>JBBBDQ010000963.1:4135000-4590000 GCA_037127315.1 Ascarosepion bandense | reverse complement strand
ATATATATCATCATCTATGTACCCTGTCCCTTCAGGACGTAGGCGATCATAGCTTTCCATGTTTCCCTATCCCTGGTGACTCTGAGCATGCCTTCTCCTATTACACCATGCAACCCCTGCTCCGTCATCCACCTGATTAGGTCCTTCAAATATGTTATCCGTTGTTTTCCCCTGTATACATATTATTATACATCTATAGCAAAACTTGGAGTTTCATGTGTTATGCGATCATCAGGTGCATATTTCAAACTGACACTTTAATAGATTTGAATTTAAGTTCAGTCGATGTTCATGGGAATTAGATCTTATAAAGTTACGTTACTGCTTTTTTCAATAACAAGAATAAAAATTTAAATACTCTAAGGTTACATGTAGATAAAAATTTTAAATTTTAAATTAAAATGATAAATAAAAAATATTGAAAATAATAAAATTCAGGGAAAAAAATCAAAGGGGAATAAATCATAAGACATAAAAATTGAGCATATGTATAATTATTATTTTACGTCATTATATATATTTTTTGTATTTGGGTAAAAATTTTTCTTTTATGTAACAATGTGCTTACCATGTTTGGAACCTAACATACACATGCTATATACATAAGCTTTACACATGTTTATTTACAAGTAAAACAAAATTAATTCTTGATAATGGCTAAAAGTATAGCCAAAAGTGATCAAAAGTACAAAACCTTTGGACAATTCTGAAATAATTTGAGTTCTGAAAAGAAAAAAATTATAAGAACAGATGAAAAATGATATAAAAACTTAATGACCATAAATGTCATTTTTAATGAAACCGACATATTCAGGCCCGTTTTGCTGTATTACAGCTCTTCAGTGCTGCTAAATTAACTGTTTGTCTCAAGCTGGGACTGAAACCCAACTGATTTGACAGCAGTTGGATATTCACCCACTAGGCCATTGGCACATGTCAGATAAAGGCTGATTTCATAGTGTATAATGTATTTACAAAATGTAAATAACACACGCAGTAAGATTATATATATATACTAGCAGTATAGCCCGGTGTTGCTTGGGTGTAATGAAAGCTTTGAAACTAATCCATGGTCCTGGAGCTCAGACTCTTTGGACGTTGACACGAAAGACTAAAAAGCAATAGTTGTTTCCAGTTAAAGCAAAACCGTAGACTGAAAGAAAAATGAATGGTTGTAAGTCAAATTTTGATTTCCTGGTATCGATATCAAATAAGTTTTTTCGTCATAAACTGAATTTTGAAAGCTAAATAAGTCCTCTGAGTAAATGGTATCATGGCTGAGACTAAGGACTACAATTATACCTACTTAGAGCCAAACCCAAAGCAAAAACTAAAATAAAATGGCTGAAAAAAATACAGACATAGAGGCAGATAAATAGACACACACGCACAAACATCTTGCTTTTTATATATATATATATATATTATTGATTTTCTGCACTATTGTAAGAACTGCAACCTTAAAACTTCTGAATATTGTTTCTTATGTCTTTGTCTATGTGTGTATCAAATATGATTAAAATTGGACCACTCCTTCTATAACCTGAATTTTTCGATTAACGATTTTCGATATTTATCCAGGGTACCTCGACACAAAACCTAGCTAAGAACACTTGTAGACACTTATAGTACAACTGTGTAAATTTTTAAGAAAATCGGTTCAACCATTTTGGAGTCTATAGGTAATGGACACACACACACACACACATGCATACACACACACAGACAAAGTTCCATTTATAAATAAGTTTAGATATATATATAAATTGTACACAACTGTGTTTATAATAATAAAGAGGAATACTAAGTGCTAGTAGTAACTATTTACTTTTTATATGAGTCAAAACTGGTGATATATTATCAGAGAGAGGATATATATATATATATATATATATATATATATATATATATGTCCTCTCTCTGCCCAAAGCTGGAATCAAATAACTTAAGTTCACCCCCTCCCCTCTAATTTTGTTACTTTATCTTTCCTTCTCTCTCTTTTCACTTTCTAATGTTTCTTCTTCTCTTTCCCATTTTCTTTCCCAAGTGACGTCATCTGGACAAATTCAAGGCATTTACTGTTATATGAATTTGGTTTGAAAAAGCAGCTGGAGCTGTGAAATATCATATTACCAATGGATTTGTAAAAATATCCAACTTTTGTTTCCTGATTATAACACTCTATTAAATTTAGCAATAAAATTTAACACTGAGTACTCTTTGGAGTCTGTCTCTATTTGAATTTACCTTACCAAATTTCAAGGATCCTACTTTATATATATATATATATATATATATATATACACGGCGCCAGCAAACTACACCCACACCCACACAAGATAAATAGGAAAACCTATCGTGAACTTACCCAGCAACAAACACTTAACCCTAAGATGTTAAAAAGGTCAACAGAATTCAAATTACACTAACACCTAAAAAAACAAATCCAACACAAATCAACGGCCTTTTCTACTAGATAACTAGATAATTCTCATATCAACTAAATCACCTGATGAAGAAGCAACCCAGATACAGGGCTAGCTTCGAAACGTGAACATTTGTGTATAGTGATACTATGAACTTATAAACCATTGTAACAACTATTACAGTATATATATATATATATATATATATATATATATATATATATATATATATATATTTTATTTTGAACATTATTTTTACTGATACTCGTATTTAAGTAGATATTCTGTTTTTAATTAAACAGTATTTTTATATTTATATCTACTGGCCTGATTATTTATGATAAATTTTTATTATGAAAATGTGTGCTACCCAGCAGGATTCGAACCTGCGACCCCTATTACATAGGGGAAGCATACCATTTGATCTGGTACCGTATTGACCACTCGACCATGGATAGCCTCTTGATCAGACGAGGTTTTTATCATGCTTATATACCATCTGATCAAGAGGCTATCCATGGTCGAGTGGTCAAGACGGTACCAGATCAAATGGTATGCTTCCCCTATGTAAATAGGGGTCGCAGGTTCGAATCCTGCTGGGTAGCACACATTTTCGTAATAAAAATTTATCATAAATAATCAGGCCGGTAGATATAAATATAAAAATACTGTTTAATTAAAAACAGAATATCTATTTAAATACGAGTATCAGCAAAAATAATGTTCAAAATAATTAATTACAAATTGTTGGTTGCTTATAACCAAGTTTCGTTAAAATTCGTTAATTTCCGTAACATATATATATATATATATATATATATATATATATATATATATATGCTTCACTACTCGATAACATATTTATTGCAAAAAAATAAAGGCACTGTTAAAGCACAAATTTGCAGCAAGAACATTCATAACTGGTAGTAAAGTTTAACAACTGATAGTAAAGAACTGATGTTACTTTGCTATTGTCTCTCTAATGAACTGAGCTAACACTGCCTTGCTATTATTTCTCTCTCCATGAATATGACAGGAGGGAAATATAAACATATATAAAAAAATTAAAAGGGAAATGCTATTTTTTTTTCTGAGGCTTGTTTGGGGAAGAACAAAATTAAGACAGGTTCATTTAATGCAGAAGGATCAGAAACATTTCCTTTTTTTATTTATATTTCATTCATTTTACTTTAAAGATTGGCAACAAAAAGAAAATTAATAGTGAGCATCAGGAAGAGACAGCTGAAGTTGCTGGGACATGCAATGAGGAAGGAGGGCTTCGAAAACCTGATACTGACAAGCCAAATAGAAGGAAAAAGAGACAAGGCAGCGGATGACATATTTGAAGGGCCTGATCAGGTGGATAAGGGAACGGGGTTTGCGTGGTGTAACAGGAGAAAACATAATAAGAGCCACAAGGGATAGGGAGATCTGGAAAGCCATGATTGCCTACGTCCTGAAAGGACAATGCACATAGAAGAAGAAGAAGAAGAAAATATTCTTTATAACTATAAGTAGTTCCTCTTCACTCAGATTGGCACAAATCAATATTCCCACTCTAGCTTCAATTTTGATCAGTGCCAAATTAAATACAACCTCTGTCCTACAATACAGATTTCATACATTAAATGTAGCGATTATTCTGGTGATGAGAAAAGATAGCAGATATATTAAGCCTGTTTTTTCAGTTAGAATATGTGCATGGCGAAGGAAACATTCCAGAAGCTGATTAAAGTATTAAGAGACATGGAAAATTTCCCTAGAAATCAATTGGAGTAGATAGACTAAACTATCGCCCGGCTCACACTCCATCCTCGTCTATTGAACAGGTGAAGAGGTTCATCCCTTGTTCCCTGTTTAGGATGTGGTTTCCGGCTTTCTCTTTTCTAATCTTTTCACTCCTATGTAGCCCCATGCACATCAGTGGCATTACCGCCTTGCTTGGGGTGATATGATTAAAAAAAAACAAAAAAAAACAAAGAAGAAAGTACTGGATTGTTATGTGATGTCAGTTCTTCAATATGGCAGTGAATGCTGGACAATACCATCAAAGATGAAGGAAAAACTTGAAGCAACTGAAATGTGATTCTACAGAAGGATGTTGTGAATATCATGGAGCAAGCATGTGAGCAATGACGAGGTTTTGGAAAGGATAGAAACATGGAAACAAAAAGGAAGTTCATACTGAGCATCAGGAAGAGACAACAGAAGTTCCCGGAACATGCAATGAGGAAAGAGGGCTTAGAGAACCTGATACTGACAGGCCAGATAGAGGGAAAAAGAGACAGGGTAGAGCAGCGGATAACATATTTGAAGGGCCTGAACAGGTGGATGACAGAATGAGGGTTGCATGGTGTAACAGGAGAAGGCATGCTCAGAGCCACCAGGGATAGGGAGATGTGGAAAGCTATGATTGCCTATGGCCTGAAAGGATAGGGCACATAGAAGAAGAAGTCTTACATTGCTATTGTTTTTAAATATTTCTTTTATTACTATCAGTTGCTGTTTAAATTTCATGGGTTTTCTGTTCTCGATTTCTGATGAGTAATAATTCAATTCAAGGAGTGAATATGTTCTTTGCAATTTCCATGGTTATAAAATTACTCAAAGAAATTACCCTGTTCTTCATTAACTATTTTAAAAAATATATTGCAACTAGCAGTATAGCCCGGAGTTGCTCAGGTGTAATGAAAGCTTTAAAACTAATCCATGTTTCTGGAGCTCAGACTCTTTGGACGTTGACACAAAAGACTAAAAAGCAATAGTTGTTTCCAGTTAAAGCAAAACTGTAGACTGAAAGAAAAATGAATGGATGTAAGTCAAATTTTGATTTCCTAGTATTAATATAAAATTTTCTGCCCTACTGTAAGAACTGCAATGTTGAAACTTCTGAATATCGTTTTTTATGTCTTTGTCTATGAGTGTATCAAATTTGATTAAAATCAGACCACTTTTTCTATAACCTGTTTTTTTTCAAATATCAATTTTCAATATTTATCGGGGGTACCTTGACACAAAACCTAGCTAAGAACACTTGCAGACGCTTATAGTACAACTGTGTAAATTTTCAAGAAAATCGGTTCAGCCGTTTCGGAGTCTATAGGTAACAGATACACACACACACACACACACACACACACACACACACACACACACACACACAGACAAAGTTCCATTTATAAACAAGTTTAGATTAGATAACAATTATAAATAAGAACACAGTTCATTATTCAAAGAAGTGACATGGTACAAATGAAAAAAATTCAAAATTGATGGGATATTTACATATATATATATATGTATAACACTTCATTATAACATTTTGTAGATGTGTGTTGTGGAGGAGTGGATATCATCTCAGAACGAGAAATCAGAGAGTTGAGTTTAAATTCCAGATGAATTCCTTGCATTCACTTACATGAATGGGAAAGGTATTATTTTACCACTTTTCCCTCTAGTTATGCATTAAATATTTGATTGGGTTCTGTAGCCTTGTTTGGCAATCAGTCTACCACAAAAAAGTAATAGCAACCTATTGTGGAAAAATATTCTGCCCAGACAGTCATGTCTCTTTAAGACATGATCATCTAAACAATCACTTAACTGACTGATATAACACTTTTATAACATCATATTTCAAAGAAACACTTTATTCCAAAAGTTTGATTTTCACAAGATGAAACTTAAGTATAAATATTTTCACAAGATGAAACTTAAATATGAATATTTTCACAAGATGAAACTTGAATATGAATATTTTCACAAGATGAAATTTAAATATGAATATGTTCACAAGATGAAACCTAAATATGAATATTTTCACAAGATGAAACTTAAATATGAATATTTTCACAAGATGAAACTTGAATATGAATATTTTCACAAGATGAAACTTGAATATGAATATTTTCACAAGATGAAACTTAAATATGAATATTTTCACAAGATGAAACTTGAATATGAATATTTTCACAAGATGAAATTTAAATATGAATATGTTCACAAGATGAAACCTAAGTATGAATATTTTCACAAGATGAAACTTGAATATGAATATGTTATACTTCATAAAACAACAGATACAAATTTATACTGTCTCAATGAAACTTGATTCAAACTGAGGAAGATTTACACAGTAATCAGTAAAAAGAGTAGCCCAAAATGGCCAATTACAAGTTTATAATGGCAAAATCAAACGAATATAGAAATTCAAATACCTGGAAAGTGTAATACGGGTATTTGAAAGCATATTGGCATGGCCAAAAGTGCATTCCAGAAGTTGAGTAGAGTATTAAGAGACATGAAAATTTCCCTGAAAACAAAGAGTACTGGATTGTTATGTGATGTCTGTCCTTCACTACGGTAGTGAATGCTGGAAATCTCCTCAAAGATGAAGGAAAGCAACCAAACTGTGGTTTTACAGAGGGATACCATGGATGAAACATGGAAGCAATGACAAGGTTTTGAAGAGGATGAACACAAAAAGGAAACTGATACTTAATATCAGTTGGTGGGCAAAATAGAAACATTCTATTCAATACTGGACAGTGCCAAAGCTCAGTGCAAAAGTCAAGAAATTAGGATTATAATGGGGGACTTGAATAGGTAGGTAAAGAAATGGAAGGAGACATGACCGGTAACTTTGGACTAGGGGATCGCAATGAACGAGGAGAAAAATGGGTCCAAAGGTGCTCAGCCAATGACCAGGTAATTATTAATACCTGGTTTCAAGAACACCCACAACGTCTATGGACATGGAGAAGCCCAGGAGGTGACACGAAGAACCAAATAGACTATATAACTATAAACAAGAGATTCAGGAATGCAGTGGTCCAATGCAAAACATACCCAGGTGCCGACTGCGGAAGTGACCACGTCCCAGTCATCTGCAAACTAAAAGTGAATCTCCGAAGACTGAAGAAGCCCAGCATATCACCAAGGCTGCAATATGACATGCTAGAGGATGATCTCACCCTGCAGAAAGAATACAATAACAGTGTGAGAAAGAAATATGAAGAACAAATTGGAAAAGGGTACTTAAAATGGGATTCACTAAAAGAAGTAATGGTGACCTCAGCGAACAACATAGCCCCAAAGGAAATCAGACGCAGAAGAAAAAACGAGTGGATGACCGAAGAGATCCTCCACATGACGCAAAGGAGACAAAAAATAATGCCAAGACACAGAGCAGAGTACAAGAAACTTCACAGGGAGATAAGGAACAAATGCAGACAAGCCAAAGAGGAATGGCTCAACAACAAATGTGCAGAAGTAGAGAGACTGAGCAGGAACAACAAAGCAGAGATGCATAAAGAGATAAGAGAACTGACAGGACAAAAAACCTGCTCCTCAACAGGATGCATAAAATCCAAGGAAGGGACAATCATATTAGAGAAAGAGGAAATACTCCAGCGATGGGAAGAATATATAAAGGATCTATTTTGCAACAAGAGAGAACAACCGAGAATACACAAGGAGATGGATGGACCGGAAATACTAAAATCTGAAGTGGAAGCTGCAATGGCCAAAATGAACAGAAACAAAGCAGCTGGTCCAGATGGCATAGTGATAGAGCTGCTGATAGTCTTAGAAGAATATGGCATAGAAAAAATTACCAACATAATAAATGAAATTTATAGCAGTGGAATAATACCAGACGACCTATGCAAGTTGATATTTATAGCACTGCCGAAGAAACCAGGTGCAAACGAGTGTGAACTACACAGAATTATCAGCTTAATGAGCCACATTACAAAACTGATTGTCAGAATCCTGATGAATAGAGCGAGAAGCAGAATCAGGCCAGACATAGGGCAGAAACAGTGTGGGTTCATCAAAGACACTGGAACAAGGAACACTATGTGCATGATTAGGATGCTCTCTGAAAGGGCAAAACAAATGATGAAAGACTTGTACCTATGTTTCATTGACTATACGAAGGCATTCAACAAGATACGACACAAAGAATTGATGGAGATGCTTGGCAGCCTCCACATTTTTGAGAAAGACATAAGATTAATCAAGAATCTCTACTGGCAGCAAACGGCATGCATACGGACAGGTAATGATCTCAGTAGATTTACAAAGATAGAAAGTGGCATAAGACAAGAATGTGTCTTTTCACCAGATTTGTTCAACCTGTACAGCAAGAATATTTTGAGGAACTTAGATGACACGCCAGGATTTGTTATTGAACTTGAACAACATAAGGTATGCAGATGATACAGTGCTGATTGCAGACACGGAAAGGAAACTACAAGACCTCCTACAGAAGGTAGCGGTGGGGAGTGACAAAAAAGGACTACAAATAAACTTTAAAAAAACTGAATGCATGGTCATCAGCAAAAGGTGCAACCCAAAATGCCAAATACAGGTGAGAGATACCAGAATCAAGCAAGTACAAAAATTTAAATACCTAGGAAGTGTTCTAACAGGAGATGGAAAGTGTGACACAGAGATCCAAAGGCGAATTGGCATGGCAAAGGACGCGTTCCAGAATCTGAGTAAAATACTAAGACACAGGAAAATTTCACTAGAAATAAAGAAAAGAGTGCTGTATTGTTATGTGATGTCAGTTCTTCAATACGGCAGTGAATGTTGGACAATATCATCGAAAATGAGGACAAAACTTGAAGCAGCGGAAATATGGTTCTACAGAAGGATGCTGCGGAAATGTGGTTCTACAGAAGGATGTTGCGGATATCGTGGACCGAACATGCAAGCAACGATGAGATGTTGGAAAGAATGGCAATGGAAAGGAAATTGATACTGAGCATCAGGAAGAGACAACTGAAGTTCCTGGGACATGCAATAAGGAAGGAGAGCTTGGAGAACCTGACTGGCCAGATAGAAGGAAAGAGAGACAGAGGAAGACAGCGGATAACATATTTGCAGGGCCTGATCAGGTGGATGACGGAATGGGGGTTGCCAGGGGTGACAGGAGCAAGCATACTAGGAGCCACCAGGGATAGGGAGACATGGAGAACCATGATCGCCTACGTCCTGAAGGGACAGGGCACATAGAAGAAGAAGAAGAATGAGGAAGGGGGGCTTGAGGGAAGAGAGACAAGAGAAATCAATGCATGACATACTTGATGGACTTAAGCAGATGGATGGTGAAGCGGGGATTAAGTGGGGTAACAGAATGGGTAGTAAGAACAACAAGGGATGGGAAGATGTGGAGAAGGTACACAACACATACAAGAAGAAGAAGTATTTATCTTAGATGAAAATATTATATGCTCATTTGACCTTTTCAAACAACTTTTTTTCTTTTTCTTCTATTACTTTCTGCATTTCTTTATCACTTTTCTGTTTCTCTTCTTTCTTTCTTTCTTCCTTCCTTCCTTTCATCCTTACTTTATTCCTTTCTTTCTTTCTTTCTTCTTTTCTTTCTTTGTTCCTTCCTTCCTTCCTTCCTTTCTTTCTTTCTTTCTTTCTTTCTTTCTTTCTTTATTCTTTCCTTCCTTCTTATCACTTCCCGACTGTGGAATTCTCTTCCAAATGACTGCTTCCCAGATGGCTACAATCTCCAGGAGTTTAAATGTAAGGTCAATAGACACCTCCTAACACACTAACCTGCTCCCATTCTATCAAACACTCTTCCCATCTGCCCAAACCTCATCCTCGCTATCCTTACTCATCTGTCACCTTCCTCCTGACATTCCCTATGTCTAACCACTCCTTCTCTTTACCTTCCCCTATGTAGCCCCATGCGCAATAGTGGCAGTGGAATGCCTTGCTTGGGGCGAGATGATTAAAACAAAAAAAAAAAAAAATTCTTTCTTTGTTCCTTCCTTTGTTCCTTCCTTTCTTTCTTTCTTCCTTACTTTATTCCTTTCTTTCTTTCTTCTTTTCTTTCCTCTTTCTTTCCTCCTTTCTTTCTTTCTTTCTTTCTTTCTTTCTTCTATTTCACTGAATCAGATGTCAAGCATTGAATAGTTTTTTAAGTTTGAGTTTTGTTTCACAGCATATCAATCTCTGTGGATTATTTAATACCAAAAAGGTAGGGATTAAAGTATTTTTTTTATGTTCAGTTATAGTAAGAAAGTTGATTTAGTCAGGTTTTGCTGAATGTCTTTTGTTTTAGAAACGGAAAATGTCTTTTAATTTTGTATTCAAAAATGTATTGTTGGCAATAATATTTTTTTCCTTCAAAAAATGTGTTATGGTAATTTTTTTTTTCTGTCAAAAATGTATATTTCTTTATATAAGTCTGTTTTTATACTTTCCCCAGTTTGGAGGTTAACTATTTGCCCATAGCTGGGACCCTAGTAGGTGCTACCACTCCGGGTCAGGGTGGATCTGGGAACAACAGCATTGAAGAGGTGGTTCTAAGCTCCTCACAACTCCCATATCAGAGGCCTTACTGTGGATGCAGTTTATGGTCATATCCAGTCTTACGGTCTTTCTTTCTTTCTCACTATTAACCATTTTGTGTTTTTTCACAAATGATGTATTCAAATTTTTTAAAATCGTAGTTGACAGGATAGCAAGAAGGGAGTTCCACAGGTGAGGAAAGAAACTTTTAGAATAGAACTTAATTTAACAGTAAAATGACGAGACCTATTTGCCAATCTATCAGTCAGTCAGGTAAATGCCATACATGATACACGCTTGATATTCCGCAGTAGGTTGCCATTGCTTTCTATGTTAGACTGGTTGCCAGCCAAGGCTAGAGAACCCAATCTGTCTTGTTATTTGACTCATAGCTAGAAAAAAAAAAAGAGATGTATTATGTTATTAAGTAGTAATTAGTAGGGGATCAGTTTATTACTTCATAACAATATAAAATTGCTCCCCCATTTTATGCCCAGTAGAACATTTAATCATGTTTTCAACTATTCTATTCGGTCAGTCAGTTAAGTGCCATACGTGACACACACTTGGGTGATCGTGTCTCGAAAGAGACATGACTGACTAGGCAGAAGATTATCCTGCAGTAGGTTGTCATTGCTTTTTGCGGTAGACTGGTTGCCAGCCAAGGCTATAGAACCCAATCTGTCCTGTTATTTAACCCATAACTGGAGGGAAATCAGCTCCCTGGTTTGTTGTTTTGAGTCAATATCCACTGCACGACAACGCACATAGCATGCTTAAATTCATGAAGTCAAGGTACTTAAGAGGAAAGTTCATTAGAACAATTCTATGAAAATATTTTCATGGCAAAAGACAGGGGTGGTGAGAAAGTGACTGTGTTTGAGATACCAAATCAGGACCAATAACTCGACATTTGCATGTTTACCTTATAACAAGTCTCACGAAATATCTAATTCCCATCTCAGTATCATCATTTTTAAAAAGAAAGGAGATCAAAAGTTTGTGAATTTTGAATCTTAATCAGTTAATTGCCACATGTGATACACGATCGAGCTATAATGTCTCAAAGAGGCATGACTGACTGGGCAGAATATTTTCCCACAGTAGGTTGCCATTAATTTCTGTGGTAGACTGGTTGCCAACCAAGGCTATAGAAGCCAATCTGTCCTGATATTTAACCCATAGCTAGAGGAAGAATAGAGCAATTAATACCTTTCCCAAGGTTATTCATGTGTAAGTGAATGTAAGGTATTCAACTGAAATTCCAACTCGGCTCTCCAACTTCTTGTTCCGAGCTGATATCTACTGCACATCTTACATCTGACTGATTGTTTCTAAATAAGGTGCACAAAATAGGAGGATTCCAGAACAAAAAAAAAAAAACAAGTAAAAAAGAATTAATCCTTTAAATTAGGAAATTCTTTAAATCAATGGGATTAATTAAATCATTTTTTAAAATCATTTCAAGCCAAGCAAAGCAACAAAGGCACTAAAATGCAATGGGTGTTAGATTTTGAGTTTGAGTTTTGTTTAACGGCATATCAACACCTCTGTGGGTTATTTCATGCCAAAAAAGTGGAGGTTTAAGGTATTTTTTTATAATGTTCACTTATAGTGAGATGGTTGATTTAGTCAGATTTTAATGAAAATTTTTTGTTTTTATTCTTTTTTATTTTAGAAAACTGAAAATGTCTTCTAGTTTTGTATTCAAAAATGTTTTGCTGAGAATAATTTTTTTCCTTAAGAAATTTGTTATGGCAATAATTTTTTCTTCAAAAATGTATTGTTGATAATACTTTTCCTTCAAAATGTATATTTTTCTATAAAACTTTATTTTTATGTATATATTTCAATAAAAGTCTATTTTTATACTTTCATAGTGTTTTGACCTCAGTTTGGGGGGTTAACTATTTGTCCATAGCTGGGACCCTAACAGGTTCTACCACTCCAGGTCAGGGTGGATCTGGGAACAACAGCAATTAAGAGGTAGTTCCATGCTACTCACAACCTCCAAATCAGAGACCTTGCTGCCAGATGCAGTTTATTGTCATGCCCAGGACTAAATGGGTGTTAGAGAATATAAGAAAAACACTAGAGAAGAGAGAGAACAATAAAAGAACATTTAAATTTCTGAAGATCAAAGTTGATTGGAAAGTAAGTCAAAATGAAAAAGGTGTCAGAAAAAACAGATTCATGAATCTTTGCATCATTTACACTGTTCGGACTGTTGTCCTCATCTTTATTGCCATGTTTACAATGTTTCAGACATTGTACACACTGGCTTCATCAGGTCCTTGGAATTTCAAACTGAATGCTTTATTTTGATAACAAGGGTATAACATTCTCATTCCATGTGCAATGTCACTTCCTGATACCATGTAGTTATCTCCCTTTTACTCAACTTTCTAAG
This sequence comes from Ascarosepion bandense, assembly GCA_037127315.1. NCBI lineage: Eukaryota > Metazoa > Mollusca > Cephalopoda > Sepiida > Sepiidae > Ascarosepion > Ascarosepion bandense. The sequence goes on along the minus strand of JBBBDQ010000963.1, from coordinate 4,576,845 downwards.
TTATTTGTTCACGACTGCTGTAGCCAGGTATTGAACACACAACTCATTAAGTCGAGTCATTGGAACTAGCCACTGGACCATGTATCCTTGAGAGCACTGGGCCAATTCCTAAATCCACAAGGTATAGGTATACATGGCATCAAGAAGTGTCACTGCACATAAAATGAGAATTATATAACCCAGTAATTAGAATAAATGGTAGGGTTCGATATGGTTCGAAATTCTTAACACCTAAAGAAGGCCAGAGTGTACAATGGCCAAAACGTCATAAACATGGCAATAAAGATGAGGACAGCAGTCCAGTATAAATAATGTAAATACTACCTTATCTCAGAAGTATAGAAAAATCATGACCCTTTCTAAACAATACGAAATTTCCTGTTGATCAACAGATTCTATGACCATTAAGAAAAGCAAAAGAGTGTGTAAATAAAAAAGTTTTTTTTTAAAATCAAGTTATGGGTTATTTAATGCCAAAAAAGATGGGGTTTTAAAGTATTTTTTAAATGTTTGGTTTTAGTGAGAAGGGTGATTTAGACAGATTTTGATGAAAATTTTTTCAATATTTTTTATTTTACAAAACTGAAGATGTCTTCTAGTTTATTATTAAAAAATGTATTGCTGGTAATAATTTTCTTTTTCTTCAAAAATATATTATGGCAATAATTTTTTTGCTTTCAAAATGTATATTTTTCCATAAAAGTCTATTTTTATGTATATATTTCTAGAAAAGTCTATTTTTATACTTTCATAATGTTTAGACATCAGTTTGGGGGGTTAACTATTTGCCCATAGCTGGGACACTAACAGGTGCTACCACTCTGGGTCAGGGTGGATCTGGAAACAACAGCAGTTAAGAGGTGGTTCCATGCTCCTCACAACCTCCCAGTCAGAGACCTTGCTGCCAGATGCAGTTTATCATTATACCCAGGACCATCATAGAAGAAGTATATCATAGATATGATAATAAAAAAGAGGGCAGAAAGACATATGCAAATCCAGGAATCTGCTAAACAATGGCAAATATCTTCTTCATAAAAAACAAACAAGAGAGACTGAAAATAAGGAATACGCAATTCTTTAAAGCGGTTCATTCAAATGATGGCATTGGTTCCAATTCAAGCTTCATAAACATTTATCGACACTATTTGCAAAAGAAAAATACACAGAATAAAGAAAGACGAAGTACTATTTTTCACAAGAAAGGCAAAGAAAAGCTTTTATAGCATTATTAAATAAACATGTCACCAGGTGTCAAAAGAAAGCACAGTAATGGAAAATTTTAGCAAAAGAACAATAAAGACGTGTCAATGGACAATTTAAGAATAGGAAGGAGTCAGTTTCCTCAATGAATATTCAATCCCTAAAATGACTAGGCTTTTAACAAAGGTACATTGATAATGCATCAGGTCACAGCTGTCTACATCTATAACGAACTTAAAGGAGTTATACATTTCATCCTTGACTCAAATGAGCGCAAATTGAAAATCAAATCTGTATAGATTTTCTTTGATATATTCAAGGTTTACTCTTTCAGACACAAGATAATTTTAACAACTTTAGTGTTAGGCATATCAATAATGCAGACTTTTGTAATTTGTTAAGTTCATACAGTGCACTGTCTAATGGTAGTTTAATTTAGACTAGCAGCATAACCCAGCGTTGCTCGGGTGTAATGAAAGCCTTAAAAATAATCCATGGTCCTGGAGCTCAGACTCTTTGGATGCTGGCACGAAAGACTAAAAAGCAATAGTTGCTTCCAGTTAAAGCGAAACCGTAGACTGAAAGAAAAATGAATGGATGTAAGTCAAATTTTGATTTCCTGATATCGATATCAAATAAGATTTTTCATTGTAAACTGAATTTTGAAGGCTAAATAAGTCCTCTGAGTAAATGGTATCATGGCTGAGACTAAGAACTACAATTATACCTACTTAGAGCCAAACCTGAAGCAAAAACTAAAATAAAAGGGCTGAAAAAAATACAGACATACAGGCAGATAAACACACACACACACACACACAAACAGCTTGCCTTTTATATATATCAATTTTCTGCACTATTATAAGAACTGCAACCTTGAAACTTCTGAATATCGTTTCTTATGTCTTTGTCTATGAGTGTATCAAATTTGATTAAAATCGGACCACTCCTGCTATAACCCGATTTTTTTGCTTATCGATTTTCAATATTTATCGGGGGTACCTCAACACAAAACCTAGCTAAGAATACTCGCAGATGCTTATCGTACAACTGTGTAAATTTTCAAGAAAATCAGTTCAGTCGTTTCAGAGTCTATAGGTAATGGATACACACACACATGCACACAGACAAAGTTCCATTTATAAATAAGTTTAGATTTAGATAAGTGACGAATGGAGACTATCAACAGACAAACAGACTATTTTATGACTTTAAAACAGTTTATATATTGGTTGCCTAATTTAGATATGTAAAGAACAGAGATTATAGTCTCCCTTAGACAAGAATAAAAGATTATTAATATTAAGTTTGCATGATTACTTACTTGTGCATTGACAGCTATATGATTAAAATAATTTATATTAAGTTTGGTATAATTAGTAGAAATGACTGTCTCAAAAAATATTTGGTATGATATGTGGCCGACCTTTTGAATGTTACATTCAAAATTATGTTACTGGTATAGTATGTAGCCTACCTTAAAAAGTTTAGTATGAGTAAGTATTATAACAGTCTGGAAAGGAATAGAAAAATAATTTCAATAGTCGAATACTGGTAAATATAAATATACCTTTACTGATGTAGGACACATTCAAACAAGGTAGTTCACATGCTATGCTGGGATCAAAGAGGTTGGTCACATGCTATGCCAAAATCATAGAGGTAGGACACATACTATGTAGAATCATAGCGGTAGGCCACATACTAAGCCGGAATCATAGAGGTAGGCCACATACTATGCCGGAATCATAGAGGTAGGCCACATACTATGCCGGAATCATATGGGCAGGCCACATACTATGCCGGAATCAAAAAGTTAGGCCACATATTATGCCGGAATCATAGAGATAGGCCACATACTATGCCAGAATCATAGAGGTAGGCCACATACTATGCTGGAATCATAGAGGTGGGCCACATACTATGCCAGAATCATAGAGGTAGGCCATGTATTATGCCAGAATCAAAAAGGTAGACCACTTACTATCAGTCAGATTTATCATCATGAGCAGATATCCACTGCACAACAACACAGATACTATACCAGCACCAAACATTCTCACATTTGAAAAATATTTTCTGGCTTTAAATAACCTGCAAAAAATTAATAAGCCCTAAAATCAAATCAAATAAAATAAAAATCAAATGCCATATACAATTCATGTGACTATTTCAGAATCAACCACTATTATATATGATATTACAGAACTCATCATCTGCTTTCTTTTGATATTCGTAGCTCTTCTAAAAGTTTTATGATTTCATGATTGGATTTTCTTCTACCTTGATTTTGTACAATGGCTTTCTATTGTGGGGTAGTGGATATCGGCTCAGAATGAGAAATCGGGGAGCCGAGTTCGAATTCCAGTTGAATTCATTGCATTCACTTACGTGCAAATATCCTTGAGAAAGGTATTAATCCACCGCTTCCTTCCAGTTATGGGTTAAATAACAGGACAGATTGAGTTCTATAGCCTTGGCTGGCAACCAGTCTACCGCAAAAAGCAATGGCAACCTACTGCAGGATAATCTTCTGCCCAGTCAGTCATGTCTATTTCAAGACATGAGCACCCAAAGTGTGTATCATGTATAGCACTTAACTGACTGACTGAATAGTTGAAACATGATTAAGGCTTCTACTGGGCATAAAATGGGGGATCAGTTTGATATTGTTATGAAGTAATAAACTCATCCCCTAATTACTACTTAATAATATAATGCATCTCTTCTCCTTCTCACTATGAGTCAAATAACAGGACAGATTGGGTTTTATAGCCTTGGCTGCCAACCAGTCTACTGTAGAAAGCAATGACAACCTGCTGTGGGATAATCTTCTGCTCAGTCAGTCATGTCTCTTTCGAGACATGATCAGCCAAGCGTGTTTCATGTATGGCACTGAACTGACTGACTGTACATTGTCACTCTACTATTAAAATAAGAGGGTGTAGATATCTTCTGCACAGACCTATTATGTGTCCCAGTGATTCCAAGTGTGAAGTCAACTGCAGTTACATCACCTGTAGCAACACACATGGTCATAAGTTTGAATGCAACCAAACCTTGAGGACCGCAGCAGCAGAATGGGTAAAGGTCTACATGATCTCCCCAAGCTGGTAAAAGAGGACAGCACCGGTTGAGTTGACATAAGAAGGGCAGATCTGGACAGACAAAGCATTTGTTGGCCTAATGCAACCAGGTTTTCCAGAACTTTCCTGTCCCAATCACCCTTCACCCCAACAGCAGAATAGGCACTAATCAACCACCAAACAAGGGGGAGAGGATAGTGCCTGTTGGATTGGTGTAACCAAGGTGGATCTTGAAAGACAAATCATCTGTCAGCCTAATCAAACCTGTTTACCAGATCTCACCTTTCTGAATTCAATTTGACTCAAATGGTGGAATAGATGGAATCTATTTGATCTCAGTGACAAAACTGGTAGAAAAGGGCGATGCCTGTCAAATTGGTTTAACCAAGACAAATCTTGACAGTCAAACCAACTGTCAGCCACATGCAACGAGGTTTGAAAAATCTCACCTGTCTCGGTCCTCTTTGGCTCTAATGCTGGAATAGGATACACTGTCTCAATGACCAAAATTGCAGAAAAGAGCAGCACTTGTCAGGCTTGCGTAACCAGGGTGAATCTTGAGAGACCAAACATTTGACAACCAAGTGTAACCAGGTTTGCCAGATCTCGCCTGTCACAATCCTCTTTGAATTGTGAGAGAGGCACTTCTTGCCAAGTGTGTGGACTTATGTTCCAAGAATGTGGACTCCATCATCCAGAGTTGTCCAAAAAAATTGAATTTATGGCAATGTCCTCATCAAACTCTCTTTGACTATTCCTGACTCTTCAGGAGTAGGCTCGGCCTTCACAGCTATCTCCACCACTATCACTAGCAGCAAGAAAGTGAGTAAGTGTTGAGGATGATAATCCTGATACTTGGATGCAAGTGTGGTACTAACTTCTACTGAATATTATGCAAATGTATGTATCAATGTTAATTAGATACGAATTTGCACAAGAAACTAGATTGGCAGCTAGATCCCACCCTTTTACAGTGAAACCGATAAAATGCAACTGCAACTTCTACTCCAACAGTTTCTTTTCTCGCACTTCCCGGCTGTGGAATTCCCTTCCACATGATTGCTTCCCCGATGGCTACAATCTCCAGGAGTTTAAATGTAAGAGCAATAGACACCTCCTAACATGCTAACTTGCATCTATTCTCTCAAACAATCTCACCATCTAACCAACCCTCATTCTAGGTACCCTTTCTATCTCCCTCCCTCCCTAACCATCCTTTCCCATCACTCCCTCGACCATATGTAACCCCCTGCACTACAGTGGCAGTGGAATGCCTTGCTCGGGGTGAAATGATTAAAAAAAAAAAATGTGGTATTTCACAGAAGAATGGATACAAGAAAGAGATACTTAACATTAGGAAAAGACAGATGAAGTTTTGGCCGTGGATATCAGCTTGGAGCGAGAAATCGGGGAGCCGAGTTCGAATTCCAGTTGAATTCATTGCATTCACTAACATGTAAATACCCTTGGGAGAGGTATTAATCCCTCTCTTCCTCCAATTATGGGTTAAATAACAGGACATATTGGGTTCTATAACCTTGGCTGGCAACCAGTCTACCACAAAAAGTTATGGCAACCTACTGCGGGATAATCTTCTGCTCAGTCAGTCATGTCTCTTTCGAGACATGATCGCCCAAAGCATGTATCATGTATGGCACTTTACTGACTGACTGAATATAATAGTTGGAATCATGATTAAGGCTCCTACTGGTCATAAAGTGGGGCACCAGTTTTATTTTGTTATGAAGTAATAAACTAGTCCCCCACTAATTACTACTTAATAATATAATAGAGCTATTTTCCATCTAGCTATTAGTCAAATAACACGACAGATTGGGTTCTATAGCCTTAGCTGACAACCAGTCTACCATGGAAAACAATGGCAACCTACTGTGGGATAATCTTCTGCCCAGTCAGTCATGTCTCTTTTGAGACATGATCACCCAAGCCTGTATCATGTATAGCAATTAACTGAATGAGGAAGAAGGGCTTGAAAAATCTGAATGCTCATAGGTCAAAGTGTGAGTGAATGAGTTTTGTTTAAAGGCATATCAACCACTTTGGCTTATTTAATGCTACAAAGATGAGGTCTTAAGGTATTTTTTTTAATGTTCAGTTATAGTGAGAAGGTTGATTTAGTCAGATTTTAATGAAATCTTTTTGTTTTTATTCTTTTTATTTTAGAAAATGTCTTTTAGTTTTGTATTCAAAAATGTTTTGCCGAGAATAATTTTTTTCCTTCAAAAATGTGTTATGGGCTGTTAATTTTTTCTTCAAAAATGATTTGTTGGTAAAATTTTTCTTTCAAAAATGTATATTTTTTATAAAAGGATATTTTTATGTATATATTTCTATAAAATATTTTTTTACTTTCATAGTGTTTTGACCCCCTTTTGGGGTTAACTATTTGCCCATAGCTGGGACCCTAACAGGTTCTAACACTCTGAGTCAGAGTGAACCTGGGAACAGCAGCAATTAAGAGGTGGTACCATGCTCCTCACAACCTCCTAATCAGAGGCCTTGCTACCAGATGCAATTTATCATCATGCCCAGGACCACTGAATTTGACATGTTGGAACTACACAGGCACACATGTTTAAATGCAAGTCAAGGAGATAACAGATAGCAATTGACATTGCATTTATATTCTTGGAAATTGTAGATGTCAGGGAAGCAAGTATACAGAAGGGAATTCCACAGGTGGGATGTGCAAGAAAAGAAGCTGATAGAGTAGAAGCTGCGGTTACATTTGATCGGTTTCACTAGCCACTAGTCTAGTAGCTTGACTAAATTCATGTGGAGGAGGCACCAGGAAGCTTACTCATCAAATCAGAAGCCGTGAAGGTATTTGTAGATGAGACAGAGGAAAGCTACATTACGTCAGTGAGAAAGTGACTGGAGTTGAGCTACCAGGTCAGAATCAATTACATTACAGATTCTCCGTTAGATTTTGTCAAGAACCCCAAGGTGAATAGCAAGGGCACCCAACCAGATGTGACAGAAGTATTCAACTAACGAGCGAATGGCAGATTTATATTTGTGCAAGATGGATTTAGGCGAGAAAAACTTCCTAGTCCTACACTGTGAACCGACATTCCAAAGGCAAGTTAGAATAGCAAAATATGCCTTCTAAAAACAAAAAAAAATATTAAGCAACAGGAAAATGCTTTCCTGAAGACTTTAATCTTAACCTCTTCACATCAATAGCCAACTAATATTTATCCTCCTTATTGTTATAATCTTCCGGTACCATAATCCTCTTTTATTCATATCATGTACCTCATTTGGTAACTCTGAGCGGCCGTCAAGCCTTGTATTGGGTGAATTATAGTAGAAGAAAATTATTTAGTTATAGTGTTTAATGAGAGTAATGTATTGCAAATGTGTGAAAAAAGGGATTATCAATGGTCAGGAATGAATGCAAGGATTACTTACTGAATAAGGCTATTATATGTATAATTATTATTTTCTAAACATATACTGTTAAATATAAGAGACAATGAATGTCTGTTTAATCATGAGCCGTTCTAAACATCGTATTTTGGCTTTAATTTCAGTTGAAAATAAAAACAAAAATTCTCCAACATTTAGATAATTTTTATTAATTTGGTTCTAAGCTTTCGGCTCACATGAGCCATCTTCAGAGAGGTTATAAAGACAGTAACACAATAACATCCACCATCACCAGTGATTTTATTTTGTGTTGACATAAAACTCCGCTAGGCAACGGCAAAAGTTACCAAAAATAACAAACACAGTTCACAAATTTGCAATGCGGTTCTATGACGTCACACCATGTGATAGCGCGAAATGACAACAGAACCATGTATTCAAATGCAATGTAATTTATTTATTTATTGTAATGTATTTATTTGCTGCCTCGATGCACTAAATTATTATTTTGTAGGAATGTTTTATGAAAGGAATGCATTGCAAAAGAGTAAGAATAGCATTGTCAGAGGTCAAGAATTAATGCAAGCATTACTGATAGAATAGGGCTATTATATATATATATATATATATATAGATAGATAGATAGATAGATAGATATAATGTCAGTTTGGTCAGGTTTCAATCTTGGCTAGAAGCAATCGGATGTCTAACCTGCGGATGACTATTTGCGCTCTCACACCCTCATTGAGCACTCTGGAAGAATGTTAGATTTTGTAAAAACAGTAGCTACTCAAGCATCTACACATTCAGTAATGATCTTGAACACTCTCTGCTACTGGCGTATGTTTATATTGTATATAATACGCTATAAATTCTGCCTTCTTCTACCAAGTGCCCATAGCTCAAAGATTGAATCGCCAACTGATGTCAATTCAGTCAAGTTTCAATCTTGGCTAGAAGGAATTGGATGCCTAACCGTACTGATGAGCTGTGATACAGCAAAACAGATCTCTCTGCTATATATATATATATATATAGTCATCCGCAAACAGATCTGTTTTACTGAATCACAGCTCATCAGTATGGTTAGACATCCGATTGCTTTTAACCCAGGATTGAAACCCGACCGAATTGGCGTCAGTCGGCGATTCTACCTCTGAGCTATAGGCACTCAGTAGAATGAGGCAGACTTTTTAGCGTATCATGTATCATGCACCAGAGTAGCCAGAGTACTCTAATATATATATATATATATATATATATATATATATATGTAATTATTTTTTTTTTTTGCAATGTTTTATGAAAGGAATCCTTTGCAAATGAGTATGCAAAGAATTATCAGTGGTCAGGAATTAGCCTAAACATTATTTATAAAGCAGGTAATGTTTTATTATAGAAATGCATTGCAAATAAACAAAGAGGTATTGTCATTGGTCAAGAAATAATGCAAAAATTACTAATAAAATAGGATTATTACATACATAATTATTTTGCAGCAGTGTTTTACACTAGAAAACCATTGCAAATGGGTAAGAAAGAAACGGATTGTCAGTGGTCAGGAGTTAATTTAAGTATTACCAACAAAATGTACAGCTGGCTACTTGTACCTGAGCATGCTTGTCTTGGGTGGCAAGGTAATCCCCATTGCAGATGCTTGCTCAGGCACACTTGTGTTTGTTCAACACCCACAGAGCTCACCTGTGGTTTATGCCACAAATCTTGGTTATAGTTTCTGGGTGAGAGTGTATTATCTTGCATGAAATAACTGAAATCTGAATGTGGCCAGGATGTTCAAACCCTCGGTCATGATGACTTGTGATTTTGAGCTAGCACAACCATCGACGACTTCTCAAAGAGATCCGTCTACCCAATTTTACTCTCAATTTCAGTCAAACAGTGGTATGGTTTTCAGGCACTTTTCAAAGGGGCTTACGGCCATATCACGTTTAATACACCGGTTTTCGCTCGATCCCCAAAATTTAACGTTGAGTCTGGTCAGTACTTAGATGGGGGACCGCATGGGAATACCAGGTGCTGTAAGCGTTTAGTGAGAGATGTGCATTGTGGTGCAGTGGATATTGGCTCGGAAAGAGAAATCGGTGAGCCGAGTTTGAATTCCAGTTGAATACCCTGCGTTCATTTAAGCACTGGTACCCTTGGGAAAGGTATTAATCCATCCCTTCCCTCCAGTTTTTTTTTTAATCATATCACCACAAGCAAGGCGATAACGCCACTGATGCGCACAGGGCTACGTAAGATTGGAAAAGAGAAAGCCAGAAACCGCATCCTAAACAGGAAACAAGGGATGAGCCTCTTCACCTATTCAATAGACGTGGGTGGAGTGTGAACCGGGCGATAGTTTAGTCTATCTTAGGGCTTGGGGACCTTGCCCTTAAAAACAAATCTCAATGAATCTTGATACTCGAAAAGAAAAAAGTATTACTAGACACAAAACTTATATAAAAACAACAATAAATTGTTGAAAGAAAAAAGGTATTACCAGCAATAAATAAATAAAATTTAGTTAGCAATAAATGACCTGCAGAGGTGTTGATATGCCATAAAACAAAAACAAGCAACCAACCAACCAACTTTTCAAAAGTGCCACCTGCTGGGATTGCCACCTCCAGATCAACAACGTCAAGAAGTCAGCTTCCTGATACATCAACCATGGTGAGATTTGAACTCGGGATTCACAGTCAGAAAGTGATCATTCTAACCAATCAACTATGCACTCGTTATTGATAGAATAAGGCTTTATAATCTGTATAATTATTATTTTACAGAAATTTATCTCTACGTGTTTGTAGCACCTAAACCCAAAATATTTTTATCACATTTCAAATAACCATTTGTTAAATACGTAAAGAATTAAGATTCCTATCAGATATAAACCATTTCCAGCTGTCGACGTCATTTCCCAGAAGGCCATTTATTTCCTTTTTCATTGTCATTATTCTGATTAACCAACTTGCAGAAAGCCAAATAGACACAAATTGAGTGGTCATTATCATCACGTGCTCTACTGATTAATGCAATCATAAAAAGGAAAGGAAAAAAATGGAATGGAATCAAAAAAACATTATCAAATATCAAAAACTTGATGTATTTTTACATCAAGGTTTGGTCAAAAATTAGGATTCTAAAATTTCTGCAGCTCTATAATAATCAAGAGAAAATGAAATTAAGAAAGATTTATGTTTGTTTCAGTGAAGGGTAATTGCAATGGTGAGATTGGTTGTTCCATTATAAGCAAACAGTTGGCATTCATAGACCAAATATCATTATTATCAGCTGAAATCTAAACTTATTTATGAATGGAACTTTGTCTGTGTGTGTGTGTGTGTGTGTGTGTGTGTGTGTGTGTCCATTGTATATAGACTCCGAAACAGCTGAACCGATTTTCTTGAAAATTTACACAGTTGTACTATAAGTATCTGCGAGTGTTCTTAGCTAGGTTTTGTGTTGAGGTACCCCCCCAAAATATCGAAAATCGAAAAAATTGGGTTATAGAAGGAGTGGTCTGATTTTAATCAAATTTGATACACTCATAGACAAAGACATAAGAAATGATATTCAGAAGTTTCAAGGTTGCAGTTCTTACAATAGTGCAGAAAATTTGATATCGACAACAGGAAATCAAAATTTGACTTACATCCATTCATTTTTCTTTCAGTCTACGGTTTAAAACTAATCCATAGTCCTGGAGCTCAGACTCTTTTGACATTGGCACGAAAGACTAAAAAGCAATAGTTGTTTCCAGTTAAAGCAAAACCGTAGACTGAAAGAAAAATGAATGGATGTAAGTCAAATTTTGATTTCCTGGTATTAATATCAAATAAGTTTTTTTCATTGTAAACTGAATTTTGAAGGCTAAATAAGTCCTCTGAGTAAATCGTATCATGGCTGAGACTAAGAACTATAATCGTACCTACTTAGAGCCAAACCTGAAGCAAAAATTAAAATAAAAGGGCTGAAAAAATACAGACATACAGGCAGATAAACAGGCACACACACAAACATCTTGCCTTTTATATATATATATTATCGATTTCCTGCACTATTATAAGAACTGCAAACTTCTGAATATCGTTTCTTATGTCTTTGTCTATGAGTGTATTAAATTTGATTAAAATCGGACCACTCCTTCTATAATCTGTTTTTTCGATTATCAATTTCCAATATTTATCAGGGGTACTTTGACACAAAACCTAGCTAAGAACACTTGCAGACGCTTATAGTACAACTGTGTAAATTTTCAAGAAAATCAGTTCAGCTGTTTTGGAGTCTATAGATAACGGATACACACACACACACACACACACAGAGACAAAGTTCCATTTATAAATAAGTTTAGATTTAGATTAGATATCAGTCAGTTAAGTGCCATACGTGATACACGCTTGGGGTATCATGTCTCGAAAGAGACATGACTGACTGGGCAGAAGATTATCCCGCAGTAGGTTGCCATTGCTTTCTGCGGTAGACTGGTTGCCAACCAAGCCTATAGAACCCAATCTGTTCTGCTATTTAACCCATAACTGGAAGGAAGAGACGGATTAATACCTTTTTCAAGGGTATTTGCGCGTAAGTGAATACAATGGATTCAGCTGGAATTTGAACTCGGCTCTCCAGTTTCTCGTTCCAAGCCGATATCCACTGTACCACAACGCACATCCTTTCGAGACATGATCACCCAAGCGTGTATCACATATGGCACTTAACTGACTGAGATTAGATATATGTATGTGATTAAAATCAATAACACATATCAAAATAAGGAAAAAATACTAGAATGTAATTTATTTCAAGGTGAGGAGAATTTTTGTCTAGAAAGTGCTCTACAGAAAACTAGACTGACTTTATACAATGATGAATGCTGACTTGTTAATTGAGTACGACAATATTAGCCATTTCTTTAAAAAAGAGACAGTTAGCATTGATTGCCAAAGCAGCCAGTGCTACTCTTTCTCTTAAAACTATTTTTTGGCGGGAAACAGTCAGTTAGTTTAGTCCCATACACGCTTGGGTGATCATGTCTCAAAATAGACGTGGCTTCCCTCTGTCTGTTCTATAAATATTTTCATGTCTTCTGCTCCAACGAAATTAAGTCACTGGTGCCTCTGCAACAGGTGTTTACTCATGCAACCAGACTGGCAACTGGGTCCCACCCATTCACAGATAGATCAACCAAATGCAGATGACAATTCTACTCCAGCAGCTTCTTTTCTTGCACTTCCCAACTGTGGAACTCGCTTCCATATTCTTGCTTTCCTGATGGCTACAACCTCCAGAAATTTAAATTTTAATGTCAATACCCATCTCTTAACCACTACTCCAGTTCTTTCTACATCACCCTGTATATCTTTTCCTTTCTCTCTACCCTTGTAACTGTCATCACACCTGTATTCCCATCCTTCTCTTGCTTCCTTCTCTGACACCTCCTGTAATTGGTTCGTCTTTCTCTTTACTCTCCTCCTATCTAATTCTTTTACTCTTATGTAGCCCCCTGCACATCAGTGGTGTTACCGCCTTGCTTGGGGTGATACGATTAAAAACAAAGAAGTAAGTTAGGTTAAGTAAAAATAGTAATGGTTAAAAATGGTCAAGCTCAACTCAACTTTGTGCTGAGTTGAAACAATCAAATTACTTACTTCATGAGTCTGGCTGCAAGGCATATCCGAACAATGCTGTTAGAAAGAAAGAGTATGCAGCAGGAAAATGGCTGCCTTTTTATAGACTTCAGCAGTGCTATCTAATGATGTTTATAGAACCCAAATGGGGTTATTATATTTTTGGTTCCTTTACACTTAATATAATGGGGAATTTTTTTTTTTTATAAGTCATTATTATTATCATTTCATTTTCCCTACAAGTTACATATGCTACTCTTTTTTATTGTTACTGCTGTTGAAAATCCTCAAGTGAGAAAAGACTTGTGTGTGTGTGTATGTGTGTGCATATATATATATATATTAAATTCAGAAATAGAGGTTGTTCCAATGAATAAAATTTGGTATAGAAGAAAAAAGTGCGAGAAGCAGTGAATGTTTTGTTTAAAGCATAGATTTATTGTTGTTATTATTAACATTATTTGTATTTTGTATTACATATTAAGTGTCCATAAAGGTATTTGTGTCACTACACATGTTTCGAGTCTAAAGTTGACTCTCTTCAGGTGAGTAAACTTATCACTTTGCAAATCAAGATCCATTTGTTTTTCTGATGGCCAGAGTATTGTGTATGAATAGATAAGTGGTGAGCAGGTCAGAAAGCTCATAGGTGTGCTTGTTTGTTGGGGCTTTTTTTTTTACACTTGCACGTTAAATCTTTTCTGTCACCATTTGTTGGCCATTAAAAATTTTTTACACTGACTTGCAAAATTTGATTTCATCTTTATACTTCGAAATTGTTTTCAGTGATTTTGATTCAGTTCTACTCTATGGGTCACCAAATTATTTTTTGTGTTTTTGGGATACTAGTCTTTGCAACAATTAGCAAAATATTTTTTGATCACATTTGAATTTAGTGTATCTGTGTGTGTCTTAGGTTTATCACGTTGTTTTGTTGAAGGAAGGCTTGTATTTTTTTATAAATATTTCATCCTGCATCATGAGCGCGTCATAATCTGCATTTTGGTCGATAGGCATTACTCTGAAATTACCTCCACTACATTCAAGTAAATATTGGGAAACGTACAATTTCCTGTTATTGGCTAGTTTAATGTTACTTCTGTGCAGGGCTATTCAGGCCTTGTGTCACTCCCACATATATTTTTGCACATTCATCACATTTTGGAGCATAAATTACATTTTTAGAATTGCAGCCCAGATTTGTATTTATTTTGAATGTTTTCGATCTTGAAATGGTTTCCTTTTATCATTATGTTGTATACCCAACATCTTTCTTTGTTGCATTTTGTGACCCCCTGTGTTATGTGTTACTTGAATTTTAATGAGGTTAGTATGTTTTTTAAATTTTGGGGTTGGTGTTTGCTTTTGATTGTTTTAGTTGTCTTTATGATTTCCTTTACGTTATCATTTTTGTTGAGTAATTCTATGTGTCTTTTTATTCTTAATTCTGGGTTGTTTTTGTTTTGTGTGGAGATGTATGTTAAAATGTTTTTTTTTTGTTTTTTTTATTTTGAAGAGATTCTAATTGTATTTCCTCTTCCAATTGGAAACCTTTGTTTCTCCTTATTTATAGTGTTTTGCTTAGTTCCTCTAGGCATATTTTATGAAGGGTTTCATCAGCTATTATTGTGCAAATTCGTCGTGCTAGGGAGTAGGGGATGGATTTTAGACAACTTCTAGGATGGTGACTTTTGAAATGGAGGTATTGTCGGGTGTTTGTGGGTTTATGGTAAATGATGTAATTGTTTTTGTTTTTATGAGTATGTCAAGGAATGGCAATTCATTATCGCTATAGTCTAACCGGAACTTAACTTGGGAGAAAGGGAATAAGAAAATAGGTTACGGTGCTTAATTGCGTGGATGCGAACGATGATAGTTAAGTACGTATAGAGCATCAAAGAAAAAGAATTGGCAAAATGTTACATTCAGGAAGGTCCGACTCTCTCAGCTGCATCCACAAACTACACTCCTCTGTGGATCCTGCTCATGACCCTTAAGGAGCAGGCTGGGCCTTAACAACCATCTTTACCACTGTCACCAGTGAGGAGAAAGGGAATAAGAAGAGAGTGTAACCCTATTTCCACATAAATATACTTTTTGATTTAAGACAACGGAGTGAGGGAAATTGTTATTAGTGGTATTGTTAGTTGAGCTTTATTGTAATTCGTGATGTGAGCTTACTTAAAAATATTTAATTCTATGTACTTGTAAAATCCAAGGGGTAGAGAAATTAACTGAAAATTGGGAAAAAAGAAAAAAATATATTTTTTCTTTCATTGTATTCGAAGCAAATTGTTTTGGGCCACTAGAATTGATAACTGGTGGTAGTCACAACAAGATGTCAGAATTTTTTTAATGGGGTCAAGTCCTTGCCCCCACATCTGCTGGGAAATGGTTTTAAAATTTTTGAAAACCTAAGATGATGTAATTGAGAGGAAGAAGACAAAAAGACATTATGTCGTGAGGTGTTGATATTTCATTCGTTGAGCCATAACTACCTCTTGAATTGTGTAGGTGGAAAATAATTTCATTGGTCAAAGTTTTGAGTCGCATAGATCCCCCAAGAGAATTGGAGACAAATATAAAAAATCGAAACCAGTGAGAAGAATCCGAGTTAGAGAGAATTTGAGAGAATTTGGGAGTTTTTCAGAGCTGTCTGACATTGTCGCTGCAACTGTGAACTTGATCCCTTATCAGGTGTATATCAACCTGGGTAACCTACAGATTTGTTTTATTTCTTATGGATTTTCTTTTGATGAATGTCAGATTAATAAAAGAAGCTTTTAAAGAAGTATTAATAAAATAAGAATGACTTACTTACACTATTTACATTCGGACTATTGTCCTCGTCTTTGTTGTCGGTATTACACCGTTTCAGCCACTGTGAACTTGATCCCTTATCAGGTGTATATCAACCTGGGTAACCTAGAGGAAATTCCAATCTGAAACCTTCAGCCATTTCCATAAAGTTTCCGTGAAGAGCTGTAAAAAGACTTGTTTTTATTTGCAGAATTGACAGTTCTGATTATTTTTAATGAAACTTTGCACTGTTATAAAAAGGCTTGTTTTTTATTTGGAAAATTTGAAAGCTCTGATTGCTTGAAAAATCCTTCTCTCCATTGTAAACTTTGAAATTCGGCAATTGTATATTCTGCTTTTATAATTAATTATTTTTTTTAGATACATAAAGACTTTCTTTCGTAACTCATCCAGGCGTCTTCGAATTTATCCATTTATTTTTTTTGGTGCCGTATTTAGTTTTTTTTGACACAAGTGTACATGAGTGTCCGGTCTGGTTAAAGGTGGTAGAGAAACGGTCCCCAGGTTTTCAATGTGACTTTTCTGAGATCAAAGAACACAGTGTGGGCAGAAAGGTTCACCATTGTAACAGATATCTTGCGGACCAGCTACTGTGACTACTGACCTCTGGACCCAGCCAGACAGAACCAGCCGGACCGAGGTGTCTCATTATGATCTTGGTACCAATGACAATATTTTGGTAGATATAGAGCATAAAAAAAAACAAAAAAAAACTGAGCAACAAAGAGGTACATTCTGAAAAAATAATATTACTCGGATTATGAACAATATAAGCTGTTATGAATGCACTGAGTAGCAATGAGTTTTTTGTCGTTGTTTTTGTAACGATTGCCAAAATTAACAGACCCGTAAATAAAATCTGCTTTCATTTCTATTTTTACTAATACTTCTTTAAAAGCTATTTTTCCTTGACAATCATCGAAGGAAATCTCTCAGATATCAAAAAAAAATTATTACAATCGACAGATTGTAAAATAAATCATGTCTAAAAGAATATGACAACCAAAGATAAGATCAAAAAATCCAAGTAAAGGAAACAGTGGGAAGGATTTTCTACTTTTCCTTAATCTCGTGAAATATGTTGGTTAAGTAATTTTTTTTCTCCTTGATTTTCGAATCTTCCATTCTGTTGTCATCTTCTTTCAGATGTGGTCGATCTTAGTCTCTTTTTATATGATTTGTTTTATTTCTTATGGATTTTCTTTTGATGAATGTCAGATTAATAAAAGAAGCTTTTAAAGAAGTATTAATAAAATAAGAATGACTTACTTACACTATTTACATTCGGACTATTGTCCTTGTCTTTGTTGTCGGTATTACATCGTTTCAGCCACTGTGAACTTGATCCCTCATCAGGTGTATATCAATCTGGGTAACCTACAGGAAATTCCAACCTGAAACCTTCATTTACATGTCACAAGTTTACGGAAATCTCAACTAGTTCTTATCTTTAATATTCATTTTTTATTTTAGCTCAGTTATAGCTTGTCTGTTGGGCATTGTGGTGCAGTGGGTATCGATTTGGAATGAGAAATTGGAGAGTTGAGTTCAAATTCTGGTTAAGTTTTTTGCATTCACTTATGAGAAAGGATGTGCATTGTAGTACAGTGGATATCAATTTGGAACAAGAAACTAGAGAGCTGAGTTCAAATTCTAGTTAACTTTTTAGCATTCACTTATGAGAAAAAATGTGCGTTGTGGTGCAGCGGATATCGGTTCGGAACGAGAAATCTGGGAGCTGAGTTTGAATTCCAGTTGAATTCATTGTATTCACTTATGCGCAAATACCCTTGGGAAAGGTATTAATCCGTCTCTTCCTTCCAGTTATGGATTAAATAACAGAACAGATTGGATTCTATAGCCTTGGCTGGCAACCAGTCTAGAAAGCAATGGCAACCTACTGCGGGATAATATTCTGCCTAGTCAGTCATGTCTCTTTCGAGACATGATCACCCAAGCGTGTATCACGTATGTCACTTAACTGATTGACTGAATATAATAGCTGAAAACATGATTAAGGCTTCTACTGATTATAAAGTGGGGGATCAGTTGTATATTGTTATGAAGTAATAAACTGATCCCCCACTAATTACTACATAATAATATAATATATCTCTTCCCCCTCTAGCTATGAGTCAAATAACAGGACAGATTGGGTTCTATAGTCTTGGTCAGCAACCAGTCTACCGCAGAAAGCAATGGCAACCTACTGCGTATCCCGCAGTAGGTTGCCAGTCAGTCATGTCTCTCTTGAGACATGATCACCTAAGCGTGTTTCACGTATGGCACTTAACTGACTATGAGAAATATGCAAGTTAATTGAAATAACTGCTTTAGTTTTGTTTCTTTCACTATAAAGCCAGTTTTAGAAACACTGGAGTGACAGGGTATAATCAATTTCTATTTTTTCTTCAGATTAGGTCATTTGCAGTAAAGTGCAGTAATATGCATCTATTTTTCAGGGTGCATGATGAAATTTTTGAGGCCTTGAAAAATACTGCATCATCCATGATTGCATCAGATTTTTATCATGCCCAGACACTACTGTCTCGACAGTCAATTTGTTGTCCTACGAACATTGTCTGCAATGGGCATTACTCCAAGAAAACCTAAAAAATTGTCACACTGCATGAACACACTGGCCAGTCTCAGAGAGTGATCACAGATATTGTTGGTGTCAGCCTTTCAACTGTCAATCATGTCATCAAGGCAAAGAAACAAACTGGATCCATCAGTCCAAAATGTAAAGGAAAATGTAGTCAGAAAAGAAAAACAACACCAATAAGATGATGTATGTGTGATCAGGGAAAGTGTGAAAGATCTGAGGAAAACTTTATTCATTTTGTTTCAATTAGGAAAAGTGTTAAACTCTTCTCCCTCTAGCTATGGGTTAAACGGCAGAACAGATTGGGTTCTATAGCCTTGGTTGACAACCAGTCTACCACAGAAAGTATTGGCAACCTACTGCCAGAAAAATGTTCTGCCAAGACAGTTCTATCTTTTTTGAGACATGATCGCCCAAACATATTTCATCTATGGCACTTAACTGACGGATAGCGTGTTCATTTCCACTGAATCCAAGTAAACACTGCTTGGCCTAGGAATTGATCTCATAATTACTATGTCAAAAAATTCACAAGCTAATGCTTTAATCAACTAGTCTTTTGTCCCATAGGACAATTTTTGGAGTCTTAAACCTAACCTACCTGCTGATTAGTGTGCTGCTGTCTGTTCTGCTTCACTTCATCTGTTACAAACTTATATAGTCCGAATGTATATAGTGTAAATAATGATAACTCCTCACTGCAAAAACTCAGATGAAAATGTCCTATGCTGACTTCAGGTTTTATGCTTGTGCCATAACTGAAGAGAAGAGATGAATTAACACCTTTGCCAAGGATATTTGTGCACAAGTGAATGCAACAAATTCTACTAGAATTCGAACTCAGTTCCTCAGTTTCTTGTTATGAGCCGATATCCACTGTACTACAACACACATATCACTCTAAAAAGACGTTAGGGATCCTGAACTATGTAATATTTCAAATATGTCACACTATGTATTCTGGAAAAAGAAAGTTATAAGCAACATCGTTTATGATTCACTGAGATCACAAAATGGACAGACCGACACACTTACATTGCACTTTATTTATATAGATTTTGTATTTAAATTATATTTATGTGATATATTTGGTGAGTATATATGTGTATAGATATGTGAAACAAAATGCTCATAAAATATCTAAAAATAGCAAAGAAGTCTTTCCTGAACAACAAAACATTGTGTAGTAATTCTAGGATGGATCAGTTTATTTCTTAATAAGAATAGAAAACCGATCCCCCATTTTAGAAACATTAACATTTAAGAAATATATCTTGAAAATTTCCCTATCATTAGTTGGTTAATAAAAATTGTATTTTGAAAATACAGATTTGCATAATAAAATCTGACAGTGTATTAATTTTAAGATAGATCAGTTTATTACTTAGTAATAATAGAAAACAATCTACCATTTTATGTTCAGTAGATACGTTAATATCTAACAAATTTATGTTGAAAATTTTCCTATCATATAATTGTATTTTGAAAATACAGATTTGCATAATAAAATCTGACAATGTGAGGAAAAAACTGGAGGCGGCCGAAACGTGGTTCTACAGAAGGATGCTACGGATATCCTGGACTGAGCATACAAGCAACGACGAAGTGTTAGAAAGAATGGCAACAAAAAGGAATTTGATGCTGAGCATCATGAAGAGACAACTGAAGTTGCTGGGACATGCAATGAGGAAGGAGAGCCTGGAGAACCTGATAATGACTGGTCAGATAGAAGGAAAGAGAGACAGAGGAAGGCAGCGGATAACATATTTGCAGGGTCTGATCAGGTGGATGACGGAACGGGGGTTGCCAGGAGCAACAGGCTCAAACATACTAAGAGCCACAAGGGATAGGAAGACGTGGAGAACCATGATCGCCTACGTCCTGAAGGGACAGGGCACATATAAGAAGAAGTAATTCTATGGCAGATTAGTTTATTACTAAATAACAACAGAAAACTGATCTCCCAATTTATGTTCGTAAGAAATTTTTATTAATATTTAACATATATATCTTTAAAAATTCCTATTTTTGGCTGGTTAATACTAATTTTATTGTGAAAACATTGACTTGCATAATGAAATCCGACAGTTGAATTATTCTAGGGTGAATAAATTTGTTACCTAGAAAACTAATTCTTCACATTGTATCCACTAGAAATATTGGCATGCATGAAGCCTGTTGCAAAAATCAATCTGAGAGACTGAGAAGCAGACACACAGAGGGATACGTATAAAACAACAGACAGTAAATGCATTCTCAGCATTTAAAAGGCTAAGAAGATTCCTCATGTATCTTTTTTCCAGGGAAGAAACTGATATTTTTTTATTCTATTTAGCTTGTCTGTAATCGGATTCCATGGATTCTGTATTGGGTGACCAAAATCCTTACTACTTGAGAATTGGAGTGGGTCGGGGTCGGGGTCGAATGACATCATTTAAATATCATGGAGCCAGTCTGTCTTTTAATCTACAGACTTCAGTATTTAATCAATTCAAGTGCTTTACCCCAGAATGAAGGAGTTATATGATTTGTTGTAAGCAGGTTTTGTTTTTTTTTTGGCTAATAGAGGTAATATCAGAATCATGTGTTAAAGAAATTCCCTTTTTTGACTTTTACTTTTTCAGAATGAAAGATTTCCAGTGTTAAAAATTTCTAATGTTAAACTCTATTTGAATTGTAAAAAAAATATCAGCCCTTGCTAACCTTCTGATTCCTTGAGGCTTTTGATCTTCTTTTGGTTTTAACATGACTGAGCTAAAACTGTGGATCAATTTCAAATGAAAAGAAGTAATATACCGCATAATAGTTGATCTCTGGTTCAAATTTTTTGAAGCAAAAATTTTGTTTAATATTAAACTAGCAGTGTAGCCCAGCATTGCTTGAGTGTAATGAAAGCTTTAAAACTAATCTGTGGTCCTGGAGCTCAGACACTTTGGATGGTGGCACAAAAAACATAGGTTGTTAAGACTGAAAACTATAATTATACTTACTTAGAGCAAAACTCGAAGCAAAAACCAAAATAAAAAGGCTGAAAACCTGATTTCGATCAGACCCGATAGGTTATCGGGGTATCAACTTCCAATATTGGAGTCAAATAAGTCATCTAACCTAAGTAAGTCCATGAAAACTTATCGTACCCATCGGGATTAAAATTGGAGAAAATGAGCCATATTGATGGCTGAATATCAGTTTTTGATCAAATTCGAGAGAATATCAGGGGTATCGATTTCTGATATCAGGGAAAATGAGTCGTCTGAGAAGATTTACTAATGTTTGAGACTAAAAATTATAATTTTACCAAGTTACAGCAAATTCTGCAGTTGCAGCAAGAACTAAAATAAAAGGGCTGAAATCCTGATCTTGATCAGACCTGATCGGATATCAGGTATTTCAGGATATTGGATATCGGATATATCCGATATCAGGATATCGGATATCGGATTTCTGATATCGGTTTATTGATTTCTGATATCGGGGGAAATTGGAAAAAATAAGTAGCCCATGACTTGATCAAAAGCCTAAAAATCATTTGTGTGAAGTTTGGTGAGAATTGGATAAAAATTGTGGATTTGTATAAAGGACATACAGACAGACACACATACACAAACATCTTGCCATTTATATATATATATAACTGCTTTTTGAATTCAACTGAAGAAATAGAAACAACAATAATTCTTTTTTCAAGCATTTCACCCTAAACAAAGCAATTACGTCCTGCAAGGGGTTAATGAAAGTGAAAGTCTTTAGGGAAGAGAAAGATGGTGACTGAATTTTTGAAGATCATAAGTGTCAGGGAAGCAAGAAATTTAAATAAAGATATATAGGTCAAAAGTATCAGGTTCTCCAAGCGTTCCTTCCTCACTGCATGTCCCAGGAACTTTAGTTGTCTCTTCCTGATGCTCTCTATTAATTTCCTTTTCGTTTCCATACATTTTCAAAACCTCGTCATTGCTCACATGCTCGGTCCATGATATCCACAGCATCCTTCTGTAGAACTACATTTCAGTTGCTTCAGGTTTTCCCTTCATCTTTGTTGATATTATCCAACATTCGCTGCCATATTGAAGAACTGACATCACAGAGCAATCCAGTACTCTCTGTTTTGTTTCTAGTGAAAGTTTCCTGTGTCTTAATACTTTACTCAGCTTCTAGAATGCATAAAAGGCCTGAGCAGGTGGATGACAGAATTGGGGCTGAGAGATGTTAAAGGAGAAAGCATGCTCAGAGCCACCAGGGATAGGGAGACGTAAAAGGCCATGATCGCCTACGTCCTGAAGGGACAAGGCACATAAAAGAAGAATATATATGCCAACTTTTTATGAAAAATTATAATGTGGATATAAAGTGGGGGATCAAATCTATATTATAATCAATATATAAACTGATCCCTCATTTTGTAACCATGCCAGTTCTTATATTATATATGTCATTCTAGATTTATGGGCTTGAGCAAGTGGATGATAAAATGAGGATTGCATGGTGTAACAAGAGAAAGCGTGCTCAGAGTCACCAGGGATAGGGAGACGTAAAAGGCTATGATCGCCTACGTCCTGAAGGGACAAGGCACATAAAAGAAGAAGGTCAAAAGTGTGAGAAAAGAAACTATCACAATGGAATTTACAGTTACATCTATTTTTTTGTTTATTCATTTTACCCCAATCAAGGCAGGTTCACCACTAGTGCCCTGAGGGTTACAGTGAGAGTTTGAATTTTGTTTAACGGCATATCAACACCTCTGTGGGTTATTTAATGCCAAAAGGTGGGGTTTTAAGATATTTTTTTAATGTTTGGTTATAGTGAGAATGTTGATTTAGTCAGATTTTGATGAAAATTTTTTTTCTTTAATTTAAAAAAAACGACCTCAAATGGAATGACTACATTAACTTCATAGCTAAATCTGCTGCTCGGAAGATTGATTTCCTTTGTAGGGCTAGGAAGTTTTTCTTGTTTAAATTTATCTTACACATATATAAATCTATCATCTGCATTGAATACTGCTGTCACATCTGGTCGGGTGCACCTGCTATTCATCTTGAGCTTCTGGACAAAATCCAACAAAGAACCTGTAATGTAATTGATCCCAACTTGATAGCTCAACTTCAGTTACTTTCTCACCAGTATAATGTGGCTACCCTCTGTCTCTTCTACAAATACTTTCACAGCTTCGGCTCTGACGAGCTTAGCTCCCTGGTACTCCCTGGTACCCCCTCTGCATGAATTTACTCAAGCTAATAGACTAGCAACTAGGTTCCACCCATTTACAGTGAAACCAATCAAATGTTACCACAATTTCCACTCTTCTTTGCTTGTACTTTCTGCCAGTGGAATTCCCTTCCATATACTTGCTTCTCTGAGAACTATAATCTCAAAGAATTTAAATGCAAAGTCAATTGCCATATCTTATATTCTTGACTCACATCCTTTCCCTGACAACCCTTGTATCATGTTCTTCTTCCTGTACACTCTACTCTCATGCAGCTCTCTTCACACCTGCATTCTCATCCTTTTCTTACTCATTCTCTGACGCCTCTGTAACTTGTTCCTTTTTCTCATTACTCACCTCTTATGTAACCCTCTGTGCACCAGTGGCATTTCTGCCTTGTTTGGGGTGAATTGATTAAAAAGAAAAGGAATTTAGACCAAACACACAACAATCACATTCATGAAAGAATATTCATATATGATTAACTACATTCTTTGGTTTTGCTAGGCTAACCTTCACAACTAGGACCAATCATGCAATGACATTCATTTATCCCCTTCACTAATATAATCATAGAAAGGATCTGTTCGCAATTAGGACCCATCATGCAATGTCATTCATTCATCCCCTTCACTAATATAATCATAGAAAGGATCTGTTCGCAACTAGGACCCATCATGCAATGTCAATCATTTATCCCCTTCACTAATATAATCATAGAAAGGATCTGTTCGCAACTAGGACCCATCATGCAATGTCATTCATTTATCCCCTTCACTAATATAATCATAGAAAGGATCTGTTCGCAACTAGGACCCATCATGCAATGTCATTCATTTATCCTCTTCACTGATATAATCATAGAAAGGATCTGAATACAGAAAAAAGAATGACTCTCACCAAAATGGTCTATTAACAGCAGCCACCAGCAATTCGATTCCACTTACACCACTATTTCCTCTGTATAGCACTCAGATAGCTCTTCACCTGCATGTAGCTGGGTCAACATGACGGTCACTTCTATTTGATAACACAAAAATCCTTTTTAAATCATATAACTGTTGACATCTTACTATGAGGGAAGCCCTATTGATTAAATGCTGTTCCCATGCTATCAATCAGACACTGTTCTATAGCATGGATGGCATGTTAAGTGTTTTCTAAAACAGTAAAATCTACTATGTAGAATCAATATACCAAATGCATTCAGAATGGCTAAAGCACTAGCTGAATGGGCTTAAAAATGATAAAGACTAGACAAGAGAGCTTTTATATTCTTAAATATCTAAAAAAACTGAAATATATTAGAACGCTGAGAAAAACTCAACAAAAGATTGGTTAAATCATCCTTGTTGGTGTTATTCAATGAAAGATGCTAAATACAATATATATATATGAAATGATTTGTTTGAACATTATTTTTGATCGATACTCATACTTAAGTAGATATTCTGTTTTTCTTTTTAATTAAACAGTATTATATGTTTATATCTACTGGCCTGATTATTTATGATAAATTTCCATCACGAAAATGTGTGTCATTTAGCTGGATTCGAACCTGTGACCCCTATCCATATAGGGAAAGCTACCATTTAATCTGGCAATGTCTTAGATCACTCGACCATGAATGACCTCCAGTCTAAACGAGGTTTTAATCAAGCATATATAACACAATTTTCAATTCATCACAACAACCATATCTGCTCTGAAATGTATTGTAATGTCAACAAATGTAAACATGTTACGGAAACCTACGAAGATTAACGAAACTTGGTTATAAACAACTGACAATTTGAAATGATTTGTTTGAACATTATTTTTGATTGATACTCATATTTATCTACTTAAATATGAGCATCGATCAAAAATAATGTTCAAACAAATCATTTCAAATTGTCGGTTGTTTATAACCAAGTTTTGTTAATCTTCGTTGGTTTCGGTAATATAGGTTTGGGTGTAGAACAGTGAAAGTTCTTCGTTTAAGATTTTTTTTTAAAATTTCTATTTTCTGAGTATTTTTGGATTTCTTGAAAAATTTCTTGAAAAGTCTGCCTGTTTGTATAATGTTGCTCTAATAACAAAAAAATAAACAACACATATTGGTTATGCAATTGCTGCATTATCGTGTGGCATAGTGAGCTGGTTAATGTTTCTTTGATTCGGCCTTGTGTCAGACTTAACTGAACTTCCTACCACTTACAAGTTTTATGCAGAGTTATAATCATCAGAAGACTCATCATCGGAAGGTTGGTTGTCAGCAGGTTAGAATATGTGAATTAGTGTAGATGTGTGGAATAATAAAATATACATTTTGTATGTTAAAATAGAAATTTATTTAAGAGAAAGACTAATGTTGTAGGAGTTAATGTACAATTAGAAACATTAAGAAGTTAAGAGTAGAGTTCATACAAAATGTTTGTAGTAGTAACTGTTGAAATAGATAAGGAGAAAGAGAAACAGGACAATGTAAAATAAAATTAGAAAATGGAATCAAAGTGTTTTCTTCTTATTTTCTTAATGTTTGAAATCTATTAAAACTTGCTTTGGTTTGGTTTGGTAGGAATTTATAAAAAAAAGCAAAAGTTGTTACAGAAATTAGAGTGATTATAACAGTCTGAAAGAAAACTTAATTGAAAGTTACATTTTAGTGTTGTCTTTCTCGCTGCTTCCATCTGATTGACTTGACTGATGTTGATGAAGTCCTTTTATTGTAATCTAGATATTTTTGCACTTACATGCTAAGTTCTTTTGGTCTTCAAGTCTCTCCCATTCATCAAAAAATCATTTTAACACCTACTTGCAAAATCTGGTTTCAAGTTTTTCTTTAAGCACATGGTCAGTCCTTTTTCTATTTAGGAAAACCAGGATTTCACATTATGAATTTTTGCCAAAGTGAAGAAGAAGATTGATTTTAATTAATTTCTTATCAGCTAGAATCATATCACTTAATATAAGCAAAAATAGCATAATTTCTAAACAGTAAAAAATTAACACAACTGATCATCAGTAAAATTTCATTCAATTAAAAGGTATGTCAAAAGAAAGACAAAAGAGACCTCAGTTGACATGACAATTATCAAGTGAATAATATTATAAATTTCTATGGCACTTCCTTAATGAATTTCTAGACAATGCTTAAAGAACTAGAAAGGAATATTATAAAAATAGACAAAATATGTATTATTAAATGAAAACCATACAAATGTGTGTGAAAATATATATAAAATATATATATATATGCATGCACAAAATTAATATATATATATATATATATATATATATATTAATTTTGTGCATGCACATTGTTTGATTTTGACTTTGTTAGGGTCTATGGGG
This sequence comes from Ascarosepion bandense, assembly GCA_037127315.1. Classification (NCBI taxonomy): domain Eukaryota; kingdom Metazoa; phylum Mollusca; class Cephalopoda; order Sepiida; family Sepiidae; genus Ascarosepion; species Ascarosepion bandense. The sequence continues at coordinate 4,549,560 of JBBBDQ010000963.1, read as the reverse complement.
CACCGTCAGTGAGAAAAAGACCACCACTGGTGAGGACCTCAGTCTCAATACGGTAGCTTATATCAAGTACCTTGAGAAGGTGGTGCTGCCCTAGGTCAAGAGTAGGGCACCACTGGAAGACCCTATGTCTGACAACAGGACCCTGCACCATGCCACACAACCAGGAGAACCAAATCATGGCTGTCAGACAATTTCTATGACCACATCACTCCTTATATCTGGCCACTTGACACTCCAGACTGCAACCCTCTTGATTATTATGTGTGTGTAGCAGTTGAGCGAGAGACCAAGAAAACTCCTTTTAACATCAAAGATGAACTAAAGGCAAGGATTATGACAGTGTTCACCAGCATAAGCAAGGAGATTATCCAGAAGAATTGCAGGAGATTCTGAAGTCATCTGGAGTCAGTGGCCGAATCCAATGGTGATTTTATTAAAGGAATTTCAACTTGAGTATATCAAGATATTTTTGTGTAATTTTGGTAAAAAACTGGTTAAAATGAAACCTCAGTGTTATTTTCATTTTTGTGTTACTTAGGCAACAATTTATCCATCACACCCAGTATATATATACATATATATATATATATAGAGAGAGAGAGAGAGAGATTCCCCCATAGCTGAACACTTCAATCAACCAGGACACACATTAAAAAACTGCAAATGTTTATTGATCGATTCCGATTTTAGTTCCACATACTCACGCAGAAAGAAAGAAAAATACTGGATTTTAAAATTAAATACATGTAGGCTAGGGTTAAATAGGGACTTAGGTATTTTGTATTGTTATAAATATTTCAATAGTTAAACATTTTTTAGATACACTTAAAAAAATTTTCTTTCAAACAACATTTAAAAGTATTGTTAAAGTTAGTTTAAAAATATTCAAAAAAACTCTATCGCTTTCTACATCACGTGATGTAAACATCTTGCGACAGACGCTTCTCATGATGATTGCTTCGAGTATAAATTTTAAAATCATTTGTTTCTGATGAAAGGCCGAGGCTGGTCTGAAATATCAAATATATATATATAATAATAGAAATAAATAAATACTGTCAAAAAAATACATTTTTAAACTTTCAACTTTTTAGTAGTTTTATATATATATAGATAGATAGATAGATAGATAGATAGATAGATAGATAGATAGTACTGTGCAAAAGTATTAGGACAAGAACTATTTTATCTTTTATGAGGCATATTGACAGAAAATAAACAATTTAATTCAAGTAATTTTAATTGATTTACTCAACAAATGCTTTAATAAGAAAAAAATAGTTGTTACAAAATAAATTAAATATATATATATTACTTTCAGTAAATTGTTTATTTGCTGTCAATATGCCTCATAAAAGATAAACTAATTCTTATCCTAATACTTTTGCACAGTACTGTATATATTTCACATGAATTCCATATTTTACATATGTAGAATAGCTATTTCATTGGTTTATCAAAACCATCTTTTCCACTCCATAAATTAAATTTACATCAAGATCTCTCTTGGATCAATTTTGATATTTGTTCTAACACCTAATATTTCTAGGATTCATTGAAATGATTTACAAAATCATTTCTTGGATTTATTAAGTATATATATATATATATATATATATATATATATATATATGCATCTCAGGATTCCTGCATACACAGGAATCCTGAGATATATGTATTCATATTTGCCTATGCATGTATATGTAAACAAACTTTTAAATAAATCAAACACTGCCACAAGGTTATTATCCTTGAGCACCCAATACCAAACAAACTTAGCTCTAAAGATTTCAGAAACTAGTAATTAAACCATTGTCTGATAACAGACACAGTTTTAAAAAGCTTTTTCTTTGACTTTTTATTTCTGCCGACTAATATCCTTATCTTGTGATATTTTTTAATTTTTGCATATTGTTTGCAGTCAGTTGAGGAAACAAAGAAAACAATAAACAAACAAGACATTGTGAATGCCAATTTGGGAATTGAGGCGCCATGAAAGGGAGGGAGTCAAAGAATTTCACTCCCTTGCAGAAGCCTCTAATTCACACACCTCTCAGCAGATGATGGAGTGGCAGGATTGCAACTGATACCTGCATAAGATATCTCTCTGCTGAGATAGCAATCAATGAGTGATGGTGACATTTTAGTTTGGAGCCAAAGTGATTTGGGAAATGAGTTCAATTGGCAGCAGTTAAAATGAAGGTGACGTCTCTTTTACTGAATCCTGCAGGGATTGGGGGAAACAAAGTGCTCATGTTGAATGACAAGTTAGGAAATATAAATCTATTAGAACAATGGATACACAGTGTATATATATATATATATATATACAGTACTCTGCAAAAGTACTAGGACAAGAACTATTTTATCTTTTATGATGCATATTGCTTTTTGCTTTGAAATAATAAAAGCCTTTTGCTATGAAATAATAAAATAATTGCGACAATTTACCAATCGCACCTAGCACACACACACACACACACACACACACACACACACACACACACACACACACATATATATATATATATATATATATATACACACACAGTACTGTGCAAATGTATTAGAACAAGAACTATTTTATCTTGTATGAGGCATATTGACAGAAAGTAAACAATTTAATTAAAATAATTTTATTTGATTTACTCAACAAATGCTTTAACAAGAAAAAATACTTGTTACAAAATAAATTTGATATTTAGTATAATAGCCTTTTGCTTTGATCACAGCCTTCATTCTGTCAGGCATTGACATCACAAGCTTCGTCAATGTATCTAATGGTATCTCCTGCCAAGCAGCTTGTTTTTATTTTTGTTCCCAAAGTGTGTCTTGAAAAGTAACATTAGTTTTATAAATTTTTTTATCCAAAATATCCCATAGATGTTCATTAGTTTCAAAATAACTTGTTTAATAGAAAATAGGAAAAATTAAATATAACTTCTTTTTAATATATTTCTTTTACACCTAGTTTTAAATAATCAATATTTATTAGCAATTTACTTGGATTTTCACCCTGTATTTGATTTTCAGTGAGGTTTTTAGAAAAATCACCCTGTCCAAATACTTTTGCACATTACTGGTAGTGTGCAAAAGTGTTAGGACAGGGGTGATTTTAAACTTTTTTTGATACCTCATAAAAGATAAAATAGTTCTTGTCCTAATACTTTTGCACAGTACTATATATATATATATATATATATAATAATCTAGAATATATATAATATATATGATAATAATAATAATAATAATATAAGTAATGGTTTCTAATGGAAGTACATTTCACAGTTCAATATTTACTTTAAAAGTGCTCACTACAAACGTACCACATAAATATATGGTTATTATTATTATAATAAAAATAATGGAATACTGCAACTTAATAGCTATGAAGATTTGGTGTTAAAACATGCCTGATGATGGTGCTTTAATCTCAAAACTTTATAGCTATTAAGTTGCAGTATGCCATTATTATAACAACAATAATAATAATTATCATTTATATATATATATATATATATATATATTCACTTTGATATTAAGCCTTTTACAGTAAAAATCTGTTTGCCTAAATACCTTTTATTCATAAAACTCTTGAAAAAAATCAACAACAATCATGGTGGCAAACATTATTACTCTGCACTATATACACACTAATGGCTATAATTATTAGGCCACTCCAGTTTTTTTTTAAAAAGTGACATATTTCATACTTTTTTTACTATTTATTACCAAGTGGATAATTCTAAATGAAAATAGAATGGTTTTTTTGTTATTATTACTTTGCAAAATTTTACAAGGCAAAGAAGCAAAGATGAACTCATCCAAATCATCCTTAAATTCATTTGATGCACATGTTATTGTGCAGTATTAACAAAAGAACCATTCTATTTACAATTATTCACTTGGCAATAAATACTAAAAAATAGTATGAAATACATAATTTTTTAAAACACTGGGGTAACCTAATAATTATGGATGGTAGTATATATATATATATATATATATATATAAATATATAATGTTTGCCACCATGATTGTTGTTGATTTTTTTCAAGAGTTTTATTAATAAAAGGTATTTAGGCAAACAGATTTTTACTGTAAAAGGCTTAATATCAAAGTGAATATATATATATATATATATATATATATATATTATAATCGTATCACCCCAAGCAAGGCATTTTACTGCCACTGTTTTGCAGAGGGTTACATAAGAGGAAAGTTATGAGAAAGAGTGACAAGTTATAAGGGATGTCAGGAAGTGGGTAAGAGAAGAATGAGAATACTGATGAGAGTGGAACGGACGGAGAAGGTGAGTATGAGAGAGAGGATGCAGGTTAGTGAGATAGGAGATGACTATTGACTTTACATTTAAATTCTTGGAGATTGTAGCTGTATATATGATAATAATAATATGGTGACTTCTTGATGTTGTGGAGACCACAGAATGAAAAAAATAAATATTTACTTTTATAACTTTAAGGTACAAAGAATTTATGAGCAATAGTGTTCAGTATCTGGAATGGAGCAAATGTATCTTTAAGAAGTGTTGACAGTGTTTCAAGCTTGAATTTCATTTAAGCATGAAACAGTATTGCATCTTAGTGTAGTAATCAGTGCGTACACTTCTCATATATATATATATATATATAATAATTTACAAGGCAGAGGTAAATGACCCAGATAGCCAAAACAAAATATATTTGGGCTCGACTAAAGACACCTTTAAGACAAGGTGTTTCAATCCCAGATCTACATTTAAAATAAAAAAATTAAAAAACAATACTAAATTGGCTAATCATGTCAGGAAATTGAAATCAAAATATGAAAATGATCCACACATAACGTGGAGCACTGTAAAAACAGCCAAGCCTGACAACGGTGGACAAATATGTAGACTGTGCCAAGAAGAAAAATTAGAAATTATGACATACCCAAATAAAGACGAACTGTTAAATGAAAGAACAGAAATTATGACTAAATGCATCCACACGAAGAAATACCTATTAGGTTCATACAACCATGGATGAAAACATCATAATCCATTTTCATTTAAACATTGTGTGTTCATAAATTCCCTGCCATGTGAACATTCAACTAAAACACTGTTACATGAGCGTTCTTAAAAAGAAAAACAGTAAATGGTAAAATCAGTTATTAAAAATCACTTGAAGACACCACTCATGGTAGAAACCTGGGTAGCGAAATAACTCATTTAAAAATGGAAAATATATATATATATATTAGTCATCCACATACAAGCCTGTTTTGCTGTATCACAGCTCATCAGTGTGGCTAGACGCATCCACTTGCTTCTGGCCGGGATCGAAACTCAACCAATTTGGTGTCAGTCGGAGTTCGCTACTCCCTAAGCCATCGACGCATGGAATTCCCATTTTATATATATATATATATATATATATATATATATGGGAACTCATAGGCAAGGCTAGAACCCCTAATAGCTTAAGAGATAGGTGTAATTTATGTTTGACAGAAAAAATGAAAATTTTAAAATATCAAGGCCAAAGTATACTCCTAAACAAATGGAGGGAGATCATAAGGGAGATCATAAGGGAGATCATAAGGGAGATCATGAGTATGTGTTGCCATAGAAATAAGTATAAATTACAATAATTATCCTATTCCCCCAATTAGTCCTGATAAAAAATTAAAGTTTTTTTTTTAAAAGTTGACCAAGAAGTTATCTCCCCACCACCTACCACTACTAACTCTGTGGTCAGGCCACATATCTCCCACTACCAAGGAATAATTACTACTAACTCCTTCCCCTGCCCAGCCCAGCCCAGCCCAGCCCAGCCCAGCCCAGCCCAATCCAATGAAAACCAATACATCTCAACCCCTTCCTTTACCTAAACTAACCTCTGGGCTTAAAATTTTTCCTGAGTTTTCTGTTTATCAAGGGTCAAAGAAGTCAGTCAGTTAAGTGCCATACTTGATCGCTTTGGGCGATCATGTCTCGAAAGAGGCATGACTGACTGGGCAGAAGATTATCCCACAGTATTTTGCCATTGCTTTCTGCGGTAGACTGGTTGCCGACCAAGGTTATAGAACCCAATCTGTCCTGTTATTTAACTCATAACTGGAAGGAATAGATGGATTAATACCTTTCCTAAGGGTATTTGCGTGTAAGTGAATGCAATGAATTCAGCTGGAATTTGGTCAAAGAAGGCATGCCTTAAAATGACATGTTGAAAATGGCTATTTCCCTCCTAAATTTTATCTGAATGTACAGATAAATAAAGAAATATATATGTGTGTGTGTGTGCGTGTGTGCATGTGTGCATGTGTGTGGGTTTCATGAAAAACAACCAACATAATATATGTAATCAAAGCAATAGGTAACGCACCAAAGAGCAACTTTACCAACGCCACTAAGTCTGCCAAAGAAAAAAACAAAAGACAAACAAAATACGACAAAAAGAAAGAACAATTTTTAAAAGTAATTTACTGATGATGCTGGTCAACCAGTGAAATATGAGGTAGTTAGTATTTTCAATACTGTCTTTTATATTTACCATTCCATCAGATTCTCATCCAACTTTAAACACATACATGCTGTTGCCCAAAGAATGTTCAGAACTCATAATAGAGAATCACTACACAGAAATTCTATATCCAAGTGGATAAAAAGTTTCAAGAGATAGGTTCTGTCATTGATAAGCTACAGTTTAGCAAACCAAACAGAAGTGAAGAAAGTGTAGTATCTGTTTAACAACCCAACAATATAGAAAAAAAATGTTTCCTTATTAATCTCAGCTTGCACATTATAAAACTGTAAGGTTTCATTTTTGCGATGCCTTTATAGCGGTTACTATGTTTTTCTTACCAACATTCTGTCCATGTCATTTACTTGTCTACTACTGTTCTTGTATAGGACAATTTAGCAATCGCAGTCGCCTTTAATCATTTGGCTCTGAAGCAGCTCTTTCATATGTGTGTGGTGATTGGTTAATTTTTTTAATCACATTTTTTTTATGTAAACAAAGTTTTTCCCTAAAAGTTTTTCCCATTTACAAAGTTTTTCTTTGATTGTTTTATATTTTTACATGTATATTTTAAAAAGTTTTAATTCCTTTTTATGAAAATAAAAACACCCTTGGTCAATGAAAGATGTATAGTCTATTTACTAACCACCAATTAGTACGTCATTGCCATACAAACAAAATCGGACGAGTGATTAATGTAAAGAATATGTGGCGCCAGTGTGTGGCGGACGCACGGTGAATGGGTCGTTGTATAAGAATTACTTTTTTTTTCTTAGAAATTTCTTTCCAATTTTAGGGTGCGTCTTCCAAGCCGCATCGTCTTGTAAGCCGGAAAATACGGTAATTTTGTTTTAAAATATCCTTGCCTAATAAATAAATTGAATATTTTGTTTATTCTATAAGCTGAAAATGATAATAATAAATGCATTATAACGGTTGCTATGTTTTTCTTACCCACATTCAGTCCATGTCATTTACTCATCTGCGATTGGGTAATAAATCACTACTGTTCTTGTATAGGAACAATTTAGAAATTGCAGTCACCTTTAATCATTCGGCTCTGGAAGCAGCTCTTTCATGTGTGTCGTGGTGATTGGTTAATCTTTAGCCAATCACATATTTTTTATATAAACAAAGTTTTTCCCTGAAAGTTTTTCCCTTTTTCAAAGTTTTTCCCTTTTTCTGTCTGAATATTTTCGCCAAGAACTTTTGAACTTTGAACTCTTGACCAAAATTTGTATCACTTACAGTTACATTCAAAATAATTGTATTTTTCATGTTATTTGTTCTTACATGAAAATCTTGCTAACAATTGTAACAAACCTTTTCAGCGCAAAAAAAAAAACTTCCTTCATTTTACTTTGGTCGACAAACAACTAAAGGGGAACAACTCTTACCTCTTACTCTATGTATACTGCTATTACATGTTTTGTTTGTTTATTGAATATATTTTCATTTATTGGTTACAAATTTGGACCCAAAAATCCTCTACACCTTGATATATATATTCCTTTTTCATTACTTACATTCTTATAAAAAAATAGGAGTGTGTTTTCCTGTTACTTTCTCTATGGTTTAAAATTCACAGATAAAGAAGAGTCTTGAACCAATGGACATGGTTCTTATAGGTTGTGAGAGCAGCAAAATTCTTCCCTTCCTTGATAGTCTCCTTCTTCCGTGAGGACCGTCTTGCTTCAAGGACAGACCTTTCCCATTTCTTCTGTCTCAGGCAATACTGGGTTTATATTGTTGTGGCTCATTTGTGATTAGCTGGTCAGACCAATCAGCATGAGCAAATAATCATATAGTTAGGACATTCTCTTGAGCCTTTTTTTAGCTCATTTGGTTTCATGAGAGGCAAGACATGTTTTTTCTCTAAAATCTTGGCCACATCATCTCACTTAAATCATGGACCTAAAAGCAAGACTAGTACTTACCCACTTCATTCCATGAGGTAAGTCTCTTCCTTTGTTCTACTAATGAATGCTAAGAATAACATGGATAAAATATGTGAGCAATGAGGAAGAAAAGTAAATTGTGTTCTTTTGTTTGCTGAAGTAAAATCTGTCACTGCAGTTGCCCAAAGAAGGTTTAGAACTCATTATAATAAGCACCACACAGGATATGATTCTACTGATGAATGCTAAGAATAACATGGATAGAATATGTGAGCAATGAGGAAGAAAAAGTGGTAAATTTTCATTTTTCCCCTTTCAAATTTATCCAAAATAGCATTATTTCTGTGCAAATGTATATGCTGAACTCAAATCAACAATTAGTTATTGAAGAAACTTACCTTTTTTGCATTGAAAGTCCATAAAAAAACGAACTATATCTCGCACTTTTTCTCTCCCGTAACTCTCACAAAATCATATAATTAACTGCAGAATGACGTTCTATGTAGGCAGAATTTTTTGTCGAATTTTGTCCAATTTTCTTCCTTTAATGAAACTTCTGGCGATGTACTTCCTGTTTTGAGAGTAATAAGCGTAGAAATACAATAGCGTATTACTTTAATTACCGGAAGTACATCACCAGAAGTATCAATAAATGAAGAAAAATCTGCCAAAATTCAATCACATGTGTAGTCCGTCATTCTGCAGTTAATTACATGATTTCGTGAGAGCTACAGGGAGAGAAAAAGTGCAAGATATTGTTCGTTTTTTTATGGACATTTAGATAAAAAAAAGGTAAGTTTCTTCAATAACTAACACTTGATTTGAGTTCAGCATATACATTTGCACAGAGATAATGCTATTTTGGATAAATTTGAAGGGGAAAAGCGACGGACTTAAAACGAAAATTTACCGAAAAATTAAACTGTGTTCTTCAGTTAATTGAAGTAAAATCTGTTACTGTTGACCAAAGAAGGTTTAGAATTCATTATAATAAGCAAGGTACAGCAATTCCATCTCCAAGTGGATGAAAAAATTCCAAGAAACAGGTTTCATTATTGGTAAGCTGCAGTCTGGCAGACTAAGTAAAAGTGAAGAAAGTGTAGTATCAGACAATATAATAAATTCTTTTTTTCTTCATGATCTCAGCCTAAACATTATAAATTGTGATTTCAATATCTTTTTAAAATTACTAAGCTCATTCAGAGTGTAGGCAATTATACCTTGACATAGATTGCTTTTTTTCTGCATCTAAACTTATTTATAAATGAAACTTTGTCTATGTGTGTGTGTGTGTCCGTTACCTATAGACTCCGAAACGGCTGAACCAATTTTCTTGAAAATTTACACAGTTGTACTAAAATAAGTGTCTGCGAGTGTTCCTAGCTAGGTTTTATGTCAAGGTACCCCCGATAAATATTGAAAATCAATAATTGAAATAATCGGGTTATAGAAGGAGTGGTCCGATTTTAATCAAATTTGATACACTCATAGACAAAGACATAAGAAATGATATTCAGAAGTTTCAAGGTTGCAGTTTTTACAATAGTGCAGAAAATTGATAATATATATATAGAAAAGGCAAGATGTTTGTATGTGTTTGTTTATCTGCCTGTATGTCTCTATTTTTTTCAGCCCTTTTATTTTAGTTTTTGCTTCTGGTTTGACTCTAAGTAGGTATAATTGTAGTTCTTAGTCTCAGCCATGATACCATTTACTCAGAGGACTTATTTAGCTTTCAAAATTCAGTTTACGATGAAAAAAACTTATTTGATATCAATACCAGGAAATCAAAATTTGACTTACATCCATTCATTTTTCTTTCAGTCTATGGTTTCGCTTTAACTGGAAACAACTCTTGCTTTTTAGTCTTTCATGCCAACGTCCAAAGAGTCTGAACTCCAGACCATGGATTAGTTTTAAAGCTTTCATTAAACCCGGGCAACGCCAGGCTATACTGCTAGTTCTTGAGAAAAATATAGTGAAATGGTTTCTCACTGGATTCCATATGGTTTGAAATCATGGTTTCCTTCTTCTAAATTGCTTGTCATCCAAGGCTGCAGTGTCTTGACTACACTACTATTTAACTCTATAACCAAGTGGAGAAGAAATGGATTTACACCATTTTTAAAAGCATTTGTGGGATGTGCATTGTAGCACAGTAGATATCAGCTTAGAACAGAAATCAGAGAGATGAGTTTGAATTCCAGGTGAATTCATTGCATTCACTTATGTGCAAATATCCTTGGGAAAAGGTATTAATCTGTCACATCTCCCTCCAGCTATGGATTAAATAGCAGGACAGATTGAATTCTATAGCCTTGGCTGTCAACCAGTTTACTGCAGAAAGTAATGGCAACCTGTGGCACAAAAATCTTCTGCCCTGTCAGTCATGTCTCTTTTGAGACATGATTGCCCAAGTGTATATCACATATGGCACTTAACTGACTGAACTGTATTTGCATGAAAGTGAAGGCAACATTCTAGACTGAAATTTGAACTCTGATCACTGATTTAAATTTCTGTGCCAATAACCCTTACTCTACCTTCACAGCTCAAGAATTACACAAAGGGTGTAAGCATAAACTAGAATGATTAAAATATATACAAGTAAAATTTATTCCATGGTCTGATAGACTGACAAGGTTTCATGCTGGATATTTCATGGTAATTTTTTTTTTTAGGGCAGTGGCTGATATTTCCAAAGGGCTATCTCCTTTGCAAGTTATTTTTGACAGGTTGTATTGGATTACATTCTATCAGTATCAGGGAATGATCCTTGACCTCATCTATTGAGAAAGGCCGGTACATGCCATTCCTCTGGATATTGGTGTTGACACAAACTATCTCAACTCGGTAATCAAACTCATCTCACAGATTCTATTTGTCATGCTGCTAACTCTAAGGCAAATGCCACACTTCCATTTTTCATGAAATATTATTCCATTTCAGACACAGGTAATATATTGAGCAATACAACATTGGCTTAGACATGACTGACAAGGGTTTGGTTAGAATAGTTGATTTAATAACATATCTATCCTTGTTGAGCTATTCACTGTCAAAATAAATAGTTTCTTTTTTCAGACTATAAAGATTGATTTGGTAGGCGAGGAACAGAGTCAGTATATTTTATATCCTATCAGCAGGCTAGGTAAATACTGATCATATATTACTCGAGTCTATAAGAATTTATTTTATTTAGGAATATATATGGGAATAAATAGTTTCTTTTTTCAGACTATAAATATTTGGTAGGCGGGGAACAGAGTCAGTATATTTTATATCCTATCAGCAGGCTAGGTAAATACTGATCATATATTACTCGAGTCTATAAGAATTTATTTTATTTAGGAATATATATGGGAATAAATAGTTTCTTTTTTCAGACTATAAATATTTGGTAGGCGGGGAACAGTGTCAGTATATTTTATATCCTATCAGCAGGCTAGGTAAATACTGATCATATATTACTCGAGTCTATAAGAATTTATTTTATTTAGGAATATATATGGGAATAAATAGTTTCTTTTTTCAGACTATAAATATTTGGTAGGCGGGGAACAGAGTCAGTATATTTTATATCCTATCAGCAGGCTAGGTAAATACTGATCATATATTACTTGAGTCTATAAGAATTTATTTTATTTAGGAATATATATGGGAATAAATAGTTTCTTTTTTCAGACTATAAATATTTGGTAGGCGGGGAACAGTGTCAGTATATTTTATATCCTATCAGCAGGCTAGGTAAATACTGATCATATATTACTCGAGTCTATAAGAATTTATTTTATTTAGGAATATATATGGGAATAAATAGTTTCTTTTTTCAGACTATAAATATTTGGTAGGCGGGGAACAGTGTCAGTATATTTTATATCCTATCAGCAGGCTAGGTAAATACTGATCATATATTACTCGAGTCTATAAGAATTTATTTTATTTAGGAATATATATGGGAATAAATAGTTTCTTTTTTCAGACTATAAATATTTGGTAGGCGGGGAACAGTGTCAGTATATTTTATATCCTATCAGCAGGCTAGGTAAATACTGATCATATATTACTCGAGTCTATAAGAATTTATTTTATTTAGGAATATATATGGGAATAAATAGTTTCTTTTTTCAGACTATAATTATTTGGTAGGCGGGGAACAGAGTCAGTATATTTTATATCCTATCAGCAGGCTAGGTAAATACTGATCATATATTACTTGAGTCTATAAGAATTTATTTTATTTAGGAATATATATGGGAATAAATAGTTTCTTTTTTCAGACTATAAATATTTGGTAGGCGGGGAACAGTGTCAGTATATTTTATATCCTATCAGCAGGCTAGGTAAATACTGATCATATATTACTCGAGTCTATAAGAATTTATTTTATTTAGGAATATATATGGGAATAAATAGTTTCTTTTTTCAGACTATAAATATTTGGTAGGCGGGGAACAGTGTCAGTATATTTTATATCCTATCAGCAGGCTAGGTAAATACTGATCATATATTACTCGAGTCTATAAGAATTTATTTTATTTAGGAATATATATGGGAATAAATAGTTTCTTTTTCAGACTATAAATATTTGGTAGGCGGGGAACAGAGTCAGTATATTTTATATCCTATCAGCAGGCTAGGTAAATACTGATCATATTTTACTTGAGTCTATAAGAATTTATTTTAATTAGGAATATATATGGGAATATATAGTTTCTTTTTTCAGACTATAAATATTTGGTAGGCGGGGAACAGAGTCAGTATATTTTATATCCTATCAGCAGGCTAGGTAAATACTGATCATATATTACTCGAGTCTGTAAGAATTTATTTTAATTAGGAATATATATGGGAATAAATAGTTTCTTTTTTCAGACTATAAATATTTGGTAGGCGGGGAACAGAGTCAGTATATTTTATATCCTATCAGCAGGCTAGGTAAATACTGATCATATATTACTCGAGTCTATAAGAATTTATTTTATTTAGGAATATATATGGGAATAAATAGTTTCTTTTTTCAGACTATAAATATTTGGTAGGCGGGGAACAGTGTCAGTATATTTTATATCTCATCAGCAAGCTAGGTAAATACTGATCATATAAGTCTATAAGAATTTATTTTATTCCAGGAATATATATGAGTCTAAAAGTATTTATTTTGTTCAAGAATTGGTAAATATTGGTTGTTTATATCTGCGTTGATAAGCATTTATTTTGTTTTGGAAATGTTAAATATTGGTTGTTTATATTTGTGTTGATAACCATTTTCTTCAGGAATTAGTAAATAGTGGTTGTTTATATTTGAGTCTATAAGTATTTGTTTGGAAATGGTAAAATATAGGTTCTTTATATTTGAGTTGAGAGGCATTTATTTTGTTTGAGAATTGGTATATATTGGATGTTTATACGTGAGTCTGTGAGAATTTATTTTGTTTCGTTCTTGGTAAATGTTGGTCAGGAAGCATTAATTTTGTTTGTTAATCGGTAAATATTAGTGGTTTATTTTTGAGTCTGCAAGACTTAACTTTATTATTTTGGAACTAGCAGTATAGCCCAGCATTGCTCGGGTGTAATGAAAGCTTTAAAACTAATCCATGGTCCTGGACCTCAGATTCTTTGGACGTTGGCAAGAAAGACTAAAAAGCAACAGTTGTTTCCAGTTAAAGTGAACCATAGACCGAAAGAAAAATGAATGGATGTAAGTCAAATTTTGATTTCCTGGTATCAATATCAAATAAGTTTTTTTCATTGTAAACTAAATTTTGAAGGCTAAATAAGTCCTCTGAGTAAATGGTATCATGGCTGAGACTAAGAACTACAATTATACTTACTTAGAGCCAAACCCAAAGCAAAATCTAAAATAAAAGGGCTGAAAAATATACAGACATACAGACAGATAAACACACACACACACACACACACACACACACACACACAAACAAACATCTTGCTTTTTCTATATATATATTATCGATTTTCTGCACTATTGTAAGAACTGCAACCTTGAAACTTCTGAACATGGTTTCTTATGTCTTTGTCTATGAGTGTATCAAATTTGATTAAAATCGGACCACTCCTTCTATAACTCGATTTTTTTCGATTATCGATTTTCGATATTTATCAGGGGTACCTTGACACAACCCCTAGCTAGGAACACTCGTAGACACTTTTAGTACAACTGTGTAAATTTTCAAGAAAATTGGTTCAGCCGTTTCGAAGTCTATAGGCAACGGACACACACACACACACATACACACACACACACACAGACAAATTTCCATTTATAAATAAGTTTAGATTAGATTAAATCAGTAAATATTTATTGCTTATATTTGAATCAAATATACACCAAATTTTGGCCTTTTAAAAATCCAATGTAAAGATAATAACCAGAAAGATATATTTTCCATGTACTGATAAAATATTATATCTCCTAAAATAAAACATGCAATATCTAAAGATCTCATCAGTCCATATAAGAAAAATCTTACATTTAATGGCTAAGTCCTTTAGCATAAAATAGAGAGAGAGAGAAAAGGGAGTCCTTGTAAACTTGTATGCCTGTATGTTAGTATCTCATTGGTAGTAGTAAGACTTTTAACTCTCTGTGGGATTTTTAGGTGTTCAAAGTTTTAGGGCAAGGGAGAACAGATGAAATTATTTCATTGGTTCCTTTGCTTGGTCTTCTCTCTCTGTTTTTACACTTTTCAGAGACAAAGGAATTAATTCCAAAATTGTTTCTTGATTTCTGATTGGTCCACAGACATGTCTCATTTGACCACCTCTTTTTCTTCACCTGCATTTAGGAGTTATGACCTTTTGACCTCTTATTTCTTTTTTTGTCTTTTAGTTTTTATTTTTTTATGGCAAACCAAAATGGTTTGCCAAATAGTGAACTTCTTATCTTTCTATCACTACAGCCTTGCAAGAAGAATGTAACAGTTGAAATTTCTAGGGCACAAAACGAGGAAAGGGGGCTTGGAGAATTCAACACTCATAGGCTATGTTGAAAGCAAGAAGGGGTAAACAGTGATTGCCCTAACTAACAAGCTTATTTAAGTGGATAACAGAACAGGGATTGGGTAGGGTATTAAGGTCTCAAACATTGCTAAGTTCTACAAAAGTCTAAGAAGTCGTGGAGAGCTATGATCACCCATGTATTGAAATGCCATGGCACATAGAACTCAAAGCTTTTGTAAATAAAGTATCTATACTTTATTTACAAAAGTTTTCAGTTCTTCTATGTGCCATGTCCCTTCAATATTTGGGTGATCATAGCTCTCCACGACTTCTTATACATTGTAATTCTCTTTGCTACACTTAACATCGCAAACACCTGAAAAATCTGCTGCAGATTTCATAAAACTGAAGCCACATATCAAATAAATAAATAAATAAATCAAAAGACCCTACTTTGCTTCCCTTAAACACATCATTTGATACATTCTGTTGTCATTTGTCAGAGAGTAATACCCTCTCAAAGAACAATCTCAAATTTTAATCTCAGAATTAAAAAGAGTGAGATACTGTTTTATAGATGAAAAGATGGTCTTTTCAAATATCAAAAATGCCTTTTGCATCTTAAATGAAAGCAATCGAGGTGAAAAAAAAAAAAAAAAGAAACGGAAAAAGAAGAAAACTTATAAACCAGAGGAAATTGTTCCCAAATAAAATTTTAGCATTTTTCCTTCATTTTTTTACCATTTTATTTCTTTTTGTGAACAAAATGAGATATGGAGTTTTAGCATATTTCCTTGGGGAATAATAAAAAAAAATGTAAATGATTAAAATATGAAAAGGCAGTATGTGTCCCAAGGTTTGAAAACAAACATCATGGAAAATACCTTGAAATAGTTTCTGCTCCATCAAGATAAACTGTCAGGTGACTTACTCCATGGATTTGATTGGTGGGTAAAATAAAAATAAAAATGGGAGGTGGCAGTTGCTAAAAGCTAAAGAATTTTACATATGTATTTGGAAATTGGAAAGAAAAGAAAAAATGGTAAGGTGAAAATATGAACACTGAAAACAGCTTATAAACAAAAAATTAAAGCAAAGTGAGTTTTCATTGTTTTCACTGAAGTAGATTGCCATCTATCTGTGAGTGTGTGTATAACAATTTCAGCTGACATGAAGTCTGCAGCTAATATGCAAATCTACCATCTGCCCATGCATTGAATATTGCTGTCAAAACTGGTCAAGTGATCCTGCTATATATCTCGGGCTTCTCAACAAAATCCAAAGGAGAATCTGCAATGCAATCGATCCCAACCTGGTAGCTTGAATCCAGTCACTTTCTCATCAATGTGTTGTCGCTTCCCTCTGTCTCTTCTACAAATACTTTCATGGCTTCTGCTTTGACGAGCTTAGCTACTAGACTGGCAACTAGGTCCCACCCATTTACAGTGAAAACAAATGTAACCACAGCTTCTACTTTATCAGCTTCTTTTCTCACACTTCCAACCAGTGGAACTTCCTTCAGTATACTTGCTTCCTTGATAGCTACAATCTCCAAGAATTTAAATGCAATGTCAATTCCCA
The DNA here is from genome assembly GCA_037127315.1 of Ascarosepion bandense. Taxonomy (NCBI): domain Eukaryota; kingdom Metazoa; phylum Mollusca; class Cephalopoda; order Sepiida; family Sepiidae; genus Ascarosepion; species Ascarosepion bandense. The sequence continues at coordinate 4,532,606 of JBBBDQ010000963.1, read as the reverse complement.
TCTCCTATCTCTTTAACACCCATCCTTTTGGCGGCATTTTGTGTATCTTGTTCTTCTCCCTTTCCATTCTACTCTCATGCAGCGCACTTCACACCAGTGTTCCCATTTTTCTCTTACCCATTCACTGACACCCCACTGTGGCCTGTTCCTCTTTCTCATCACTCACCCCTTATATAACCCCCTGTGCACTAGTGGCAGTACTGCCTTGCTTGGAATGAAATGATTATGATAAAAAAAAGAAGTTTGTTCATTGTATTATGCTAGACTATTTTTCTTGCCAGAATCTATCTTCTTCTTTTATGTGCCCTGTCCTTTCAGGACGTAGGCACTCATGGCTTTTCACATCTCCCCATACCCTGGTGGCTCTTATCACGCTTTCTCCTGTTACTCCACACAACCTTTGTTCAGTCATCCACCTGATCAGGACCTTCAAATATGTTATCTGCTGCCTCCCCTGTCTCTTTTTCCCTCTATCTGGCCTGTTAGTATCAGGTTCTCCAAGCCCACCTTCCTCATTGCATGTCCCAGGAACTTCAGCTGTCTCTTCCTGATGCTCAGTATTAATTTCCTTTTCATTTCCATCCTTTCCAAAACTTCATCATTGCTCACGTGCTTGATCCATGATATTCACAGCATCCTTCTGTAGAACCACATTTCAGTTGCTTCAAGTTTTTCCTTCATCTTTGATGATATTGCCCAGCATTCACTGCTATATTGAAGAACTGACATCACATAGTAATCTAGTACTCTCTTCTTTCTAGTGAAAATTTCCTGTTTCTTAATACTTTGCATGACTTCTGGAATGCTTCTTTTGCCATGCCAATTTGTCTTTGAATCTCTGTGTCACACTTTCCATTTTCTGTTGTAACACTTCCCAGATATTTAAATTTTTGTACCTGCTTGATTTTTGTATCTCCCACCTGTATTTGGCATTTTGGGTTGCCCTTTTTGCTGATAACCATGCCTCTGGTTTTCTTGCAGTTTATTTGTAGTCCTTTCTTGTCACTCTCTTCAGCTACCTTCTGTAGGGGGTCTTGTAGTTTTCTTTCTTTTTATGTCTGCTATCAGCACTGTATCATCTACGTACTTTTTATGTTTAAAATGTGGCCTCCAATGACGAGTCTTGTCATAACCTCTAGAAATATACGATTTCTCCTTGTTTTGAATATTGATGCCATATATGGCCTGGTGCTGCTGCTATATATTTAGAGATACTTGATAAAATCCAAAGAGGAATCTGTAATGTTATTGGGTCTTACCTGACATTTCATCTTCAATCTCTTTTCCCACCATCATGACATAGTTTCTCTATGCCTTTTTCTATAGATACTTTCATGGTAATTGTCCTGATGAACTTTCCTCTATGCATATATTAGGACATCTTAATGACTCAAAGGTATTGAGGTGGTGGTAGTAAGAATGGTAAATAAGAATGATATTTTGGTGTAAATAATACTGTGGTCTGTTTGGGTCAGTGATTGTGGCTAGCTTTATAAATTTTCACACAGTTTGTCAGACTGTCAGCGACTAAACATGCTGCCCCACTCAATGATTTTGAGTGAGTTGGGATGTTAGCAACCTGGTAGGATGAAAAAAAAGGGGGCTACAAAAAAGCAGAAAAACTCTCAAAGAGTCAACGACCAGCTTACTGAAGTGGGTGTCACAATAAAACACTTTGGAGAAGGCAGAGGGAAACCACTCCACTCTTAAACTAAAAAATAATCACAGATATGTTCAAACAAATTATCATGCGCAAAAGGTGTCACCTGATCATCATCCAGTGACTGTTAGCATATACACCGTGAAGAGAACAAAATTCCAGAATGGTATGACATGAGTGACAGCTGTTACCAGACCGTTATCCTGCAACTGTCCACCAAAAAAAAAAACCAAAAAAAAAAAACTCTTGGGACATGGAAGTGGACAGCTGAAAAATTGATCAACATTTTAGGTATATCTGAAATGAGGTGGTCAAACTAATTGTTCACTCAAGTCCCAAGAGCCACACAAGTTAGAAGTTACTGAATGAAGATAAGAGGAGGAGGTAAGAAGTGCAGATTATAATGATATTCAAAAAAGATAACAGTTTACCCTGGACGTTAAGAGACTAAATTTGAAGCATTCAGGGAAGTGTCCTCTCAAGACATCTGTCTCACAAAGTAGCAGTTCTTGAAAAGAAACTATTCTAAAAGAAAATTCCTTCTTACTCATAGAATATGAAAAGAATTGGGATGATTGATCCCAGTGCATGTGACATGGTGAGTTTTACGTATGAAGGTCTGAGCTGGTGGAAGTAATAATGGTAGCATAGCTTGCGAAAGACATAAAACTATTTATTTGACCCCCAATTAAGGGTTAAATAACAAGGTAGATGAACACTCCCACAGAACATCCTGAAGGAAGGAAGGGCAAAGTATGACAGCAAATAAATAAATGAATGAGTTTGTGTGAATAAATAAGAGAGCCAGAACAAAAAAATGGTAAAAGTCACAAGAAAAACGTTGTGGAGAGCCATGATTCCCCATGTCCTGAAATCTGGTATATAAAAGAAAAAGAACCAGAATAGGTTGGGTTCTTTAGCCTTGGCTGGCAACCACTCAAAAATAAGAACAACTCATTCAAAACTATGGCCATTCCAACAGGAAAATACTCCACTATATTTCACAAGATGTCATAGCAATTCACAGATAATAATACAAAAGGAAAGTGTGGAGAGCCATGATTCCCAATGTCCTGAAATCTGGTATATAAAAGGAAAAGGACCAGAATAGGTTGGGTTCTTTAGCCTTGGCTGGCAACCACTCAAAAATAAGAACAACTCATTCAAAACTATGGCCATTCCAACAGGAAAATACTCCACTATATTTCACAAGATGTCATAGCAATTCACAGATAATAATACAAAAGGAAAGTGTGGAGAGCCATGATCATATTATGACAGGACAAGATTATATATGGATTAATTTTTTTTTGTAAATATTTTCGGAAGTATATAGGCATCATTAATCATCATTTATTCAGAGTTATTTGCACTGCTGAATAATCATGAAATCCACTTGCCTCCATCTCACAATTCTGGTTCATGGTGACATTCAAGACAAAATAGTTCAATGGGTTGCCAGTTCTTTTTGCACCAGGGAGGTTGAGGTTACCTTGTCCTTCCCCTCAGAAGGGAAAAGGTGAGAACCTGCAAGGGAGCAAGTGGTTTGAATTCATAGTTTTTTTTCTGCTAAACTAGTTGCCAACCAAGGCTATAGAGCCCTAGCTGTTTACCTATTTATTCATAGACAAGGTAGGGAAGAGATTTTTTTTTTAATCATCTCACCCCAAACAAGACATTCTACTGCCACTGTTGCACAGGGGGTTATATCGGAGGAAAGTGATGAGAAAGAGGGGTTAGTTATAGGAACTGTCAGGAGGAGGGTAATAGACGGATGAAAATACCGAGGATGGGGGTGGAGTAGATAAAAAAAGAGCTTGATAGAATGGATGTGAGTTAGTGTGATAGGAGATGTCTATTGACCTTACATTTAAATTCCTGGAGATTGTAGCTGTCGGGGAAGCAAGTATATGAAAGGGAATTCCACATGTGGGAAGTACGTGAAAAGAAGCTGTTAGAGTAGAAATTGTGGTTACATTTTATCGGTTTCACTGTAAAAGGGTGGGACCTAGTTGCTAATCTAGTAGCTCATGTAAATTCATACCTGGGGGCACCAGTGATCTAAGTTCATTGACCTTACCCAAGGATATTACCCCATAAATAAATGCAATCAGTCCAACCAAAATTTGAACTAGGCTCTCCGCCTCCTCAATCCAAGTCACTAGCCATTACTCAACCATATTTCCACATTCACTTGCAACCATGTGTGTATGGAAGTATATTCCAGACACAAACCCATGAAGAACTGCCATCATAAATCTATGCCCACACACCATCATATATAAAAAATGTTACTACAAATTCATTTCTCTTCACTACTTTTGGTTTGCTATCCATTGTCCTTTTACTCAAAGCAATCATCCCCACCCTTAGCCAATATCGTTCTTTCCTGCATTAATCCAATGAGCCATTCGATTATCTTCCAAAGAGCACGCATAAAAATTAGCCACACCCAAGTGATCTAAAAATGGTTCACTCTAAAAGATCAATTATTAATTCTTTGGACTTTTCTTTTCCTTCCTGTCACAACATCAGCTTTGAGGGCCGTCGGTAAGGCCACCTCAAAACTGAAATAATACATTTGCGTAATGATGGAAAAACATTTCTAGCATATATGAAAAAAAAATCTTGAATTAAAAGACAATACTTTGAAAAAATAGAATATGAAAAATAAAAAGCAGTCAAAAAAGGAAAGATCCCTCCCCATGTGCGACTGTAACTTTGATTACTCGATGGGATTTATTATCAGAAGCATTTGTCAAGGGACAAGTCATTTAGCAATTATGGGATCATGAACTCTATCCGCATAAAAAGTATTCCATTTCTCCATTACTGTGAACCACTTCTGACCAGTCAGAACATTAGCCATAGAGTCTGGAATGAACCTTCCCACTGGCGTGACGTAGCTTCCCTGTGCCTCTTCTATAAATACTTTCATGGTTTCTGCTCTGATGAACTTAAATCTCAGATGCCCCCTAGGTGTGAGTTTGCACGAGATACTAGATTGGCAACTAGGTCCCATCCTTTTACAGTGAAACCGATGAAATGTAACCGCAATTTCTACTCCAACAGCTCCTTTTCTCGCACTTCCCGCCTATGGAATTCCCTTCCGCATGCTTGCTTCCCCGACGGCTATAACCTCCAGGAGTTTAAATGTAAGGTCAATAGACACCTCCAAACACACTAACCCTCCCATTCTCTCCAACTCTCCCCCTATGTACATCCTAACTCATCTATCGCCCTGTGTAACCCCCTGCGCTATAGTGGCAGTGGAATGCCTTGCTTGGGGTGACATGATTAAAAAAAAAAACAAAAAAAAGATGTAGAAGTTATCACTTATTCGAATTGAGATTATCAGAAACAGAAAACAGCATCTGTGAACTAAATCCAAATTCTGGCTAGGGTTATTTATGTTCCCTTTGCACTCATGTCCTTGTGAAAAGGCATGGATTGGCTTCTCCCTGTCCTGTCCTTTAACTCTTTAGAGATTAAATATAACGTAAAGGTTACTGGCACAAAAAAGCAGAATTTGTGAACTGAATTCAGATTCTAACTCAAGTTGCTTGTCTTCTTCATGCTCTTGGGAAAGGCGTGAACCCACTTCCCCTTGTGCTCTCTCCTCAAACCATCTAGATATTAAGCAAATTAAGTCTCTTGAAGCAAAGTTGAATCAGTGAACTGAATTCAAATATTGTTAGGGTTTTATACATTCAATTTCAATTAATACCCTTAGCAAAGGCATGAACTGATTAATCCCTATATTCTATTCTTTTAACATTTGGAGAGGAAACATAATATTAATTGTCATCGACAAAAAAAGCTGAATCACTCAAGTAAATTTTAATTCTAGCCTAGTTTTTCTATCAACACAGTTTATTAATGCACTTGACAAAGGCATGAATTCCAATTCTCCCTGTACTCCATTCATTCTAGAGCCAAAACAAAGGTTAATGTAACAGAAAGCAGAATCAGTGAATTAAATTATCATTTGGGTTTGTATGTTGACTTTGAAAAGTAGATTCATGCCTTAGGAAAGGCATGAATCCACTTTTCCATGTACTCTATCCTCTCACTATTTGGAGATGAAATATCATGTAATAGTTTCTGGCATAGAAAACAGCATTTGTGAACTGAATGTAAATTCTAACTGAGGTTTATGTCATTTTTGTATTAAATGCTCTTGGGAGAGGCATGAACCCATTTTTTTCCTATGTTCTATCCTCAGAGCTTCTAGAGATTAAGTAAAATATAAAGGTTCTTGGAATGAAAGAAAAAATAATTAACTAAATTCAAATATAATTTAGGATTTCATATATTCTCTTTTAATTAATGCCCTTAGGAAAGGCATGAATTGATTTATCCCTGTATTCTATTCTTTCATCATCCAGAGATGAAACATAATGTTATAGTCATCAGCACAAAAAGCAGAACCTCTTGAAAGAAATTGACCGTAGCAGTTATCATTAAGTCAATGCAAACAAAACTCTTCTTATCTGCATAGTAAATGTTTCACTAGGGCTACATACAGCAATGAATTAAGAGTTTTCCTTCTCCTAGATGGGTTGCTACTCAAGGTTATAGAGTCCATTCTGTCCTGCTATTTATTCATAGCTGAAGGCGGGGAAAGAGATGGATTCATATCTTTCCCAAAGGTTACCGATGCAGTGTGGCTTCCCTGTGTCTCTTCTGTAAATACTTTCACGGCTTCTGCTCTGATGAACTTAGCTCACTAGTGCCCCCTATATATGAACTCCCTTGAGACCACAAAATTAGCAACTAGGTCTCACTCTTTTACTGTGAAACCGATAAATTGTAAACACAAATTCTACTCCAGCAGTTTCTTTTCTTGCACTTCCCGCCTGTGGAATTCCCTTCCACATACTTGATTTCCCAACAGCTACAATCTTCAAGAATTGAAATTTAAAGTCGATAGTCATTTCTTGTCTCACTAACTTACATCCTCTCTCTCATGCTTTTTTCTCTGTCCACCCGACTCTCATCAGTATTCGCTTCCTTCTCATACTCTCTTCCTGACACCCCTTTGTAACCTGTCACTCTTTCTCATAACATTTCTCCTTTGTAACCCCCTGCACAACAGTGGTAGTAAAATGCCTATCTTGGGGCCACACGATTACAAAAAAAAAAATTTAGTACCTAAGTGAATGTAATGAACACAAGTAAAATTTGAACTCTGCTCTCTGAGTCTTCAATCCAAGCCATTATCTATTACTTTATTGTCTATTCTTAAGTAAAATCAGATTGAGTTTATCTATAGACATATTTTATTACTGCCCTTTGAAAAGGCATGAATCCAATTTTCCCTCTGCTTTACCCCTCACAATTTAGAGATAGAACATAACATGATGGCCATCAGAAATCAGTGAATCGAGTTTAAACTCCTCAAATGCTTCAGCCACCAAACCAAAATATTTACAGATTAGACTGGTACAATATTATCATAATACCCAATGAAGACGTAACTGACAACATGATCAGTGGGACTTGTTTGCTTCACTGCCCAGACTTGATTCACAGTTGGCATACCATTTTTTTCTATCGGAATAACATCTCTAGAGTCCCGCTTGTTGCAAGAAATTTATAAAATGAAAAAAAAGTTACCTATGGCATCGCTGATAAGACGTTTAAGTAGTCATATTAGATCTGAACATGTCAAGACTTGGCTCCAGTGTTTTGCAAGCCCAGGCTAGGGTTAAATGATCGAAAGACAATCAGGCAATCAGCAGGTTGTGAAGTTGTAATAAAAATCTATGTTATGGCCTACAGTTGTAGAATTTGACTTTCGTTGAAATTTCGGAAATTATAAAAAGAACCTGACTACCAATCATGTATCATAGGACAACACAATACAACATTACAAACAGATTTTTACTTCATTCTCTCTCTCTCTCTCTTTCTCTCTCTCTTTTTTCTCTCTCTTTCTCTCTCTCTTTTTCTCTCTCTTTCTCTCCCTCTTTCTCTCACTCTTTTTCTCTCTCTTTCTCTCTCTTTTTCTCTCTCTCTCTCTCTCTCTCTCTCTCTCTCTCTCTCTCTCTCTCTCTCAGCCCTATTGCTTCCAATAGAGCTTAGGCCATTGACAACCTCATGCCATCACACTCTGCTCTGTGCTGGTTTGTTGTCATTGATGCTTTCGTAACTGTCTTTTTAACGGGTAAGGGTGTTAACCCTATGCAAACCTCTTTATTTTTGGGGCAAGACTTTATTTTTTAATTCTGAGTTTTTTCTTTTCCTATACCAGTTGCCAACCAAGATTACAGAACCTAGTCTTTTCTACTATTTACCCTCAGCTAAAGTGAGAAGAATTGCATTCATACTTTTCTCAAGGGTATTAACACTTAAGTCAGTGCAAATGCTTTGCCAGGGCTACATACAGTAATAAATTAAGAGTTTTTATTCTCCTAGACTGGTTACCACCCAAGGCTATAGAACCTAGCCTGTCTTGCTATTTACCCATAGCTGGAGGGCGAAGAGATGGATTCATTCCTTTCCCATTTCTATTTGTCTATATTTCTGAGATGAGGTAATATTTACATGATTTACATTATTAGGACTATTGTCCACATCTTTGTTGCCATTTGTATGAAGACATTTAATAATAGATCATTCTTTTTGTCTATATTTCTGAGATGAGATAGTATTTACAGAATTTACATTATTAGGACTATTGTCCACATTTTTGTTGCCATTTGTATGACATTTCATAATAGATCATTCTATTTGTCTATATTTCTGAGACAAGGTTGTATTTACAGTATTTACATTATTTGGACTATTGTCCTCATCTTGGTTCCTTAAAAATACATGACCCAGTGGATATAGGTGTTGGCTAGTTCAAGTGACTTTACCAAAAGATTTGTGAGTTCAGGCTACAGAAGTGTTAAACAAATAACTTAGAGAGTCAGGTTAGAGGGAGATAACTTATGACTACCAAAATAGGCTTCACACAAGGAATAAGAATGATATATCCCAGTGATTATAATAAAGTGTTTGGTTTGAAATTCCTAGCACCTGAAGAAGGTCAGAGCATGCAACAGCCAAAATGTTGTAGAAATGGCAACCAAGATGAGGACAATAGTCCGAACAATGTAAATAAAGTTCCTGGGATATGTAATGAGGAAAAAGGGCATGGAGAATCTAATACTCACAGGTCAGATACAGGGAAGTAGAGACAGGAAAAAGCAACATGTAACATACTTAATGGGCTTGAGCTAATGAATGGCAGAGCAAGGTTTGGGAGGGGTAACAGGAGAAAGTATGTTAAGAGTTACTAGGAACAGGGAGATGTGGAAGGCTATGATGTTTGCCCCATGAAAAGGTGATGATGGTACTAATATGCAAGAGTTACTTAGAACGAAAGAGAAGACTTCAGTGGGGGGAATAAATGAACACGTTTCAGGAAGATAGAAGATCGTGATTGGTATTGAATTTAGATTTTCAAAGACTGTAAAAGGTAGGGAAGCAAGCAACCAAATGAGAGGTCAAGAGGTGAAAACTGTGAAAAATAGAATAGAACTTACCCATTAAACTATCGCCTGGTTCACATTCCACCCATGTCTATTGAACAGGTGAAGAGGCTCATCCCTTGTTTCCTGTTTAGGATGCGGTTTCCGGTTTTCTCTTTTCCAATCTTCTCACTTTTTTTTTTCAATTGGAGTAGATTAACTAAACTATCACCCGGTTCACACTCCACCCACGTCTATTGAACAGGTAAAGAGGCTCATCCCTTGTTTCCTGTTTAGAATGTGGTTTCCGGTTTTCTCTTTTCCAATCTTTTCATTCCTATGTAGCCCCCTGCACATCAGTGGCGTTACCGCCTTGCTCGGGATGATATGATTAAAAAAAAAAAAAACAAAAAAAAAAACATCTGGCTAGTTCAACAGTAAAATTTTGAGACCTACTTGCCAATCTAGTCGCTTGCTTAAATTTATGCAGTCTAGGCACTGAGGAGGTAGCTCATCAGAACAAATCCCATGAAATTATTTCTAAAAAAAGTGAGAGGGAACCTCCGTTATGTGTTGTGAAGTAGTTTTTGCACTGAAGGTTATAATCGCGCTATGTTGGTTGCTAATTGACTTAACACACTCAAAATGTTATGAACTTGGTAATCTTCCACTGTAAGCTGACTTTTTAGTATTCGGCTAACTGCCGACTAATATCAACTGCCTTAGTCCAACTATGTCCAAACCTGGAACTAACTAATAGTTCTACTGAACTCCAATAGAACTCTAAAGAACTCTCTAGAACTTCTAAGAAATTCCTAAGAACTTCTCGAGTTAACTTCCTGTTAAATTTTATTAATATAGGAGGAAGAGTTCATTATCTGAGGAATAGGTGTGTTTCACTATAACAAAGTGCATAGGAAGATTGTACATATTAGTTAATAATTAATGTAACTAATGTGTAAATACCCTTGGGAAAGGTGTTAATGTTTTTCTTCTTCCTCCAGCTATGGGTTAAATAGTAGGACGGATTTGGTTCTATAGCCTTGGTTGGCAACCAATCTACCGCAAAAAGTAATGGCAATCTACTTTGCAAAAATCTTCTACCCAGACAGTCATGTCTCTTTCAAGACATGATCACCCAAGCGTGTATCATGCATGTATTATATCAGTGAGAAAGTAAAGATGAGATGCAAGGTTAGGATTGATTATTTTTGTAGATCTTTGTTGCCAAATTGTTGTGGCAAATCTTAGCGCAAATCTTCATCGCAAATTTGTTTTGGAGTTGTTATGGCTAAACTTCCTCACAAAGTTTTAGTGAGCAGTTTGTGCCAGAATCAAGATATGGAACACAGAAGGTAGGTTCAAAACAGTATATTAGTATAACAAGAACATTGATACAAATAAGTCTTAATAATAAATAACAGAAATAAGTCCAAATGGTACAGTTATGTTGCTTATTGCCTGACTAGTAGCTGGCTTTAACTGCGTATTAGACTGCTCTCCGGAAGTCACACAGGTAATTTATATATAGTAAGAGGAAGAGTTCATTCCTTGTAGGAGGGCACCATAACAATTGCCTTACAGATGCTTCTTTGAATTTTGTCAAGTGTATTGAGATTTATAGTAGTGGGCACCAGACCAGATATGGTAGCAGTATTCAATGCACGGACAAATGGTAGATTTGTAAATGTGCAAGATGGATTCTAATGAGAAAATTTGTCTGGCACAACACAGTGAACCAAGTTTTATCGAAATAAATCTAAAAGTTGATTCCATATCAGTAGAAAATGTGAGTACAAGAAGCCAGAAGAATGTGCTCAACTGGAGGTTAGCATTAGCCATAATAAAAGAAGGAAGAAAAGGTATCTGTGGGTTATTAAATAAAAAGCAGATACTCAAGATGATAATTTTTTGGAAATTCTAGAATTGCAAAATCAATATTATTTAAACATATTGTTTGACTTTTCTACTACACATTTGTAGGGGAAGTTTTGTAGGCTATAAAATTGTTTCAGAAGTGATTAAATTTACAAGCGATTCTTTACCCCAGTTAACAACTGATTACAGGTCTTTCTGAAAGCAATGACATTCTACTAATAGGTGACAAAGCAGTAAACCATATTCAGATGATCTTCATATTCAAAGTTACATTCTAGCAATGGGCGACAAATCAGCTTAAAGTAGATCATATCTTGATGAAATTTTGCCCCAAACTAAATAAAAACAAAGTTACATCCTAAAAATCCTTGTTATTATTAAGAGGAAAGACCAAAGTATTTTTTGACAATTTAATCAATATTTTAATCCTTTCTTGTACATTCAGGATTTTGGTCAAAGTGGGGTACTAAAAATTAGAATAGGAAATTAGGTATTTTTATGGTAAAAAGCACACTGATTTGGACATTCTTGCATAAATTAAATAATTGTCAAATTTTAAGAAAACTTTCAGGACTTATTCAAAAATGAATTAAATTATTTTAGAAATTTGTTTTGTTAGAAAATCATGGTAAAAGTATTTTTTTTTCAAATCTGTTAATTCGCTTTTAATTTTATCAAATTTTGTGAAATTAAATTTCATCCCCCTTTTATTTATATTAGTTAAAAACAAAACACCTTAGAGAATTTAAATAATTTTTTTTGTCAAACAAAAATGCCAGTTACCAAAACATGCTCTGGATCAAAAATAAATGCAGAAAGAAGACATTACTTAATAAGAAAAGCTTTTAATTGCATTTATAAATTAAATATACTAAGGACACTATTGTCTTAAGAAAAAAAAACATTTTTAATGAATTTTTAGAAGAATTGTTTTCTTTTTTTTTTAAATTTTAATTAGATAAATTTACAAAGTTTAAAATTTATTTAAAATTCTGTATGAACTTCAAGCTTTTAGATTTTAACTACAAGCTAAATTTACTTATTCATAAATGGAAAAAATTAGTATAATTTATCAAACACCAATATTTTTAGACGAATTTTAAAATCTTTTTTATATCCATATAAACATGATTTTTATAGATACAGCTTTTCATACAAAACATTACAAAATAAGCCAATTTTTAAAAAATTCAATAAAAAAGCTAGGGAGAGTATTTTTCTAAATTTTTCGGATTACTGAGTACTTAAAATTATATTAAAATAGTACTGATGTCACTTTCTTCAATTATATTTGACAGATAAAGTCCTACTGAACAATACTAAAATCTGTTATGTTATAGCACAAACATCTTCCAAGAACAGCTACTATCAGGTTAAAACTGACTTTCTTCAATATTTTAACGATAAAGAAAATAATGTTTGTTTCAAATCAGATTAATTATACTATAAATCAAATAGTCCTTAAATTTCAGAAATGTATATTTTTGGAAGAAATTTAAAAAAAAATAGAATTACATTGCAATAAATGTGGGTTATAAATGGCACTACAGTCAAATCTTTAGTAAAAAAACAAAAAAAACAAACAAAAAACAACTCCTTCCAGTCAATTTAAATTAGTTTTGAAATAAAACAAAATATCTTACTTATTGCAAAGATAAAATTTAATCTATTAACTTGAAATTAAAAATAAAATAAAAGCTTCAAGAAAGATCTTCAGTTTTTAAAAATTCATTAATGCTTTAGGTATCATGAATATGAGGAGGCAACTAATTTTAAAAGTTAATTTCTATCAATGGGTGTCATTGAATTATATTTAGTTAATATTAGTTTTAAAGTGTAGAATGAGTGACGATTAAAAATGTAGACAAAAAGTTTTTAGAAATTCTTTATTCTAACCTTGGTGAATCTATTATTGAAGAAAGGATTTTTTTTTTTAACAAATTATTTACTTCCTTTCAGTCTGTCAGTCATGAAGGCTGAAGTTTTTTGGGTTTTTTTAGCAATCATTTACTAATTCAGGTAAATTGGTCATTAAAGATTTTACAAATTATTTTATTTACTTTTAAGTCTATCCATTATGAAAGCTCAGATATTTTAACTTTTTTTTTCTTCAGTGTATCAACATTGAAATGAAATAGTCTTATTAAATTTTATCCTTTTTTGGACTTGAATTACATTTAAAGCTATTAGCTTAAGACATTGAACAATGTATATTTGAACAGTCTCCAGACTAATTTTGGAACAGATTAGCACACAAAAATGATTTGCTGTATCAATTCTGAATATAACGCCACTGAATTCATTTATTTACTTTCATTTTCTACTTACTGATGAATGTATTATTGTCCTTCTCTTAATAATTAATGTTGATATCACGGTTATATTGAGTTGTGCTGTCCGTCCTTCAATGTGGCAGTGAATGCTGGACAATACCATCAAAGATAAAGGAAAAACTTGAAGCAACTGAAATGTGGTTCTACAGAAGCATAATGAATATAAAGTGGGGGATCAATTCCATATTACAATCAATATATAAACTGACCCCTCAGTTTGTGGTCACAGCAGTTTCTATACATTTATATTCCTGAGATCCAAAAGCACAAGAATGCATTCCAGGATCTGAGAAGAGTATTAAGAAATAGGACAATTTCACTAGAAACTAAGAAGAGAGTGCTGGATTGCTACATGCTGTCCGTCCTTCAATATGGCAGTGAATGCTGGACAATACCATCAAAGATGAAGGAAAAACTTGAAGCAACTAAAATGTGGTTCTACAGAAGGATGCTGCAAATATCATGGATCGAGCATGTGAGCAATGATGAGGTCTTGGAAATGATGGAAACAAAAAGGAAATTAATACTGAGCATCAGGAAGAGACAGTTGAAGTTCCTGGGACATGCAATGAGGAAGGAGGGCTTGGAGAATCTGATACTAACAGGCCAGATAGAAGGAAAAAGAGACAGGGGAAAGCAACGGATAACATATTTGAAAGACCTAATCAGGTGGATGACGGAACAAGGATTGCATGGTGTAACAGGAGAAGGTGTGCTCAGAGCCACCAGGGATAAGGAAACGTGGAAGGCCATGATCGCCTACATCCTGAAGGAACAAGGCACAGAGAAGAAGAATACTAAATTGCATTTGCAGAGGAGAAAGTAACATCCTGCTTCAAAACTTTTTTCAGTATTCTGATCATTTTTAGCTGTGAAGTCATCTAAATGCATTTTTTTTTTATCTTCCCTTAGATATTCAGTTCTTTCTTTCTCTTTATAAGAATTTTCTAGACTATGCCAAGTATCACAATAATTACGGCACAATTTGCTCTGATGAGATTATCTCCGTGGTGCCCTAACTACATGAATTTTCTTGTGCTAGTAGATTGGCAAATAGGCCCCACCCTTTTATCAAAATAGTCAAATATAACTGCCATGTCTACTCTAAGTTTTTTTCTCACACTTCTCAACTGTGGAACTCACTTCCATGTACTTTCATCCCTTGTAGCTACAATCTTGAAAAGTTTAAGTGCAACGTCAATTACCATCTTTTATCTCCATGATTCCCATTTTTCTATTATCCTTTCTCCAACACCCACTGTACCTTGTTTTTCCTTTTTTATCCACTCTTCTCTCACTGTAAGCCCTGAGCACCAGTGGTAGTATTGTCTTGCTTGGGGTAAAAGGATTAAAAAGTAATTACTTCCCCAATAGCTACAATCTTCAAAAGTTTAAGTGCAACGTCAATTACCATCTTTTATCTCCATGATTCCCATTTTTCTATTATCCTTTCTCCAACACCCACTGTACCTTGTTTTTCCTTTTTTATCCACTCTTCTCTCACTGTAAGCCCTGAGCACCAGTGGTAGTATTGTCTTGCTTGGGGTAAAAGGATTAAAAAGTAATTACTTCCCCAATAGCTACAATCTTCAAAAGTTTAAGTACAACGTCAACTGCCATCTTTTATGTCCTTGATTCTCATCTTTCTTTTATCCTTTCTAGAATACACACTGTAGGTTTTTCTCCATTTTTTTTTTGCTCTCTTTACACTGTAACCCCCTGCTCACCAGTGTCAGTACTGCCTTGCTTGGGGTGAAATAATTATAAAAAAAGTTCAACAATTTTTCACTTCTTTCTAGGGCCAAAATATTTGTCCAATTTTTTGCTTTTTTTCAGTATTACTTTTTAGTTTGTTAAAACAATGACACTCTAGCAAAATAAATATTATTTCTTTTGTCCCATAACGGGTTGTTATAATTTGTATACCCATTTCGTATATTGATTGTACCAATTATTATGGGACAGAGAGTATATACTACATTATTGTACTATTTTGTCCTATAATGGCTGAAACATTTGTATATACAATGAATAGACAAATTATTACAGGAAGAGGATTTTTTGTGTAATAATTTCACCCCCAGTAAGGCAGAAATGCCACTGGTGCCCAGGAAATTACAATGAAAGAAAAAAACAAGGTACAAAGAATGTCAACAAAAGGATAAGAGATGGACAGGAATCAAGTAAATAAAAGATGGCAGTTGACGTTGCATTTAAACTTTTGGAGATTGTAGCTATCAGGGAAGCAAGCAAATGGAAGAGAGTTCCACAAATGGCAAGTGCAAGAAAAGAAACTGTTAGAGTAGAAGAGGTGGTTACATTTAAGTATTTCGAAGGTAAAAGTGTAAAATCTAGAAGCCAATCTAGTAGCATAACTAAATATATATGGTCAGGGAACCATGAAAAAGAGCTCATCAGTGTTGCCATGAAAATATTTATGGAAAAGCCAGAGGGAAGTCATATGAGATCAGTGAGAAAGTGATTGAAGATGAGCTGCCAGGTCAGGATTGATTATATTGCAGAGCCTTCTTTGGATTTTGTCGAGAACCTCAAGATGAATAGATGGAGCATCCAACCAGGTATGGCAAAAGTATTTGTTATGGGACCTACCCTTTTTAGACTATAATGAGCTCTTCCTATTATTATGAATACCGGGAGAATATGCCTCTCGGGGTGGAGTTGAGTTGGGTTGAGTCACCTCGGTCTAATACTTGGCAGTCAGACTGATGTGTAACTCTCTTGTATTTGTTTTTTGTTTAATATATCACTCAGTTAAGTGCCATATGAGATACATGCTTTGAGCAATCATGTCTTGAAAGAGCCATGACTGACTGGCAGAGTGTTATCCCACAGAAGGTTGCCGTTGCTTTCTGTGGTAGACTAGTTTCCAGCCAAGGTTATAGAACCAAATCTGTCCTATTATTTAACCCATAACTGGAGGGAAGAGATAGATTAATACCTTTCCCAAGGGTATTTGTGTGGAAGTGAATGCAAAGAATTTAACTGGAATTTGTCGTTCTGAGTCAATATCCACTGCATCACAACACACATCCGTCTAATATATATGTTTCACTCATTCCTGAGTTTGAGTTTCCTTCTGGACCTATTCTGGGTCCACAACACGTATTAAATGCATGGACAAATGGTAGATTCATAAATGCGAAAAATGTATTTTGATAAGAAAAATTCTTGGCCCAACACAGTGACTGAACTTTCCTAGTAGCAGATGCAGCTATTGTTTCGATGTAGTCATTCCATTTGAGAGAGTAAGGCCAAGGAGGAGAAGTTTGTTGCTCACTAGGTGACTAGCATTATCGATTCTGATGGTAAGCAGGTGGATAAAGAGGAGCAGCTTTGTTTTGGAGGCATTAAAATTTATGAGCCATTTCCTATTCCATTTAATAACAGATTGTAGATCTTTTTGAAGGGCATCAGCCAGGTTTAATTTGTCTGCTCATACACTATATTGTTACGCTATCTTTGCCTTATAATAATTATGAAATTGGTATACCTATTTCATACATTCATGGCAAGGTCTCTTCCTTTTACAGCCAAAATGGCTAAATGTAACAGTAAGTATCCTTTTCAAGGACATCAGCCAGGTTTACTTTGTCAGTTTACCATATATCTGAAGAAGTCTAAAAAAGAAATATTCAAACTATTTTGATGGTAAAAGTAGCCAGTCTT
Source organism: Ascarosepion bandense (assembly GCA_037127315.1). NCBI lineage: Eukaryota > Metazoa > Mollusca > Cephalopoda > Sepiida > Sepiidae > Ascarosepion > Ascarosepion bandense. The sequence continues at coordinate 4,515,588 of JBBBDQ010000963.1, read as the reverse complement.
GTAGCATGAGTAAATATATGTGGTTGGGGAAAGTTACCATGAAAATAGTTGTAGAAAAGACAGAGGGAAGTCACATCATGTCTGTGAGAAAGTGACTGAAGGTGGGCTGCCAAGTCAGGATTGATTATATTGCAGATCCTCCCTTGGATTTTGTTGAGAACCTCAACAAGAATAGCAGGAGCACCTGAACAGATATGGAAACGGTATTCAATATACAGATGAATGGTAGATTTATAAATATGCAAAATGGATTTGAATGAGAAAAATCTCCTGGCCCAACACAGTGACCGAACTTTTGATATAGTCATTACATTTGAGAGAGTAAGGCCGGCCAAGGAGGAGAAGTTTGTTGCTCACTAGGTGACTAGCATCATTCATTCTGATGGTAAACAGGAGGTTAAAGAAGAGCAGCTTTGTTTTGGAGGCATTAAAATTTACAAGCCATTTCCTACCCCATTTAATAACAGATTGTAGATCTTTTGAAGGGCATCAGCCAGGTTTAATTTGTCTGCTCATACACTATATTGTTACGCTATCTTTGCCTTATAATAATTATGAAATTGGTATACCTATTTCATACATTCATGGCAAGGTCTCTTCCTTTTACAACCAAAATGGCGAAATGTAACTGTAAGTTCAATGCCATCAGTTTTTTCTATCACACTTTTTGCTCAAGAAACTGTCTTCCAGCTTCTGGCTTCCAAGTCAACTTTGATCTTCAAAAATTTAAATGCAATTTCAATTGTTTTCTTGTCTTCTTAATTCTCATTCATTTATCATTCTTCCTCTCTCCTTACTAGTACTTTTTCTCATATTCCCTAACACTCAGTCACATCTCACATCTTAGTGGCTTTATTACCTTGCTAGAAGTCAATCAGTGAAGTGCCATATGTGATACACGCTTGGGCGATCATGTCTCTTTTGAGACATGACTAACTGGGCAGAATATTATCTTGCAGTAGGTTGCCATTGCTTTCTGCGGTAGACTGGTTGCCGACCAAGGCTACAGAAACCCAAGCTGTCCTGTTATTTAACCCATAACTGGAGGGAAGAGATGGAGTAATACCTTTCCCAAGGGTATTTGCGCATAAGTGAATGCAAGGAATTCAACTGGAATTCGAACTCAGCTCCCCGATTTCTCGTTCCGAGTCGATATCCAATGCGCCACAACACACATCCAAAATGATTAAAAAGAAAAAAGAATTATTACATTTCCTGCTTTTACATTTCCTGTTTCAAAAGTGCACTCACTCACATCTCACATCTTAGTGGCTTTATTACCTTGCTAGAAGTAAACTGATTAAAAAGAAAAAAAAATTATTACATTTCCTGTTCCTGAAGTGCATCATTCCGTTTGAGGTCGTTTGAGAGAGGTGCCAAGTGTGTTGCTATCTAGAAAATCAGCTTAATCCATTCTGATGGTAGGCAAGAATTTTCATATTTTCGTACTCTCAGTAACCCCTCACATATTAGTAACTTTATTGCCTTTTGTGGTGTGAATTGATTAAAAAAGATCTGTTGTAAATTAAATTAAAATAAATACATTTCAAATCAGAAACAAGAGATCGTTAGTGGTCATGAATGCTTTAATAAAATGTTAAGGCACTAGCAGTATAACCCGGCGTTGCTCGGGTCTAATGAAAGCTTTAAAACTAATCCATGGTCCTGGAACTCAGACTCTTTGGACGTTGACATGAAAGACTAAAAAGCAATAGTTGTTTCCAGTTAAAGCGAATCCGTAGACTGAAAGAAAAATGAATGGATGTAAGTCAAATTTTGATCTCCTGGTATTAATATCAAATAAGTTTTTTTTGTCGTAAACTGAATTTTGAAGGCTAAATAAGTCAACTTTGATCTTCAAAAATTTAAATGCAATTTCAATTGTTTTCTTGTCTTCTTAATTCTCATTCATTTATCATTCTTTCTCTCTCCTTACTAGTGTTATTTTCTCATATCCTCTAACACTCAGTCACATCTTAGTGACTTTATTACCTTGCTTGAAGTAAAATGATTAAAAAGAAAAAAAAAGAAATTATTATATTTCCTGTTTCTGAAGTGCGTTAACTCATATTAACAATTGCAAAATTCAACTAAATATGGTGTATGACTTCAATTACCTGACTCATTTCAACCAACAGCAAAATACCACAAGTGGTGCTGGAGACATGTTTATGAAGGTACACACAAGTAAACAGCATTTAATATTTTTCTTTGCTCTCATTGTTTAGCCAACTCCCACCCGGTGAGATACTATTTCTCTCAGGAGACACAATGATGCCAAAATCATTTACAAAGGCAGAAACAGTGTGAAGACAAGTACAAATGAAGAATTTTATGGAAGTGGACAAGATTTATGACAGAAAGGGTCAAAATACTGCAAGAATAACACTTTAAGCAACTGTTTTCATCAAATGTTGCCACTTGAAATGTCAAATGTCTACCGAATCCATAGTTATTCTCTGTCTTCATACTTCAGACTTTTATTATTGAGTATTAGATGTGAAACGGAATTATGATTAGATATTCTGTGTGTGTGTGTGTGTGTGTGTGTGTGTGTGTGTGTGTAGATACATATGTGCGTATTATATATGTATGTATACGCATGTGTGTATTATATATGTATATATATGTGTGTGTGAATATATATATATGTGTGTGTGTGTGTGTGTGTAAATACATATATATATATATATATATATATATATATTTAGTGTATCAAGGCAGTAAATAATTTTCTAAACATATGCTGTTAAATATAAGAGACAATGAATATCTATTATGTTTAATCATGAGTCGTTCTAAATGTCGTATATCAGACAGATTTTAGTCAACAATACAACAATCCTCACTCATACACACAGTAAAAAGAACCTTCAGATATTGGCGGCCATCTACATTAAATCCAAACAACCCACACTTAATAAAATCACATTTAAATCTGGTCATAACACATTACATTGCATTTAAATATATGGTTCTGTTATCATTTTGAACTCTCACGAGGTGTGACGTCATAGAACCGCATTACAAATTTACACACTACGTTTGCTATTTTTGGTAGCTGTTATTGTTTCTTAGCAAAATCTTATGTCAATACAAGATAAAATCATCACTGATGGTGGATGTTTTTATGTTAACATCCTTGTAGCCTCTCTGAAGATGACTCATGTAAGCCAAAAGCTTAGAACCAACTTAATAAAAAATTATCTAAATGTTGGAGAATTTTTGTCTTTATTTTCACCTGAAATTAAAGCTAAAATATGATGTTTAGAATGGCTCATGATTAAGCATAATAGATATTGATTGTCTCTTATATTTAACAGTACATGTTGAGAAAATTAGCTGCTTCGGTACACGATATATATATATATATATATATATAATATAATTTATGCACCGCTCATTCGATAATGAATTGGAGCACTCTAGCTATTAGGCATGTTTATACACGCTAAAAAGCCTGCCTTCTTCTACTGGCTTAGGAGTAGAATCACCGACTGACGCCAATTCGGTCGGGTTTTAATCCTGGTTTAGGAAGCGACCGGAATCTAAGCTGTACTGATGAGCTGTAATACAGCGAAACAGATCTTTCTGCAGATGACTATAGTATATACTATAATTATATAGTTATTTATCAATTTTCCATTGCGACATGGAAATTTCTATGTTTTGAGATAGGTTCTCATCATCAAAGTGAAATCTCCATTCTGATTAGCCACAACATGGAATTATATATATATATATATTTAAATTTTGTAATTTTGTCTTTGTTTACATAAGGATATGAACCGGATGTTGTGAGAAATGAGGAACTTATGTATTTATGGCTTAATTTGACTTTGTTAAACCATTAAATCTTCTGTGGTCTAGTGTTGAAGGTTCAAATCTTGACAAAAGATGCATATTTTCCTCACAAGATTTCTTGAATATTCAGGCCGGTGAATATATATAAATGTAGAAAAACTGAGTATCTACTCAAGTAAGAGTATATGAGTATATGAGTATCCATTAAAAACAATGTTTAAACAAATAAATTTAAATAAATATGTTGGTTAATACCATTCCAATTATTTATTATTATTCTTTAGAACATGTACAATCTACTACAAAATTGTACATTTTGTTTCAACATTGAAAGAACCATGTATTATCAGCAGGGCCATAGCTGATGCTAAAAAATCACCGGGAACAGAGAAAATTGCCCGGATTTATTGGTTGACAAGGTGATGATGTCCTCAGTGTCATCCGTTTCGAGAAACTTTGATTTTTGAAGATTTTTTCGGCTATTCCAATGGAAATTAGGCACAGAACGTGAACGAAAGCAGGAAATCGGCTTCAGACTTTCTGAGTATAACCAGTCTTTTCTCCCAAAATTAATAAATAAACAAACAGATTTTTACTTCCTTCATTCGGATGTTTTCTTCGTCTTTCTTTCTTTCTTTCTTTTTTCTTTCTTTCTTCATGAATTGTTTAGTTTGATTTCTGACAAAGACATTTTCCTTGCTCGGATTTTCACTATGATCGCACGGATCAGCCCGGACCCATGCCCAGTGTGCCCAGTAGTCAGATACGGCCATGCTTATCAGGTAGTTAATAATGATAGTAATGATGGTTACCATCATTATTAACTATCTGATGAGACATTGTTCTTTCAATGTTTAAACAAAATGTACAATTTTGTAGTAGATTGTAGGTTGTACATGTGCTAAAGTATTATTTATAATATATATATATATATATATATATATATATATAAATAATATATATATATATATATATATGTGTGTGTGTGTGTGTGTGTGTGTGTGTGTGTGCGTGGTTATATCAGCCAACTTGATGCCTTCTATATGAATTGCAGTCCTGTGCTAAGTTTGGGGTCTATTTCTCTCTAAGCCATTTTCATTAGCTCTTTCCTCTCGTTTCCTTTCCTTTTTCTCTTCTTTTCCTCTTTGTTTTTTATTTCCTCTGTGTCCTTCTCTTTCCTCCCTTTTTGGATTTCTTTTTTGTTTTCTCATCTTTCCTATCTTCTTTACCTTGTATGAAAAAGTTTCCAATGATAAAAGGAAGTAAATTTTCATAAATTTTCTTTTCAAAAATAACATTTATTGCCATCATTATTAACTACCTGATGAGACATTGTTCTTTTAATGGTGAAACAAAATGTACAATTTTGTAGTAGATTGTAGGTTGTACATGTGCTAAAGTATAATAATAAATATTCATTGCTCTGTTTTTATATTGAGCATTATTATAAATAATGTTTTGAACATTGCAATTATATTCTTTATTCCTTATTCATTTGAAGATATATATATACACACTCACACACACATGAGTTGGTGCTGGACAATGAAGGATCTTGGTTTGAACAAATTACCAAATTTATTATTTAAAATGACCAAACATTAGATTACTGTCTTTTGGAATTGGACCAGGCCATGAACTTTTCAGCACTTCTTCACATACACTGACGTGTGTGTATATATATATATATATATATATATAAACTTATTTATAAATGAAACTTTGTCTGTGTGTGTGTATGTGTCTGTGTGTGTGTATGTGTGTCTGTGTGTGTGTCAGTTACCTATACACTCCAAAACGGCTGAACTGATTTTCTTGAAATTTTACACACTTGTACTATAAGCATCTGTGAGTGTTCTTAGCTAGGTTTTGTGTTGAGTTATTTTCGATAAATATTGAAAATTGATAATCAAAAATATCGGGTTATAGAAGGAGTGGTTTGATTTTAATCAAATTTGATACACTCATAGACAAAGACATAAGAAGTGATATTCAGAAGTTTCAAGGTTGCAGTTCTTACAATAGTGCAGAAAATCGATAATATATATATATATAAAGGCAAGATGTTTGTGTGTGCGTCTGTTTATCTGTCTGTATGTCCTTTATACAAATCCACAATTTTTATCCAATTCACACCAAACTTCACACAAATATTCTTTAGGCTGAGTCTGAGCTCCAGGACCATAGACTAGTTTTAAAGCTTTCATTACACCCGAGCAATGCCGAGCTATACTGCTAGCATATATATATATATATATATATATATATATATATATATATATATATATATATATATATATAAACCATCTGTAGACATGTCTGTTTTGCTGTATCACAGCACTTCATTCATTTATCTATATTTGTTCATATGTCTGCATGTGTGTCTAAATTACAATAAATGACGATAGAGATAATTGACTTTATGTTTGGAAACAGCAATAAATCAGATCAGAGTCAATCAGATGAAGACTCCTTCAATGACCCACTGTCAACATTACACATTCATCATGAATTTACCACATATTACGCCTTGTTGTATGTCTTAAGGCTACCAATTCCAGAAACACACTGCATTTTAGTTTAACTGTCAATATTTCCAAATTAAACTCTTTTAATAAATGAATCTGTCATGGTTCGGTTTTAATCCAAGAAGGAATATCCTATCTATACACGCCAGAATGATGACCGGTTCATTAAGTTCTGACTCCTCTCTACTTTTCTCTATCTTTACAAAAGCCAGATCAAATGAATTTATTTGAGCTCCAAGATTAGCAACTGGGTCCCACCCTTTTTCTGTGACACTAATAAAATGTAAACACAAATTCTACTCCATCAGCTTCTTTTCTCACACTTCCCATCTGTGGAATTCCCTTCCATTTACTTCCTTCCCCGGCAGCTACAATCTCCAAGAATTTAAATGTAAAGTCAATAGTCATCTCTTACCTCACTAACCTGCATCCTCTCTCTCATGCTCCTTTCTCTGTTCTGCTCTCATCAGTATTCTCATCCTTCTCTTAACCACTTCCTGACACCCCCTATAAACTGTAACTCTTTCTCATAACTTTTCTTCTATGTAACCCCCTGCAAAACAGTGGTAGTAAAATGCCTTGCTTGGGGCAATATGATTATAAAAAAAAAATTTCTATACTATTATAATGTGGGTATTAAATGGGGGATCAATTCTACATTGCAATCAATATATAAACTGATTCCTTACTTTATGGCCACAGTCATCCTTCTCTTACCCACTTCTTGACACCCCCTATAACCTGTCACACTTTCTCATAACTTTCCTACTATGCAAAACAGTGACAGCAAACTGCCTTGCTTGGGGTGATATGATTATAAAAAAAATGTAAGAATAATCAGGTAATACTCAGAATATACTAATAAAATCATGACACACTCATAATAATTCTGTAATAATCAGTCTAGGGTAATAAAATCAAGACTTAGCAGTAATAGTTACGGAATCATTGGTCCAGAGTTACAAAAGAAATATTCAGAAAAAAATAATCATTTAATAATCAGTCTAATAAAATATCAAAAAGCTCAGCAGTAATAAAATCTAAAAGCATCAAGACTCAGCCATAATAACTGTAATAATTAATCCAGGTAATGAGGACAAAACTGGAAGCGGCCGAAATGTGGTTCTACAGAAGGATGCTACGGATATCGTGGACTGAGCATACAAGCAACGACGAAGTGTTAGAAAGAATGGCAACAAAAAGGAAATTGATGCTGAGCATCAGGAAGAGACAACTGAAGTTCCTGGGACATGCAATAAGGAAGGAGAGCTTGGAGAACCTGATACTGACAGGCTAGATAGAAGGAAAAAAGAGACAGAGGAGAGCAGCGGATAACATATTTGCAGGGTCTGATCAGGTGGATGACGGAATGGGGGTGCCAGGAGCAACAGGAGCAAACATACTAAGAGCCACAAGGGATAGGGAGACGTGGAGATCCATGATCGCCTACGTCCTGAAGGGACAGGGCACATAGAAGAAGAAGAAGAATAGAATAATAATAGTAATAATAATAATAATAATAATTGTAATACGTGCATCTGGATTAAAGTCTGAGACTGAAGGCTTTATTCTTGCAGCGCAAGACCAAAGTCTTTTCATTAGACAACGCCAATACATTAAACTAAAAAAATAAGACAACCAACCCTCGAAAAAAATAAAAAGAAATAAACAAAAAATCTAAATAAATAAACAAATTAAGTAAATAATAAACAAAATATCAAACTACGAATACACACATAGATAATAATAATAATAATGATAATAACTTTCAGGCAAATATTATACATAATAATGTGGATCCAAAATGCAGGTTTTGTGATAAACACCAAGAAACAATAGACCATCTAATCTCAGGCTGTTCTGTACGTGCCCCAAATGATTATAAAAATCACGATAGAGTGGGGCAATATTTACACTGGACAATGTGCAAACACTATGGAAAATCTGTAGACAAACACTGGTATGAACATCACCCAGCACTGGTTACAGAAATAGAAGATGTCACCATTCTATGGGATTACACCATCTACACAGACAGAAAAATTGAAGCAAACAGGCCAGACATTATTGTTAAAAACCAGAAAGAGAAAACTTGTCTATTAATTGATATGGCTTGTCTAGCGGATTGTAACATAGCAACCAAGGAATTTGAAAAACTGTCAAAATATAAAGACCTGGAAATTGAAATAGAAAAAATGTGAAAATTGAAAACAAGAGTTGTACCAGTGATAGTAGGTGCACTTGAAATGATAAAAAGTGGAACAAAATAACACATTGAAAGAATCCCTGGAAACCCCAGCTTAAGAGATATACAAAAAATTGTCTTATTAAGTACCACCCACACACTAAGGAGAACTTTGTCTATGTAATGCTAGGGATGATGGGGAAGATAGAAAAAACATGAAATGGAGCCATAACAACACGCCACGACCTGCCTTAGGTCTTCGTGCAGATTTGGTTTGTAGTGCGACCATAGCAGAAATAGAAATATGATGAAAAATAATGTAATAATAATAATAATACGGAATAGAATGTAATAGAATCAAGAAAAAGCAGTAAAAATCAGGACAGGTTATTATATCTGTTTTTTTCTTAACTTCTGCATTCTTTTTTTTTATTTATATAGGGGTCACCGAAAGTTTACGTTTTATTTAAAGGCATATCAACCACTGTGGGTTATTTAATGCCAAAAAGGTGAGGTTTTGAGGTATTTTTTTAATGTTCCATTATAGTGAGAAGGTTGATTTAGTCAGATTTTAATGAAAATTTTATTTTTATTCTTTTTTATTTTAGAGAAGTGAAAATGTATTCTAGTTTTGTATTCAAAAGTTTTTTGCTGAGAATAATTTTTTCCTTAAAAAATGTGTTGCAATTAGAATTTTTTCTTCAAAAATGTATATTTTTCTATAAGGTCTATTTTTATATGTATACTAGCAGTATAGCTCAGCATTGCTTGGTTGTAATGAAAGCTTTAAAACTAATCCATGGTCCTGGAGCACAGACTCTTTGGACATTGGCACGAAAGACTAAAAAGCAATAGTTGTTTCCAGTCAAAGTGAAACCGTAGATTGAAAGAAAAATGAATGGATGTAAGTCAAATTTTGATTTCCGGCATCTATATCAAATAAGTTTTCCGTCACAAACTGAATTTTGAAGGCTAAATAAGTCCTCTGAGTAAAAGGTATCATGACTGAGACTAAGAACTACAATTATAACTACTAGAGCCAAACCCAAAGCAAAAACTAAAATAAAAGGGCTGAAAACTTGATTTTGATCAGACCCCATAGAATAACAGGGTATCGATTTCCAATATCAGAGTCAAATAAGTCACCCAAAGATAAACTAACTTAAGTAAGTCCATGAAAACTTATTTGTACCCATCAAGAGTAAAGTTGGAAAAAATGAGCCATATTGATGGCTGAATATCAGTTTTTGATCAGATTCAATAGAATATAATGGCATCAATTTCCAATTTTGGGGAAAATGAGTTGTCTGAGAAGATCTACTAATGTTTGAGACTAAAAATTATAATTTTACCAAGTTAGAGCAAATTCTATCAGATAAAAATTGAATCAGATAAAAATTGTGGATTTGTATAAAGGACATACAGACAGACAGACAGACAGACAGATAGAGAGAGACACACACACACAAGAACATCTTGCCTTTTATATATAGAGATTTCTATAAAAGTGTATTTTTATACTTTTATAGTGTTTGAACCTCAGTTTGGGGGTTAACTATTTGCCCATAGCTAAGACCGTAAAAGGTGCTACCACTCCAGGTCAGAGTGGACCTGGGAACAACAGCAATTAAGAGGAGGTTCCATGCTTCTCACAAACTCCCAATCAGAGGCCTTGCTGATAGATGCAGTTTACAGTCATGCCCAGGACCTCACCAAAAGTAATGTTATAAAATCAAGACATGGACAGTAATAACTCAAGACATGCAATAACAGTTTTTAATAAACAGTAAGAACAAGATTTAGCAGTAATAATCATGTAATAATGAGTCCAGGCTAATGAAAATCAAGATACAATGGTAATAATCATGTAGTATTTAGTCCAGGCTTATAAAATCAACACAATTATTACTGCCAAAGTAATAATGATGTTGTTGGTCGTTTTAGGTATTCCTATGATATTTTCATTTTGATAACTGATATGTACGGGAAAGGGATATATATATACCATTCAAGGTAGTTTTTGTGGTTTAGGCTAATGTTGGTTGGTTGGTTGTTTTGTTTTATGGTATATAAAACAGATTGGAGTAGATAGACTAAACTATCGCCCAGTTCACACTCCACCCATATCTATTGAACAGGTGAAGAGGCTCATCCCTTGTTTCCTGTTTAGGATGCGGTTTCCGGTTTTCTCTCTTCCAATCTTTTCACTCTTTTCTCTCTTTATTTTTTTTCAATTGGAGTAGATAGACTAAACTATTGCCCGGTTCACACTCCACCCACGTCTATTGAACAGGTGAAGGGGCTCAGCCCTTGTTCCCTTTTTAGTTTCCGGCTTTCTCTTTTCCATTCTTTTTACCGTTACATAGCCCCCTGTGCATCAGTGGCATTATTGCCTTGCTTGGGGTGATATGATTAAAAAAAAAAATATATATATATAAATATATACTTTGGCAGGTCATTTATTGCCAACTAAACTTTATTTATTGCTGGCAATACCTTTTTCTTTCAACAATTTATTGTTGTTTTTATAAGTGTTGTGTCTAGTAATACATTTTTCTTTTTGAATATCAAGATTCATTGAACATTGTTTTTAAGGGCAGGGTCCTCAAGTCCTACCCTGTTATTTAATCCATAACTGGAGGGAAGGGACGGATTAATACCTTTCCCAAGGGTACCAGTGCTTAAGTGAATGTAGGGTATTCAACTGGAATTCAAACTCGGCTCACTGATTTCTCTCTTCGAGCTGATATCCACTTCACCACAATGCACATCTGTCACTAAACACTTACAGCACTTGGTATTCCCAAGTGGTCACCCACTTGGGAATACCAGGTACTGACCAGACTCGGTGTTGCTTAATTTCGGTGATCAAGCGAGAACTGGTGTATTCAATGTGATATGGCCGTAAGCACGCATATCCATCACTCAACGCTTACAGCACCTTGTATTTCCAAGCGGTCACTCATCTAAGTACTGACCAGGCTCAACGTTGCTTAACTTCAGTGATCGAGCAAGAACCAGTGTATCCAACGTGATATGGCCATAAACCAATATTATGTAATAATCAGCCCAGGCTAATAAAATCAAGGCCCATCAGGAATAGTCATGTAATAACCAATCCAGGATAATAGAATCACGGTAAAAAGAAATAACAATGTAATAATGAGCCCAGGCTAATAAAATCAAGGACCATCAGGAATAGTCATGTGATAACCAATCAAGGATAACAGAATCAAGGTAAAAAGTAATAACAATGTAATAATCAGTCCAGGCTAATAAAATCAAGGCCCAGCAGGAATAGTCATGTAATAACCAATCCAGGATAATAGAATCAAGGTAAAAAGTAATAAGAATATAATAATCAACCCAGGCTAATAAAATCATGGCCCATCAGGAATAGTCACATAATAACCAATCCAGGATAATGGAATCAAGTTAAAAAGTAATAACAATGTAATAATCAGTCCAAGCAAATAAAATCAAACACAGCCATAATAATCATTTAACAATCCGTCTGCAGTAATAATATCAAGACGGAATAGTAATAAACAGAACAAATTATTATATCTGCTTCTTTTTAACTCCTGCATTCTGCTGTTTCCTTTTCCCAAACAAAACTCTCTACATAGGTCATCAACTAATAATCTCAGTGCTTCCTACTTATTGTCCCAACCCTGCATGTCTACACCCTAGGATCTAGAGGAAGAAACATCTTAATTCACTACGGATTAAAAAGAATTCCAGTTCTTCAAATCTGATTGGAAATAATAGCGTAATTAGCTTTAAACTGAAATCAGATGGAACTTATTCAATTTCTCTCTCACTGTCTGTCTGTCTCTCTCTTTGTTTTCATTCAGATGTCAACTCACGGTGCCTGCCATTTCCGGGTTGTGTAAAAGAGTCTTCCACTATTTCCTCTTGACTTGTTCTCCACTACAGAAACTAAATGAGTCGTATCCAAAATGGCAGATACTTCAATTGCTTCACTTGCTATTTTCCTTCCTTTTTCTTTCTCTCATTTCTTTCTTTATCTACTTTTCATTTAAGATAATATATTCCTTTCTTATTTTACTTCAATTTTTAAATCTTTTAATCTAAATCTTTGATGTCACTTTTTCTTTTTTTTTTTTTTACTTTTTCGTTCTCTCTCATTCATTTTTGTTCTCTCTCATTCTTTTTTGTTCTCTCTCATTCATTTCATGAATCCTTCAAGTTCTTTTTTCTTAGTCTTAGATTTTTTATTCATTTTTATTTTTCATTCATTTTTTATTTTTCATTTTTTATTCATTTTAATAGTGGAACTTTTGTTCTTCTTATTTTAACTAATTATATCTTTTTCTGTAATGTTCTCTGCTATTTTTGTACCTTCATAACATACATTCTGTTTTTTTCTTCTTTTTCTCCATTTCCATACTTATTCAATTTATCTGATAATTATATCTTTTATATCTAGCTATTTCTGTTTCTTTTTCTATTTCTTTCATTTTTCCCCTCCATTTTGTCTCACTTTGTTTTTAAAATTCATGAGTGTTCTTCTCTATTTTGACATTTTTTATTATTCTCATGTCCTTTGTTTTTCTCATCTTTTAACTTTTTTTGAGAAAGTTTTTTTTATCTTATTGTATTTGTTAATTTATTCATTCTAATTCCATGTTTCCTCAAATATTATTTTTTACTTTTTTCTTCTTCTTCTTCCTTTTACTTTCTTCATCTGATGTTTTCCTTTTCCTTCCTCACTTATTCTTTCAATTTTCATTCCATATTGTTTATCTCATTTTTACTTTTGTTTTTCTTCCGCCTACTTTCATTCTTCCTCCATTGTTTTTTTCTCATTTTTTTCCTTTCTTTTTTCTAACTTTTATTTTTCGTTTCATGTTGTTTTTCTTTTCTTTCTGATTTCTACTTTTTCTTTTACTTACTTTGAACTTATCCATTTTTACCTGGTTTTTGTCGTCTTCCTTTCCTTATTTCTTGCAATGTTTTTCCTCTTCCACCCAAAAATCATGACACGTGAAAGGAAAACATTCTCCCAGACGTTTATTATCTGGGTTTTGCTAAGAGAAGAAACAACAAACTTCTACAAAGCAATGTAAGCAGAAACAAATTGGAAACAGCCAACAAACGACTGAGTGGGCAAAGTTAATTGATTTAAAAACAATGCAATATTTCCATGACTTTAAAGTGTGTCTTTTGATTCTATTTTGATCAGAACTTTTATAGAATCTATCGCCTGTTAAAAAAAACAAACTCTTTTCATAAATAAATGCATGGAATTATTTTAATACTCATAAAAGGCATATGTCATGGAATAGTGGTTAACAAGCTCTTCTTACAGACCAATACTATGATAGTGAATTCAATCCTCATTGGGAACTACATATTTGCAAAATCTTTCATCTTCAGAAAAGCTGATAAGTTTTAAGGTTCTGGATTCAGTCATTCTTTTCATGTATGTAGTGAAAGGGATATTGGCAGATTGTGTTAAAGAAGAACAGTTTGAGTTTTGTTTAACTGCATATCAACCTCTGTGAGTTATTTAATGTCAAAAAGGTGGGGTTTTAATATATTTTTTTTATATTTGATTATAGTGAGAATGTTGATTTAGTCAGATTTTAATTAAAATTTTTTGTTTTTATCATTTTTTTTATTTTAGAAAACTGAAAACGTCTTCTAGTTTTATATATGTATGGCTGGTAATAATTTTTTTCTTTCAAAAACGTATTGTCTGTAATATTTTTCCTTCAAAGATGTATATTTTCTATGAAAGTTTATTTTTATGTATATATTTATGTAAAAGTGTATTTTTATACTTTCATAGAGTTTTGACCTCAGTTTGGTGGGGTTAACTATTTGCCCATAGCTGGGACCCTAACAGGTTCTACCACTCCAGGTCAGGGTTGACCTAGGAACAACAGAAATTAAGAGGTGGCTCCATCCTCCACACAACCTCCCAATCAGAGGCCTTGCTGCTGGATGCAGTTTACCGTCATGCCCAGGACTGAGAAGGAGAAGAAAAGATGCAAAAAAGGAGAAATGTAAACTTATATACTTTCCTGCTAAGTTATTGTGAAAGAAGAAAATGAAAGAAATTGAAGACAGCAGGAAAGGAATTTATTAAGTGAAAAGTGAAAGTGGGTTGCATTATGGGAGAGTGAAGGATTAAAATAATTGATAGAAAAAAAAAGCTCTTGTTGTATAACAAATATATCACATGGATGAAGTGTGAAAAGGAGTGGAGGTGAAGAAGAGGATACAAAGGAATAATTGAATGCCACTTGTACTCTACTTCGATTTGTTTTTTTTTTGGAGGGGTGGGGTCAGTCAACTTGACAGCTAAACCTTAGAACTCCAGAAAAAAAAATCAGTTTATAAGTTAATATATATTTTTATTCTATTCATTGCCTTTTTTCCATTTATCCCTTTCTTACAGTTAGAAAGAGTGACAGGTGATTTAAAAATTTTAAGGGCACTAGTTCAAATATTGTTTGCTGGAAATATTTGTTGCTTGAAATAATAACACAGAACGCATGAGTATCGTGAAGTTGGCCATTACTGGCTACATCTTTATTCTCACTGTGTTAGCAAGGGGTTCTTGGGGACTTTTTTTTAATTAGAGAGTCATCTTAGGGGAGGTGATCATGTTCATACTATCACACTGATGAGTGCTGATAACTTTTCAAATTGCTTGCAGAAGGTACAATTGGCAAGTCGAGTTCAAATTCCACACTGGCCTGTTGCATTCAATTTAACACAAAAACTCTTGGGAAAAGCATAAACTCAACTGCTACTTTTCACTCACTGTGTACAAAAACAATCTGCAGAGAGAGTAAACATGCTTAAATGAGTTTATGTTCTTTGATGATTATTAGTTATCAAGTCCCAGTGAGTGAGCCCCACAGGGAGTACCTCCATACCTTCAGAAGACAACTAGGGCACCTGAGAGGGCCCCAAAGCAGGAAATGCCAATGTCACTTCAGCAATTTACTTTCCTTGTCTCATGTATTAATAAGACTCCTTAAATCTGGCCTTATGTCATTAACTTCTTGTGGGCCTGCCATTAAATATCACTACTCAGATGATTCTTAGATAATTACCAGATAGTTCTCAGGAGAGACAGTTCCCTTAAGAGCCAGTCTCTGAGACTAATCTATGACAGTTACTGAAAATTCCCAAGACTCGCCACAAATGGACATACATCAAATGAATACAAAACCATGCAGAAAGGTTCTGGGTTTGACCCATTTCCTGAAATTGGTATTTCAAAATTGAATCATCAGAATATGTTTTGAAAAGGTTAAAGAAACTGTAGAAAATATATGTAAGGTGTGTTGAATGGTTAGTGGAATAGTATCAAGAACAATTTTTACCATACTTGGTAAATATTAGGCATCATTAGTAATTTCCATTTTTAAAAAATAATTTATGCCAAATGTATTATCCTAACTAATAATCACCAGTAGGCGTTAAAAATAATCTACAGCAACGACTCCCAAACTAGGGGGAATTTCCCCCTGGGGAAATAATTACACTACCTACTAAATAAAAAAAATTTCCGATGGATTTTCTCATGTCAGAGAGAGAGAGAGAGAGGGAGAGAGGGAGAGAGAGAGAGCACCTGTTGTAGATGACTGGCGCTGTACCTACCAGTTGCTTCACGTTCAAACAGGAGCTCTGAAGGGAATGCGGGTGGTGGTGGTAAGGGAGTACTGGCTCACAGTGCGTTATGAGTACTCAGTTAGCCTGGGAGCATCTTACAAATAATCCCAGTCTATACTGATTCAGTGCTTCATGCTGGTTTTCTGAGTACACTGTATGTGAATAATATTATCATTTTAATAATGAGTTTGTTAACTGGATAATATTAAAACTAACCCTGATATTGATACACTGGTGCATAAGAAGCAGCATCACCCTTCTCACTAATTTAATTCTGAAGTAGAAGAGCAAACAAAAGTCCTTTTATTTGTTACTAACCGCTCTCTATGGCTATGCTTAGTTGTTACTAACTGCTCTCTCTCCACTTTACTCTGTAACTATAAGTTTATCAGTATATTTGTACATTTGAAAAATAAATTAGTAAATAGTCTCAGTGTGTTTTAACTGCTCTTTCTCTCATACACATGAAGGGGGAAATCTGGATGGTTGAACTGGGTGTAGGGGGAAATGACAGAAAAAAGACATAGAAACTTTTGAGTCAAATTTCTTATTAAGTTCTTTGAGAAATGTTTCAACTTGCTTGTCAGACATTACCATAGATTTTCTTATGTCTGAGAAAGAGAGAGAGAGAGAGAGAGAGAGAGAGAGAGAGATCTTGAAGAATTCTGGGTTAACATGTGTGGAGCATACCCACAACTGAGCAACAACGTATAGAAAATCTTCATTCTGTTTTCCACAACCTACCTTTGTGAGTCAGGATTTTCTACTTTACTCACAATCAATCCCAAAGCATGAAACCAACTGGAGGTGGAATGTGATATACGTTGCTCGCTTGCCAAAACTAACCCTGATATTGGTACACTGGTGCACAAGAAGCAGCATCACCCTTTAATCACTAATTTAATTCTGAAGTAGAAGAACAAACAAAAGTCCTTTTATTCGTTACTAACCGCTCTCTATGGCTATGCTTTGTTGTTACTAACTGCTCTCTATCCACTTTACTCTGTAACTATAAGTTTATCAGTATATTTATATATTTGAAAAATAAATTAGCAAATAGTCTCAGTGTTTTTTAACTGCTCTTTCTCTCATACACATGAAGGGGGAAATCTGGATGGTTGAACTGGGTGTAGGGGGAAATGACAGAAAAATGTTTGAGAATCACTGATCTAGAGTAAGCTTTCATATTTGCAAAACAATGCCAGCATATACAGTATTTAAAATAATAATGTGGGCCTTCTCTATAACAACACAAGACAGCATGAATAAGAGAGGGAAAAATTTTGAAACTCGGTCTGTTCTAGCACAACTGCCATAGTCACCTGACCTTCCACTGACTGATTATTGCCTTTCTTAATTATTGCAAAATACTTTGATGAGAAAAAAACATTTTTTTTTTTTTTTTTGCGGCATATCAATTTGCATTGGTGTCATTAGTGTGAACGCTATTTTTGTCACCACTTCTATAACATTGGTTTTTGTAACATTGATCTGAAGGGAACCTTTTTGTAACTCACTATTTGCAAGTTATAATACTTTGGTATCTTTGCATTACCTCAACGTACTATAGAATCGGATATGCGTTGTGGTACAGTGGATATCGGCTCGGAAGGAGAAACCGGGGAGCCGAGTTCAATTTCCAGTTGAATCCATTGTATTCACTTACGCACATTAAAGGTATTAATCCGTCTCTTCCTTCCAGTTATGGGTTAAATAGCAGGACAGATTGGGTTCTATAGCCTTGGTCGGCAACCAGTCTACCGCAGAAAGCAATGGCAACCTGCTGCGGGATAATCTTCTGCCCAGTCAGTCATGTCTCTTTCGAGACATGATCGCCCAAGTGTGTATTACGTATGGCACTTTAACTGACTGACTATAAAATCCTTTGAATAATCCACAATAATACTCTCAGAAGGCTATAGAACCCAGAACACACAGAATACTAAATATACAGAAAAAAAACAAACAAAAAAAAACACACTGAATCCTGGAACACACTCAGACTTCTGAGTGCTTTATATATTAATGTTTATGGTCACGTGATTCCAGTAGCACAATCTAGTCAACAGATACATTTGTTACCTGGAGATCCGCATTCGACCACATGTCGGTATCGACACTTTCTTTCTATTTAATGCCAAAAAGTAAATATGAAAATTCAAACTATATAATTCCAGAGAAAATTATTTCAGGATTAAATTTTAATTACTTAGCTGCATTTTTTTAAAAAATAAATAATCTTACAAAACAAATGAGTAAAAACTTTTTCCTTCTTACAAGAAACCAGATTATTTATAGAAAATTGATATCATTGTTTTTTGATAATGCAAGCAAGGTCTTCAAATTTACTATAAAAATCGACTGCTGGTCATTTCAGCATAAAAATGTGTTGTTCATATTTTTTTTAATAAATATATTCTTATAGAAACTTGTATTGTTGCTAATTTTACTATAAAAATATAATTATATTTTCCTAGTTTTTTCATTTAGTTTGGTAGGTTCACTATGTGCCCGTAGATGGCACTCTGATAAGTGCCACTACTAAGGATGGATCTGCCACATTTCAAGGAGTATGGGAGGTTTTATTACTGTTTTGTTTTGTTTCTTGTGTATGGCATCTTCTCCAATGAACTTAGGTCACTGGTACTCCTCTATAAGAATTTACTTGTGCAACCAGACTGGCAACAACATCCCACGTTTTGACAGTTAAACCTACCAAATGCAGTGGCAGTTCTTCTCTATCAGCTTCTTTTCTCGCACTTCTTGCCTGTGGAACTCCCTTCCATACACTTGTTTTCCTGACGGCTACAACCTCCATGAATTTAAATGCAATGTCAATTCCTATTTTATATCCACTTGACTCCAGTCCTTCCCTTGTCCTTTCTACATCACTCTGCAGTGGCAGTTCTTCTCTATCAGCTTCTTTTCTCGCACTTCTTGCCTGTGGAACTCCCTTCCATACACTTGTTTTCCTGACGGCTACAACCTCCATGAATTTAAATGCAATGTCAATTCCTATTTTATATCCACTTGACTCCAGTCCTTCCCTTGTCCTTTCTACATCACTCTGCAGTGGCAGTTCTTCTCTATCAGCTTCTTTTCTCGCACTTCTTGCCTGTGGAACTCCCTTCCATACACTTGTTTTCCTGACGGCTACAACCTCCATGAATTTAAATGCAATGTCAATTCCTATTTTATATCCACTTGACTCCAGTCCTTCCCTTGTCCTTTCTACATCACTCTGCAGTGGCAGTTCTTCTCTATCAGCTTCTTTTCTCGCACTTCTTGCCTGTGGAACTCCCTTCCATACACTTGTTTTCCTGACGGCTACAACCTCCATGAATTTAAATGCAATGTCAATTCCTATTTTTTATCCACTTGACTCCAGTCCTTCCCTTGTCCTTTCTACATCACTCTGTGTATCTTGTTCTTTTTCTTTCTCTCTACCTTCGCAAATGTCTTCACACCTGCGTTCCCATCCTTCTTTTGTGCTTTCACTAACATCACTGCGCATCAGAGGGGGTACTGCATTGCTTTGGGTGAAACGATTAGAAAAAAATAAACCTTGTTTTTTTATTGTAAATAAAATTTGTAATATTGTAATAATATTGGGTAATAAATTTTTACAAGTTGTTATTTTTTTCCCTAACCTCCACAAAAAGTTATACATATCGGGACTAGGTTAGGCTTCTGAGATATTATGGTGGATGTTGGTTGGTTGGTTGTTTTGTTTTTATGGCATATCGACCTCGGTGGGTCATTTATTGCCAACTAAATTTTTATTTATTTATTGCTGGTAATCCTTTTTTCTTTCAACAATTTATTGTTGTTTTTATATAAGTTTTTGTGTCTAGCAATATTTTTTCTTTTTGAAAATCAAGATTCATTGGGATTTGTTTTTAAGGGCAGGGTCCCCAAGTCCTACCCTGTTATTTAACCCATAACTGGAGGGAAGGGATGGATTAATACCTTTCCCAAGGGTACCAGTGCTTAAGGGAATGCTGGGTATTCAACTGGAATTCAAACTTGGCTCACTAATTTCTCTCTCTGAGCCGATATCCACTGCACCACATCCGTCACTAAATGCTTACAGCACCTGGTACTCCCAAGCGGTCACCCATCTAAGTACTGACCAGGCTCAACATTGCTTAACTTTGGTGATCAAGCAAGAACCGGTGTATTCAACGTGATGTAAGCCTATGGTGGATGTAGTAAGAATAGTAAGCAAGAATTTGTCGTTTTGGTGCAAAGATTATTGTAGTGTGCTAGGGTCAATGATTGTGGCTAGTGAAATTTAAGTTTAAGGATGATGAAGACCAGCTTACCCGTCCCCTTTGTTTTGCTCTTCTGCCACATTGTGTACCTTTTGTAGGTTAAATATTAATGAGTAGTTTGACAGATTTTGTCAGAGTGATTTGTTAAAATTCAATGAAAACAATGTCAGTCAGTCAGTCAGTCAGTCAGTCAAGTACCATACGTGATACATACTTGGGCGATCATGTCTCAAAAGAGACATGACTGACTGGGCGGAAGTTTATTCAGTAGTAAGTTGCCATTACTTTCTGAGGTAGACTGGCTGCTAGCCAAGGCTATAGAACCCAATCTGTCCTGTTACTTAACCCATAACTGGAGAGAAGAGATGGATTAATACCTTTCCCAAGGGTATTTGTGCGTAATTGGAGTAGATAGACTAAACTATCGCCCAGTTCACACTCCACCAACGTTTATTGATCAGGTGAAGAGGCTCATCCCTTGTTTCCTGTTTAGGATGGGGTTTCCAGTTTTCTCTTTTCCAATCTTCTCATTTTTTTTGGTTTCTTTTTTTTCAATTGGAGTAGATAGACTAAACTATCACCCGGTTCACAATCCACCTACGTCTATTGAACAGGTGAAGAGGCTCATCCCTTGTTTCCTGTTTTCTCTTTTCCAAATCTTTTCACTCTTTTCTTTTTTATTTTTTTTCAATTGGAGTAGATAGATTAAACTATCACCCGGTTCATACTCCACCCACGTCTATTGAACAGGTGAAGAGGCTCATCCCTTGTTTCCTGTTTAGGATGCGGTTTCCGGTTTTCTCTTTTTCAATCTTTTCACTCCTATGTAGCCCCCTGCACATCAGTGGCATTACCGGCTTGCTCGGGGTGATATGATTAAAAAAAAAAAAAGTAAATGCAAGCAGCTCACTTGGAATTTGAACTTGGCTTCCCAATTTGTCATTCAGAGTTGATATCTATTGCACCACAATGCACATATAGGAAAAAAAAAACCTGTTTTAGCAGAGAGGATAATCCCCAAAATTTTGCCTAATATAAAATATTAAATTAGATGAAAAATAGAGAGCTCAATAGATATTATCCTGAGAAATATGAAATATTGAGAGGAATGTTGAATGCATAATTAAACTGTTATAAACCCAATCTGTTTGTTATTTAACCCATAACTCGTGCATAAGTGAATGCAAGGAATTCAATTGGAATTCGAACTCAGCTCCCTGATTTCTCGTTCCAAGCCAAAATCCACTGCACCACAATGCACATCAAACAATGTACTTGATTAATAAATATTTTTGTGAATATGTAAAATTATGTCTTTAATTTCTAATTGGGAACAAACTTTTGTAACTATCGAATACATCAACAAAGAATCAAATTACCACTATAGTCTCATTAATAACTTGCATAAATCAATCTAATTTTGTTTATATACTAACGATAGTAATAAGGAAGATTTTGACGACTCCAGAATTAAATACATTAATGCATTAAAATAATTAAACTCATCACCGGTTTAGATTACTCTGTTAACAACAAAGTAGGCAGAAATAAGCAGAAACTATGGAAATATAACATTTGGTTTAACCCACTCTTCAGTTGAAACAAACACTGAAAAATTCTTTCTTAATTTAATTCACAAACTTTTCTACCATTCACCCACACTGCAAAAATATTTTCAACAAAAACAATGTTAAAGTTAGTAACAGTTGTGTTAAGAACACAGATAAATATATTTCACAACATAATGATATCAAATAAATGATATCAAATAAATGATAAATATATTTCACAACATAATGATATCAAATAAATACTTGACCCACCTAAATAATAACAGTTATCATACTACTAATAATAGTGAGTATCTAAAAATAATTGCAACATATAAAATATAAGAAAATATAAGACCTGCCCACTGAATGGCCAGTGTATGCTTGAAAGTATTACTAATAAGAGCTTTCATCCATTCGGGTGATGATGATATTAAATTCTATAAGTGGAAATAACCATATGTGGTCTTTAAACAACAGTAAATACAGCAAAAGTACTGCTTTATCCATATATTATTGGAACCTTTCTGCTTCCTGTTTTCCTGCATGCTGGAAGTTCTCTTCAGTCGTTCCTGTTTTTAAGAATTGTAGTAAACCCTCAGACCCATCCAACTATCGCCTATCAGTCTTCTACCGATATTCGGGAAAGTGTTCGAGGCCATAATCAATGCTGAAATAGTTCAACATCTTACTGCCCACAAACTCTTCTCTGACAAGCAATATGGCTTCCACTTTGCCAGGTCCACTGCCGATATGCTCACAACCTTAACGGAGTACATGCTCCAGACACTCGATGAGTCAGGTGAGGCTCATGCAGTTGCTCTGGACATCTCCAAGGCTTTTGACAAGGTTTGGCACTCTGGCCTCCTTTGCAAGCTATGGAGTTACGGCATTACCAGACGCCTGCTTGACCTAATTCAGTCTTTTTTAAACAACCGCAAAATGAAGGTCGTTTTGAATGGGCATGCCTCTTCATCCTACAGCACGAATGCCGGTGTCCCCCAGGGCTCTATCCTGGGCCCGACACTTCCTTATTTTCATCAATGACCTCCCAAATGAGATCAAGTCCCAAGTAGGCATCTATGCAGATGACACAACAATATACTCCCGCTCCAGTAAGAAACCTGGCATGGCAGACAGATGCAATCTTGCTGCTGACCTTGAATGGGATCTACACTCTGTGGTGAACTGGGGCAAGAAGTGGCTTGTCAACTTCAATGCGTCCAAGACCAAGCTGTTGTCTGTCAACCATCACAGGCAACCTCTCCTGCCTCCCATAAGCATGGACCGAGCGATTCTCCCTGAGTGCAATATACTGCGCCTCCTCGGCCTTACCCTCTCTTCTGATCTCAAATGGAACCGCTACATCGAATCCATAGCTAAATCCACTGCTAAGAAGGTTGGGTCACTGTGTCGATCCAGGACGTTCTTTCTGCCTGAATCCATCCTGCATATACACAAGTCTACCATTCGACCCTGCATGGAGTACTGCTGCCATGTATGGTCAGGCGCCCCTGCCGCTAACCTCAGTGTTCTCGACAGGCTCCAAAGTAGAGTTAGTAACGTGATAGGTGCTGACTTGGCAGCTCAACTACAGCCACTTCCCACTGACAAGATGTGGCCTCCCTTTGTCTGTTCTATAAGTACTTTCATGGCTTCTGCTCAAATGAACTTAAGTCACTGGTGCCTCCTCAACAGGTGTTTACTCGTGCAACCAGAATGGCAACTGAGTCCCACCCATTCACAGTCAGGTTAGCCAAATGCAGACGACAATTCTACTTCCGCAGCTTCTTCTCTCGCACTTCCCGCCTGTGGAACTCGCTCCCGTATTCTTGCTTTCCTGATGGCTACAACCTCCAGAAATTTAAATACAATGTCAATACTCATCTACTAACCACTTGACTCTAGCCCTTCCCCCACCCCATATATCCTTCCCTTTTTCTCTCCCCGCTTGCAACTGTCATCACACCTGCATTTTCATCTTTCTATTGCTTCTTTCTAATTGGTTTGTAATCCTCTTCTCCCTCCTCTAATTAATTTCTTTCAGTTATGTAGCCCCCAGCACATCAGTAGCTTTTACGCCTTGCCCGGGGTGAAATGAATAAAAAAAAAGAAATTAAAAACAACAACCTAAATATTACTTGGAATATTACTAAAACCAAATCTTATAATGAAAAGGAGACAGATGTAACATGTCTTTTAGAAAAACTTGTCATTTGAAATCATGTAAATAATCTTAATCTACTTAACAAAAAAAGTGAATTAATGATCACATGCTGGCATAGAAAAAAATAGTCCTGACTTTTGATTTTAATAAACTTCTTTAAATAATATATTTAAAAAAAAAGACAACAATTTTAGCAAAAAAAAAAAAAGAAGTATAATTAATATTAAATCAACAAACATAAAAATAAACAAGTTTTTGACAGTTTAATCAAATTTTCCAAATTATGCCATTATGGTACTAGGTGAATCAAATATTTTGTCTTCCTCTGTGTGTGTGTGTGTGTGTGTGTGTGTGTGTGTGTGTGTGTGTGTGTGTGTGTGTGTGTCTTTGTATGTCCAACTGTGTCTATGCTGCAATTCCACTTCTTTTGATCAAACCTGATCTTCTCAAAATTCTATTACTACATATCTGCACAAGTAAAGTCATTCTTTTTACTCACAATAGCAATATCTATGTAACAAACAAAATAAGATCCAGATTTAAACTTCAAATGCTAAGCACTGATTGGTTGATTTTTGTTAAAATTTAAAAAGACTCAAATTTACAAACTTTGCTTCGCACACACAAACACAGATCCAAAACAGACTGAAGAAATTTTTTCTCTATTTCACACCTTGATGTGAAAAGTTTTTCAGCCAATAGAAAACCAGGAAATATCTAAAAGCAAAAGTCCAAATAATCTTCAATTCTCAGAAAAATGTTTTTACCAACATTTTTGCAAACCAATGTGAAAACTAGAATCACATCTGGGAATGAATTCCAAATGACATTTTCAAGCCCCAAAAACTTAAAAACAATGGTAAGTTTGCCTGTCACCAGAAGGAAAAAAAAAACAAGTGTCCTAATCCATCCCTTGACAAACATCAAGCAATCGTTATCTCTTTTTCTTCCTTTTTTAAAACTTTCACTTTTACCTACCCCCTGCCAAGCCATTTTCCTCCTTTTATATTTGATAAGTGAAAAGACATTCTGACCAAACTATAAACACTCATACATGCATACGTTCACAAAAACTCATTCCTTCAAGGACTTCTATGTTTCTTTTAACAAATCTCTATCAATCAAAATGCATATCTAAACTTATTTATAAATGCAACTTTGTCTGTGTGCGTGTATGTCTGTGTGCGTGTATGTCTGTGTGTGTGTGTGTGTGTGTGTGTGTGTGTGTGCGCGTGTGTGTGTGTGTCCACTACCTATAGATTCCGAAATGGCTGAACCGATTTTCTTGAAAATTTACACAGTTGTACAATAAGTCTCTGTGAGTGTTCTTAGCTAGGTTTTGTGTTGAGGTACCCCCGATAAATATCGAAAATTGATAATCAAAAAAATTGGGTTATAGAAGGAGTGGTTTGATTTTAATCGAATTTGATACACTCAAAAGGTACAAGAAATGATATTCAGAAGTGTCAAGATTGCAGTTCTTACAATAATGCAGAAAATCAATGATATATATATATATATATATAAAGCAAGATGTTTATATGTGTGTTTGTTTATCTCCCTGTATGTCTGTATTGTTTCAGCCATTTTGATACACTCAAAGGCATAAGAAATGATATTTAGAAGTTTCAAGATTGCAGTTCTTACAATAATGCAGAAAATCGATGATATATATATATAAAGCAAGATGTTTGTGTGTGTGTCTGTTTATCTGCCTGTATGTCTGTATTTTTCTTCAGAACTTTTAATTTAGTTTTTGCTTCGGGTTTGGCTCTAAGTAGGTATAATTGTAGTTCTTAGTCTCAGCCATGATACCATTTACTCAGAGGACTTATTTAGCCTTCAAAATTTAGTTTACAATGAAAAAAACTTATTTGATATTGATACCAGGAAATCAAAATTTGACTTACATCCATTCATTTTTCTTTTAGTCTACGGTTTCGCTTTAACTGGAAATAACTATTGCTTTTTAGTCTTTCGTGCCAACGTCCAAAGAGTCTGAGCTTCAGGACCATGGATTAGTTTTAAAGCTTTCATTACACACGTGCGACACTGGGCTATACTGCTAGTTAATTTTATTTGTAAATTTTTATTTTTCAATCTTGATTTTGTTTCATACCCCTCTTATGGTGGGTTATCTAACTAACAATGCCAAATCAAACTAATCTCTTTCCAACACATCACTATTACTGATAACCTGTTATTTCTATTCTTAAACCGAGTTAGTATGACTAATTACTAATGACTAATTATGGACTAATTACTATATGTTTCATTTCAAAAACACAGTTTTAAAACGTCTTACAAAACCTAGAATTCATGTCTAGTGTCTAGACCAAATTTTACATTTTGAACAAATCTTACGATAAAAAATACAAGATCTTTGAAGACGAAGGAAAAATTTGAAGCAGCTGAAATGTGGTTCTACAGAAAGATGCTGTGGATAACATAGACCGAGCATGTGAGCAATGACAAGGTTTTGGAAAGGATGGAGACGCAAAGGAAACTAATACTGAGCATCAGGAAGAGACAACTAAAGTTCCTGGGACATGCAATGAGGAAGGAGGGATTGGTGAATCTGATACTAACAGGCCAGATGGAGAGAAAAAGAGACAGGGGAAAGAAGCGGATAACATGTTTGAAGAACCTAATCAGGTGGACGACAGAACAAGGGTTGCATGGTGCAACAGGAGAAGGCATGCTTAGAGCCACCAGGGACAGGGAGATGTGGAAAGCCATGATCGCCTACGTCTTGAAAGGGCAGGGCACATAGAAGAAGAATATATATGCCAACTGTTTATAAGAAATTATTATGCGGTTTTAAAGTGGGGGATCAAATCTATATTATAATCAATATATAAACTGATCCCTCATTTTGTGGCCATGATAGTTTCTATACATTTATATTCTAGATTTATGGGCTTCATCTAGTGGATGACAGAACAAGGGTTGCATGGTACAACAGGAGAAGGTGTACTAAGAGCCACCAGGGACAGGGAGATGTGGAAAGCCATGATCGCCTACGTCTTGAAAGGGCATGGCACATAAAAGAAGAAGAAGAAAAACTTTTTCAATTATTATAGCAAATATCCACTTTCATCTTTTTACAGTATAATTCACTCTGTACAAAGCCCAGGGATCCCTCAAAGTAGAGGGTTATAATAACGTGTAGTTTATAAAGATAGAAAGGAAAATAATGGTTAACTCTATTTTTTTTTTTTTTTTATAAGCGTTTCACCCCGAGCAAGGCATGTCACTGCCACTACTGCGCAGAGGGCTATGTAGAGTGGAGAAAGGCTGATTAAATATAGGAAATGTAAGAGGGTGGGTGATAGGCGGGTAAGGATACTGAGAATGAGGTTTGGGTAGATGAGAGTGTTCTGAGAATAGTTGGGAGTTAGTGTGATAGGAGGTGTCTATTGACCCTACATTTAAACACCTGGAGATTGTAACTGTCAGGAAAGCAGAGTTGTGGAAGGGAGTTCCACAGGCGGGAAGCGCGAGAAAAGAAGCTGTTGGAGTAGAATTTACGGTTACATCTTATTTGTTTAACTGTAAAAGGGTGGGACCTAGTTGCTAATCTAGTATCTCGTGTAAATTCCTGCTTAGGCGGCACCAGTGATCTAAGCTCATCGGAGCAGAAGCCATGAAAGTACTTGTAGAAGAGGCACAGGGAAGCTACATCACGCCGGTGAGAGAGCAGCTGCAGCCGGTCTGCCAAGTCAGTATCAACCACGTTACAGATCCTCCTTTGTATTTTGTCAAGAAGCCCAAGGAGAGCAGCAGGGGTACCCGACCAGATATGGCAGCAATATTCAATACACGGGCGGATAGTAGATTTGTATATGTGCAGAATAGATTCAGGTGGGAAAAATTTCCGGGCCCTGCACAGGGAGCCGACTTTCATAGCAGCAGATTTGGCAGTGGATTCAATATAGTCATTCCATTTGAGGTCTGCTGAGAGTGTAAGGCCAAGGAGGCGTAGTATTTTACTCTCTGGGAGGCTAGCCTGTCCCATGCTAATGGGAGGTAGATGCGACAGTTTAAGATTGTAGTGATCAGGGAGACATCCTCTTGAGGGAGTGTTTCACAGGGCAGTGGCAGCAGAAAAGTTGTTCAAACTTACTTCTCACTGATGGAATATAAAGGGAATGTGGGTAATTTGCTACAATCTAAGTGGCATGGTGGATCCTACTCATGAAGGTTGGACCTAGCCAAACCAAGAAATGTAGTTCATCTGAGCATGCTCAATGGAAGAACAGAGAGGGGCTCTTCACATCTCACATGTGTGAGAGAGAGAGAGAGAGAGAGAGAGAGAGAGAGAGAGAGAGAGAGAGGTTGGTAAGTGGAAAATAATTTGTACCTAAGGACTTAGATACAAATTAGCAGTAATATAATCTTCCTAATCAGAATGTATGAAATTTCAGCCGAGTCCGAATTTCAGTTGAATTCCTTACATTCACTTATGCACAAAAGAAAAGGTATTAATCTGTCTCTTCCCTCCAGTTATGGGTTAAATAACAGGACAGATTGGGTTCTATAGCAATGGTTGGCCACCAGTCTACCGCAGAAAGTAATAGCAACCTACTGTGGGATAATCTTTTGCCCAGTCAGTCATGTCTCTTTTGAGACATGATCGCCCAAGCGTGTATCACGTATGGCACTTAACTGACTGACTGACCGCATGTCAATTCCTTAAAAGCTTAGATTTTTTTTTTAATCATTTTACCCCAAGCAAGGGAATAATGATAATGTTACATAAGAAGAGGGTGAAAGGTTATGTCAATATAGAACGAGTAAGAGAAAGATAAGAATACTAGTGTGAAGAGAGTTCCATGAGAAGGACACAATTCAGAGGGTGCAGGGGAAAGGATAACAAATGATAAAATAAAAATGAGTGGTTACATACAATGCCTCGAAAGCCAAACTAGCTACATTCCATCACTGCTAATCACATCCTGAACTACCAACAGTCACGATGAATGGATATCACCCCAAGGATGCCACATGTCTTCGGAGGATATTGGGGCTCAAACTCACACCCAACCACAAGTGGAATTCCTATATACGATCCATCCTTGAAGATGCAGGTAAAATGATTGGCTCCATGTACCACACTGTAGAAATCGGATAAGTTACCTTCTAACATGGCTGCCTTTTTTTGTCTCCTGTTTATCTATCTCGTTTATAGGAGAGTATCATATTCAGCAGGTAGGTTAGTCCACTTTACTATAATGGACCTGCCCAACACATTTGCATGAGTGGATTCTATTCACTCATATATATCTCCCCATTAGATCACTCAAGAGATTGGT
Source organism: Ascarosepion bandense (assembly GCA_037127315.1). Lineage (NCBI taxonomy): Eukaryota > Metazoa > Mollusca > Cephalopoda > Sepiida > Sepiidae > Ascarosepion > Ascarosepion bandense. The sequence goes on along the minus strand of JBBBDQ010000963.1, from coordinate 4,486,109 downwards.
CTTGTCATTTAATTGGGCCCCCAGCCATCCGCCTGGGGTCCAAAATGACCAGTTATGACCAGTTTAGAGTGGTTCTGAACCTATCCACTCCGGTGGATAGGTAATATTTGACCAGTACCTGGGTGTACGCGCTCAGGTTCCCCACATTAAAAAAGACCTTGTGTCACGTCTCTCTCAAGTGGGGAAGAAGAGTAAATAACCTTTGGGCCACATAGAGACATGTATTCAGTTACAACCCTGTTTATTTTTGTCTGCCAACTGGACGCTAGTTGGACACATCAGGAAGGTGAGTCTCACACTTTTGAATGTTCACCTTCCTACAGGGAGACAAAAGAAGACCACCATGTTGAAAGGTAAGTTATTTGACTTCTACACTGAGAAATCTCCAAAAAGAAAATCTGTAGGGGAAATTCCCTTTGATCCAGCATACATTACAGAAAGTGTATGCAGGTGCAAATAAGAAGTGTATATATATATAGTGATGTACATTTGTGTGTGTGTGTGTGTGTGTGTGTGTGTGTGTGTATATATATGTGAAAATAAATATACTCAGTTATGATCTGAGATTAAGGACAGGATAGTTAAATAAAATAAAAACAAGAGGAAAACTGTATTTGACCAGTACCTAGGCGTAGATGCTCAGTTTCCCCACATTAAAAAAGACCTTGTGTCACGTCTCTCTCAAGTGGGGGAGAAGAGTAAATAACATTGGTCTCGTCATTTGGACTGACTACACCAATCTATTTGTGCGCCAAATCACTCACTATTAACCAATATCCAACATGCACTAGTAAGTACCTGACTGCTCATGCTATTCTATACCTTTATAAGAGCCAGATCAGTTTGAAAATGGAGAACTGTTGTCATATTTGGGTGGGATCTGCTCATTCTTTAATTTTCTGTCTTGATAGTGTTCAAAAGCATTTTTTTTAAATTATTTTCCACCTTTCAATCTCTCTCTCACATGTGCAGTGTGGCATGTCTCTCACTGTTCTCTCACTACTACCTTGGTAAGTTCCCAGCCAAACTACATGTCTTGGTTCTTTCATGGCTAGGAGCCACCATGCCACTAACATAGCAGTAAATTATCCACATTCACATTCCCTTGGTCTTCTGTCAGGGAGAAGTAAGTACAACTCACACAGCTTCTTCCAGCAAACCACTGCCATGTGGAAGTGACTCCTAAGAAAATGTTTTCCTGATCACTGCAATCTTAACCTGTTCAAGTCTAGAGTCAACCGCTATCCTCTCCTCCTTTCTATATAAACTGCCCCTTAATGTAACTCTCTACCCCAAATGGCATCTGAGTCTTTTACAGGTAAAAAGTCAATAATGGTTTCTCCAGTAACATACACTGGCAAATCAAATTGTTCCTGTTGAAATTATTTAATAACAAGAGTCTACAGAGATAATAGCAATAGTAATTATAATATACTAGCAGTATATCCCGGTGTTGCTCAGGTGTAATAAAAGCTTTAAAACTAATCCATGGTCCTGGAGCTCAGACTCTTTGGACGTTGGCACAAAAGACTAAAAACCAATAGTTGTTTTCAGTCAAAGTGGAACCGTAGACTGAAAGAAAAATGAATGGATGTAAGTCAAATTTTGATTTCCTGGTATTGATATAAAATAATTTTTTTTCATTGTAAACTGAATTTTGAAGGCTAAATAAGTCCTCTGAGTAAATGGTATCATGGCTGAGACTAAGAAATACAATTATATCTACTTAGAGCCAAACCTGAAGCAAAAACTAAAATAAAAGGGCTGAAAAAAATACAGACATACAGGCAGATAAACAGACACACACACAAACATCTTGCCATTTATATACATATATTATTGATTTTCTGCACTATTGTAAAAACTGCAATCTTGAAACTTCTGAATATCGTTTTTTATGTTTTTGTCTATAAGTGTATCAAATTTGATTAAAATCAGACCACTCCTTCTATAACCCGATTTTTTCGATTATCGATTTTCCATATTTATCAAGGGGTACCTTGACACAAAACCAAGCTAAGAACACTCGCAGACGCTTATAGTACAACTATGTAAATTTTCAAGAAAATCTGTTCAGCCGTTTTGGGGTCTATAGGTAACGGACACACACACACACAGACACACACACACATACACACACACACAGACAAAGTTCCATTTATAAATAAGTTTAGATTACAGTCCTAATAATAACAACACTAATAATAATATATCTTATTGAAACCGTATACACTGTAATTATAAACAAAGGATTTTTTTTCATCAATTCACCCCAAGGAAGACAATAAGGCCACTAGGACGTAGGTATTTAAAAGGAGTGAAAGTGAATGAAAAGAACTGAGTGTGGGGATAGGAAAATAAAGAAATTGGATTCCGTGGGACAGAAGATGATGATTGCTGTTGTATTTAAGTTGTTGTGGATTGTAGGTGGTGGTGAAGCAAAAACTCCAAAGGGAATTCCACAGGGCGAGAAAAACTCATGGAATAAAACTGATAGCTGAATTTTCAACAGAAAAAAGTGAAATCTAGTTACCAATCCAAGAGCATATTTAGACTCTCACATTTGTGGTACGAAGGAGAACAGTTCATCAGAACAATTGCCATGAAAATATTTGCAGAAAAGACATACAAAATCCATGTCGTGTCAATGATAAAATGACTTAAGTCAAGATGCCAGGTGCTTTGAATTTTGGTAAGAATCTTTAGAGATTTACCAATCGCACCTAGTATATATATATATATATATATATATATATATATATATACAGTCCTGTGCAAAAGTATCAGGACAAGAACTATTTTATCTTTTATTAGGCATCAAAATAAAGTTTAAAATCACCCCTGTCTTAACACTTTTGCACACTACCAGTAGTGTGCAAAAGTATTAGGACGGGGGTGATTTTCTTAAAAACCTCTACTGAAATTAAATACAGGGTGAAAAGCCAAATCTTTGTAAGAATTATTTAACTTAAAAGAAGTGGAAGGAAGGCTTTGGAATTTGAATTGGCCCCCACAAAGCCCTGATCTCAATCCTATTGAATATCTATAGGATATTTTGGATGAAAAATTGATAAATCTAATGTTACTTTGCAAGACACACTTTGGGAACAAATACAAGTTGCTTGGCAGGAGATTTTTTTTTTTTTTTTTTTTAATCATTTCACCCCGAGCAAGGCAGAAACGCCACTGATGTGCAGGGGTTACATAAATGTAAAAAGATTAATTAGAAAAGAGTGAGGAGTACAAGCTAGTTAGAAAGGAACAATAGAAAGCTGAGAAAGCAGGTGCAATGACAGATACATGGGCGGAGAGAAAGGGAAGGTTATACAGGGGAGGGGAGAGAGCTAGAGGCCAGTGGTTAGTAGGTGAGTATTAACTTTGCTTTTAAATTTCTGGAGGTCGTAGCCGTCAGGAAAGCAAGAATACGGGAGTGAGTTCCACAGGCAGGAAGTGCGAGAGAGGAAGCTGCAGGAGTAGAATTGTCGTCTGCGTTTGGCTAACCTGACTGTGAATGGGTGGGACCCAGTTGCCAGTCTGGTTGAACGGGTAAACACCTGTTGAGGAGGCATCAGTGACTTAAGCTCATCCGAGCAGAAGCCATGAAAGTATTTATAGAAGAGACAGAGGGAGGCCACATTTCGACGATGGGAAAGTGGCTGCAGACGAGTCGCCAGATCAGTACCTATCACATTACAGACTCTCCTTTGGAGCTTGTCAAGAACACTGAGGAGAACGGCAGGGGCATCTGACCATAAATGGCAGCAGTACTCCATGCACGGACGGATGGTTGACTTGTATATATGCAGGATGGATTCAGGTGGAAAAAACATCCTGGATCGACATAGTGACCCAATCTTCTTAGCAGTAGATTTTGCTATGGATTCAATATAGTGGTTCCATTTGAGGTCTGAGGACAGGGTAAGTCCGAGGAGGCGTAGTGTATTACTCTCCGGGAGAATCATCTGGTCCATGCTTATGGGAGGCAGAAGAGGTTGCCTGTAATGGTTGACAGACAACAGCTTGGTCTTAGATGAATTGAAGTTGACAAGCCACTTCTTGCCCCAGTTCACCACAGAGTGTAGATCCCGCTCAAGGTCAGCAGCGAGATTATGTCTGTCCGCCACGACAGGTTTCTTACTGGAGCAGGAGTATATTGTAGTGTCATCTGCGTAGATGCCTACTTGGGACTTGATCTCATCTGGGAGGTCGTTGATGAAAATAAGGAAGAGTGTTGGGCCCAGGATAGAGCCTTGTGGGACACCAGCATTCGTGCTGTAGGACGAAGAGGCACGCCCATCCAGAACGACCTTCATTTTGCGGTTCATTGGATACATTAAAGAAGCTTGTGATGTCAATGCCTGACAGAATAAAAGGCTGTGATCAAAGCAAAAGGTTATTATACTAAATATTAAATTTATTATTTTTTTTGTAACAAGTAGTTTTTTTCTTGTTAAAGAATTTGTTGAGTAAATGAAATAAAATTACTTAAATTGTTTATTTTCTGTCAATATGCCTCATAAAAGTTAAAATAGTTCTTGTCTTAATACTTTTGCACAGTACTGTATATATATATATACACACACACACTAGGTGCGATTGGTAAATTGTCGCAATTATTTTATTATTTTAACTAAAAAAAGGTTATTATACTAAATATTAAATTTATTTTGTAACAAGTATTTTTTATTGTTAAAGCATTTGTTGAGTAAATCAAATAAGATTACTTTTATGAAATTGTTTATTTTCTGTCAATATGCCTCATAAAAGATAAAATAGTTCTTGTTCTAATACTTTTGCTGAGTACAGTATATATATATATATATATATATATATATATATATATATAATAAAATAATTGCGACAATTTACCAATCGCACCTTGTGTGTGTGTGTGTGTGTGTGTGTGTGTATATATATATATATACGAGGTGCGATTGGTAAATTGTTGCAATTATTTTGTTATTTCAAATCAAAAAAGGCTATTATACTAAATATTAAATTTATTTTGCAACAAGTATTTTTTATTGTTAAAGCATTTGTTGAGTAAATCAAATAAAATTACTTTAATTAAATTATTTATTTTCTGTCAATATGTCTCATAAAAGATAAAATAGTTCTTATCCTAATACTTTTGCACAGTACTGTACCTAGTGACTGATTCAATATAATTACTCCACCCCATGTTAGAATGAAATGTGAGCCAAAGAAGGTGCAAAGTGTTGCTCTCCAAGAGTTTAGTGTAAGCTGTGCTGATTTCTGGCAGAAAACATTCTGTGTGGAGATTAAATAAAATCCTTCTCCTTTTGAAAACATTAAAATTTACAAGGCATTTCTTGCTCCAGTTAACAACTGACTGGAGGTACTTTTCAAGAGAAGTTACCAGTTTTACTGTCAGACTATTGAGACAGGTGCAAATATTATTAAAACGCACATTACTTTGGTTTAATCCACTAAAAATATTGAATTATTCATAAGAAATTCAAAAAACCCAATCTTATCATCAGTAATAAAAAATGACCATGGTGATTGAAAAGTAACTCCTCATTTTAAAATATTTATTTATCATATAATAATTCTGCATGTTCCTTCCTTAGTTAGTTGGGGCTTACGGCCTATCTTGTTGAATACACTGGTTCTTGCTCGAGCACCGAAAGAGAAATCAGTGAGCCGAGTTCGAATTCCAGTTGAATACCCTGCATTCACTTAAGCACTGGTACCCTTGGGAAAGGTATTAATCCATCCCTTCCCTCCAATTATGGGTTAAATAACAGGGTAGGACTTGGGGACCCTACACTTAAAAAAAAACAAAAAATACAAATCCCAATAAATCTTGATACTGGAAAAGAAAAAGTATTACTAGACACAAAAACTTATATAAAAATAACAATAAATTGTTGAAAGTAAAAGATATTACCAGCAATAAATAAATAAAAGAAAATTTAATTGGCAAAAAACGACCCGTCAAAGTTGATATGCCATAAAACTAAACAACCAACCAACCAACCAATCTTAGTTAGTTAGTTACTGAGTTACTCTGTCCGTGATGCAACTGAAGAAAGATAACACACTTACTCTCTACACAAGCTTTTTCTTCCCCTCGACTCTAAATGCTACTCTCCTCAGCCTTTCTCTCACCTTTGCCAAACAAAAGGGTAGTAAAGAGTGAGAGAGTAGGAGGAGAGAGCCTATAGCATTACCCTAGCAGTAGCAGCTTAAGCTGGTAGTTTTAGCATTAATTGTGTGTGTGTATATGTGTGTGTACTGTACAATATAGTAAAAATAGGTAGGTTTGTTGTCGTATCCCACAACTTAATAACAAAAATTTCTGGCCTTGACACCCTTAGCCATTACTCAGTTGGTCTTTTCTGTTTACAATGGACACAGGAGCCATGATTTTTGCAGTAATAAAAATAACATTTTCTCTTTCAAAATCTCTCACAAAATAGCATACAATATTTTGGTTATGGTCTGTGCATATGCCACTTAATGTAAGATTACAGTAAAGTAGCTTCTATGGACATTACTTTTATAGATATTTTAATAAAATTACACTCTGTGTTACCGTTATTTTATTATCCAATACCTTTATGTTTGAAGACGTTACTATCATTTGTAGTATGACAAAGTAAAATTTTTCCAGGAAATCATAATTATCCTTCCATGGAAGTTCCACGGGTTCTGCTAGTAAATTATAATTTTTACAAGAAATGGATATGAGAGGCAAGTGTTTAGCATGCGGGTTTTATTCAAAATTAAATATGGGCAGCAGATTTCTCCATCAACTTCTAGAGCCACACAGGAATCACATCAACCGATTTCTTAAGGAACTCTTGTGATATGAAAGGCATAAGTTCTTGTATTTTCCCTTCAAGTTATTTCAAAGTCTTTGGTTTGGCATAGTAGACTTGCTCCTTTAACCAACCCCAAAGAAAAAAGTCACAGTGTGTAAAAAGACAGGAGTCTCGGCTGGCCAGTCATATATAAAATAAGTAGTTACTTTTCAATCATCCTGTGTATTGAAACAATTATAATGAAATCAAATTTTTCGATGAAAATGAAAACTGATAGAAATTTATTATTGATCTAAAAAAAAACATTTAATCTAACCAATCCTCAAAAGTTTGTATTTTTGAAACTCAATTAAAAAGATCTCATTAAAAAATTAACAGATACATACATTTATAATTTTAAGCACTCAGGTGACAAACATATGCACACTATGTATATATTCATTTAAGTGCTATTCATGATACACACTTTAGGCGATCATGTCTCAAAAGAGACATGACTTACTGGGCAGAAGATTATCTATTATTTAACCCATAACTGGAGGGAAGAGACAGATTAATACTTTTCCAAAGGGTATTTGTGTGTAAGTGAATGCAAGGAGTTCAACTGGAGTTCAAACTCAGCTGCCCAATTTGTTGTTCAGTATCAATATCCATTGCACCACAACACACATATAGGAAAAAAACCTGTTTTAACAGAGGGGATAATCCCCAAAAATTTGTCTAATATAAAATATTAAATCGATAAAAAATAGAGAGCTCAATGGATATTATCCAGAGCAATATGATATATTTAGAGAAATACTCAATGTATAATTAAACTGTTGTAAATACAGAATTTATTTTAAGATTTGTAGAAATTACACACTGCTCTGTTAAACTAAAAAAATAAATCAAATGTTAAATTTAATGGAGAATATTAAAAAATAATTTTGCACAGAGAGAAAATAAGTGAAGCGAAAGGTAGAAGTGTCACAAAATTAATTTCTCGAGAGCGCCACTATCCAGTACTACCAAAACATCAATTTGCACCCCGGATTTTTCCCAATCTCACCTTTACTTATGGAAATTATACTAAAACAGACTAACATACATAATAAAAATTTCAAAGAAAACAGTTGAATTCCCTTCATTTTAACATCTTGTGACTTTGCACTACACATGAAAGAATTCTAAAACAGACTAACACACAAAATAAACAGTTTTCAAAGAAAACAGTCAAATTCCCTTCATTTTAATATCTCGTGACTTTACACTACACATGAAGAAATTCTAAAAACTAAAATATTCTGTTAATCTTTTGAAATGATTTGTGAGCACCATTGTGGTTGCCAACACTGTTTGTTTATAGATACGTAATTTAGAATAAAGCTCATTTTGATAAAGTCCATCACAGGACGAAACGCGTAGGTGATTTAAAATACAGTTTTCCTCTTGTCTTTATTTTATTTAACCATATATATATATATATATATATATATATATATATATATATATGCAGTAGTGAGAATAAAGATCAGAATGATGTTAAGAAAAAGATTAAATGTAAAATAACTTTTTATTTCAAAGCTTCATTGTACATTTTATCAAAGAAAAATAAGGAAATAAAGGTAAATTCTATAATTCCAAAATATGAGACTCAATAAACTTATTTTGATAAAATTATAAGAATAATTATATAACATATGGAAAAAAAAATGATCAAAAACATCAAAATCATTAACAAAATCATGCTATCATAATGGATACATCATATCCAAATGAAAATAGCATTCATAATTCATTAGTACTTGATATGAAAAACCTTTACTTTCAATAACAGCTTGACATCTTTTGCTACATGAGTGAATTAATGTCTTGCATTCATTAACGGATATTTTCTCCCATTCTCCTTTCAAATTAGTTCTTTGACGTTTGTTGGATTCTTTACCTTAGCTCTTTTATTTAGTAACTTCCAAACATTCTCAAGAGAATTCATGTCTGGGCTTTGAGCAGGCCTCTCTATAACAGTAACATCCTCCTCAGAAAGAAATGTTTTAAAAGACTTTGCTGTCTGACATGGCGCGTTATCATGCATAAATACAGCTGGTTGATTAATTGCAGTTCTCAAATTAGGTACAACATGTTTCTTCAATATCTCTTCGTATACAGTTGCATTAATTTTATCATGTAGCCTAACAAGAGATCCCATACCAGCAGATGAAATCATGCCAAACACCATCATGCTTCCTTCTCCAAATTTAATGCTACTTTTAGTGCACTGAGGCAAATATAATTTCTTAGGACTGTGTCGAACGAACCTTCTCTCGTCACAACCGAACAAGTTAAACTTTGACTCATTGCTGAAATAAACACAATCTCATTGTTCTTCTGACCATATGAGTTGCTTATTGGCAAATTTCAATCTTTTTAGAAATGGTTAGATTGGAAAAAAAAACGGTGAAAATTAATATATTGGTTATATTTGATGGCAGCACTCTTGAGGATTTTTCTTTTGATGATTATGGCATTTTTTGGTTAAAATTTTGGCCAATTTTATTTCTGTGTTAGACCAGTAAATTTGTTAAATTGTTATTTATGAGGTCACTTTTGTGTTCATAGATACATTTCTTTTTTAAATTTCTGCAAGTTTCTCCAGTGTATTGCAAGGAACAGTTTAGACAAATTATTTTATACTAGCAGTATAGCCCGGCATTGCTTGGGTGTAATGAAAGCTTTAAAACTAATCCATGGTTCTGGAAATCAGACTCTTTGGATGTTGGCATGAAAGACTAAAAAGCAATAGTTGTTTCCAGTCAAAGGGAAAGAAAAATGAATTTTGATTTCTGGTATCGATGTCAAATACATTTTTCTTGACAAACTGAATTTTGAAGGCTAAATAAGTCCTCTGAGTAAATGGTATTATGGCTAAGACTATGAACTACAATTATTTCTACTTAGAGCAAAACCCAAAGCAAAAACCAAAATAAAAGGGCTGAAAACCTGATAAGATATCAGGGTATCGATTTCCAATATTGGAGTCAAATAAGTCATCCAAGGATAACCTAACCTAAGTAAGTCCATGAAAATTTATCATACCCATTGTGAGTAAAATTGAAGAAAATGTGCTATATTTTACCAAGTTAGAGTAAATTCTGCAGCAAGAACCATGATAAAATGGTTGAAATCCTGATCTTGATCAGATACCTGGGTATCAATTTCTGATATCGGTGGGTAGGGGGAAATTGGAAAAAATTGAAGAGACAACTAAAGTTCCTGGGACATGCAATGAAGAAGGAAGGCTTGAAGAACCTGATGCTAACAGGCCAGGTAGAGGGCAAAAGAGACAGGGGAAAACAGCGGATAACATATTTGAAGGGCCTGAGCAGGTGGATGACAGAACAGGGGTTGCCTGATGATACAGGAGAAAGTGTGCTAAGAGCCACCAGGAATAGGGAGACGTGGAAGGTAATGGTTACCTGCATCCTGAAAGAACAAGGCACAGAGAAGAAGATTTACAAATGAAATTCATTTCATCTCTTTGCCTTGAAATCCATCTCAGGACAAAATGAGTTGATGAGAAAAGTATAGATTTCCTCTCATCTTCATTATTTAACCGTACTTCATTTATTCAAATTCTAATGTTGTAACATTACTACTTCTACACATACTTATATATTTATTTTGAAGAAAAATTCTCAAGAGCGCTGCCATCCAGTACTACCAAAATACTAATCTATGCCCAGTTGTTTTCCAATCTCACCTTTCTTTATAGAAACAATACTTTCTCAGGCCAACAAACACATACAAAAATATTTTAAAAATCCAAACATGATGATTAATTTCTATCATTTTAACATCTCATAACAAGACATTACACATGAAAGAATTCTCTTCAAATCTTATCTATGTTGTTTTGTAAATAGTGAGCATCTTATATATATATATATATATATATATATATTAGAAAAGGAAATAGGGTTGTTCCAATGAGAGAAATTGGTATAGAATAAAAAGTGTGAGAGGCCATGAACGTTTAGTTTAAAGTGTATATTTTTTGTAGTATAAAGATATTAAACATATTATGATATTTTAAGTGTCCATAATGGTATTATTGACGCTACACATATTTTGAGTCTAAGATTGACTCTCTTCAGGTGAATAAATTTGTGGCTTTACATGCCGAGTTCCAAAAGGAACTCGGCATGTAAAGCCACAAATTTATTAAACTAAATGTTCAGAGTCTCTCAAACTTTAATTATATATATATATATATATATATATATATTTCCGTCTACAGCTGTATCATGTTGAAGACACTGGTTCTAGTCCAATCAGTTAAGCAACATCGAGCCTGGTCAGTATTTAGGTGGGTGACTGTTTGGGAATACCAGGTGCTGTAAACGTAAGGACCAAGAATGATCCACCAGTCCTCCAGGTTTGGGGGTTGGGCACAGGGCTAACAACTCTGACCTATAAAAAACAGTTTGTTACAAAAACAGTAACAAAAAGTTACTGCCCTACACACCATTGGGTGTAAAAGGGTGAGATGATATATATATATATATATATATATATATACATAAAAAAATCACAAGATCACCAAAACCTACCGCGGTTTCACACAACGGCTCGTCAGGGCAAAGGCAAAGCAAGGACTAATCAAATAAATAGACACCACCAAACAAAGACTAACAGACCAGCCTACCCGAGGCGGGAGGGGGAGGTAAAAAAAAACAAAACCAAAGAAAAAATAGCCAAAGACTCTAAGCAAGAAATTTAGCTTTATGGAATCTACACCTATTCAATATTTCAGTTTTGGCATTAATAAGGTTGTGAGCAGCACTCTTGAGGATTTTTCTTTTGATGATTATGGCATCACAACCTGCTCACAACCTTATTAATGCCAAAACTGAAATATTGAATAGGTGTAGATTCCATAAAGCTAAATTTCTTGCTTAGAGTCTTTGGCTATTTTTTCTTTGGTTTTTTTTTGTTTTTGTTTTTTACCTCCCCCTCCCCCCTCGGGTAGGCTGGTCTGTTAGTCTTTGTTTGGTGGTGTCTATTTATTTGATTAGTCCTTGCTTTGCCTTTGCCCTGACGAGCCGTTGTGTGAAACCGCGGTAGGTTTTGGCGATCTTGTGATTTTTTTACGTGTCTTTGCTCTACATTGCTTCCTCTTTGTTATTCCGCTTTGGTTAGTTCTGTATCGAGCACTTTTTCTTTCTTTGTGGTTGGTTCCGTTTGGGTTTTTTTTTCTTTACTACGGGATATTGTATGTATTGTCTGTATTCCGCAGTTTTCTTTTTTTTCCCCCTCTTGTCCAACGCCTTATAGCGACGGACAATAACGGAGTTAGATTCTGTCTGTTATTTGTTGTCCTCAAAGTTTATTTTCGTATAATTTTAGGATTTAGATACTTACAGAGTCGGTCTTGTTATATATATATATATATATATATCTTTGATATAGTTTATACATTATATGTGATCTTAATAACATTATAACCATAATCATGCGTAATCATAATAAACTGAATATAGTATAATCCTGACAATATTCAATGGCGCCCTTAAGAGGACTGCACAGCACGCTAGTGCCCCATAGAGAATCAGCTGAGTATCACTCACCCCACAAAATTTTAAAACAATTGCTTATAAAATTGTTAGGGCACCGCTCCTATTTGACTACAAATGGACTGTTCCCATTGCTATATATAGCAATGGTGGATTCTCTACAGGGGGTCGTAGAGAGTCACTTGAGAGTCTCTAATGAGTTACTGAAGAGTCAGTGCGAGTCAGTGAAGAGTTAGTCACACTTCCGGTGGCGTACCAGAAGTAATCACATATACACACGTCTTACGACGGATTGGACTCTTGTATCTTTCTATTGTAAATATTACTAATCACTTCTGTACATACTAACCGTCTTTCTGTGGAATACAGCTTATATTCTGATTCTGTTGTTGAGTTATTCATTTATACTTGGCGACATAACAAAAATCCAAAACTGCTCAGTTGTTTATGGATAATTTTTGTTCGGACTGTCCAAAAAAAAAGGAAATGGTGCAAAGAAAAACAAGAAAAGACTGAATAAATAATCTTAGACTGAAGTAGGGAGAAGGTTGAAAATTTATTAAATTGGCCTTGTGACAAACATAACAAAACTACCTGCAACTTAAGGTTATCAGAATCATCAGAAGGTTAAAAGAATAAAAGTATTTTGTTTGTATGCTTAAAGTAGAAAAAATTATTTACAGAAGAGAATAAAATCAATTTGTAGGAGTTAAACGTTCAAAAGAAAATGTTGGTTGGTTGGTTGGTTGTTTTGTTTTTATGGCATGTAAACCTTGGCAGGTCATTTATTGCCAACTAAATTTTATTTATTTATTGCTGGTAACATCTTTTTCTTTCAACAATTTATTGTTGTTTTTATATAAGTTTTGTGTCTAGTAATACTTTTTTTTCTTTTCGAGTATCAAGATTCATTGTAATTTGTTTTTAAGGGCAGGGTCCCAAAGTCCTACCCTTGTTATTTAACCCATAACTTGAGGGAAGGGATGGATTAATACCTTTCCCAAGGGTACCAGTGCTTAAAGTGAATGCAGGGTATTCAACTGGTATTCGAACTTGGCTCACCGATTTCTCTTTCTGAGCTGATATCCACTGCACCACAACACATATCCGTCACTAAACGCTTACAGCACCTGGTATTCTCAAGCGGTTACCCATCTAAGTACTGACCAGGCTCAACATTGCTTAACTTTGGTAATCAAGCGAGAACTGGTGTATTCAATGTGATAGGCTGTAAGCCTAGAGAAAATGTAGTATGTAGTTAAGTGAATCCAGAGTTCTAGTTGTAAGTAGCAAAATGTGTTTATGCAGAATTAACAGGGTTACTAATAAAGTCTGTGTTCCTTTCCTTTTTTATGGCTGGTGAGAAAGTGAAAAGGAAGGTAAAACAAAGGAAAATTGAAGTCAGTTGAAGTGTCATATTTTTGTTGTCGTCGTCATCTTTGTTGATGGCAAGAATGATGAGAAGAAGAGAAGGTAAAGGAAAATAGCACAGGAAAAGGAGAAGTAGAATGAATGTGTGTCAGAACGTTATGTCTGGGTCAGTGGTTTGAAGTTTCTATTGTCACATCTTGGCATTGTCTAATCTGGCTTCCATCTCTACTGATTCTACTTTCTTTTTATAGCTGAAGAATTTTTCACATAAGTTTGTTAATTTCTCTCTCAGTTTTGCAAACTGCTTCCTTTCATTTGTTAGAAAATTAATTTAACATTGGATTGCAAAATTTAGCTTTGTCTTTTTCATTCAATATGGGGTCAATCCTTTTTATTATTAGTTAAAATTACATTTCACACAAGATTGTAAAATTTGTAAAAAGTGACGAGAAGAGTTACTTTTAATTCCATTTTCACCACAAGACAAACACTTTTTCTATTTCTTTTTAACTAAACATGTATAAATGAGAGACTTATATTCATTTATGCATATGTCCAATGTTAAATCTTATTAGGCATTCATTAAAGTAATTATGTATGGATTGCAACCCAATTAAGCTTCACCGCTTATCCCCACCCTCAACAATGTACAAACTTTGTAATTTGTAATTATATGTGATTAATAATTCCTGCTGGCAAGATTTATTTTCATTCCCACTTCAACACTGGTCTTTATTTGATACAGTGAGAGACACAAACTAAGAGATGGGGTTGTAGATAAAAGATGGTTGTCTGCATTTTCACAGGTAGAGTAGTGCTTTACTCTTGCTTGCAGGACCCTCAGACAGACAAAAAGCTACAACCTTGCCATTGTATACATCTCAGGATACTAATTCCCTGAGGGTGGGGTCTTTTATCATGATAATGGTCATCATCAGTTCCATGGCTAAGTGCAGTCATTAGGTTGTTGTACTCCGGTTTATTAACCTGCGGATATCTGGGTTGAAAGCTAGAAAAGAGTGTCATTGGCATGCAAGACCTTGTTGAGCATATCCCTGCTCAGGCCAAGTTCACAGCTGATATCTTTCAGCTTGAAGGCTCTTCTTGGTCGTGGGCATCTGAGGATTCCTTCCCTTTGGCCACTGACCAGTCTAGAGACCCTTTTGCTGCAACATGTCTCGAAAGATATATGACTAACTGGGCAGAAGATTATCCCGTAGTAGTTTGCCATTAGTTTTTGTGGTAGACTGGTTGCCGACCAAAGCTATAGAACCTAATTAGTCTTGTTATTTAACCAATAACTGCAAGGAAGAGACAGATTAATATCTTTTCCAAGGATATTTGTGTGTAAAAAATATCCTTGGGCAAAATACTTATCCAATTTACCCCATTGTATCTGATGGCCATTAACCTTATAAAAAGATTAACCTACTCTTTTATAGATGCTGTTTTAAATTCTGCTAATGTATAGCCAGTTCTTTGATTAGAAAATCTAGCTTGGGGAGTCCGTTTATTTACTAGTGATATGACCATGCAGCAGTTAGTACTGGGTTACATAGTACCAGTTACACCCACGGAATTACCAGACATAATAATAGTAACAAGGGTGTAGAAATCAAATAAGTTACCTTCAAACATGGCTGCCTTCTTTTTGTCCCCTTTTTGTCTACCTCATTTATAGGAGAGTATCTAATGCAGCAGGTGGGTTAATCCACTTTATTACTGTGAAACCAATAAATTGTAAACACAAATTCTACTCCAGCAGCTTCTTTTTTTGAATTTCCCGCCTGTGGAATTCTCTTCCGCATACTTGCTTTCCTGACAGTTACAATCTCCAAGAATTTAAATGTAAAGTCAATAGTCATCTCCTGTCACACTAACTTACATCCTCTCTCTCATGCTTTTTTCTTCATCCACCCAACTCTCATCAGTATTCTCTTCGTTCTCCTACTCTCTTTCTGACACCCCCTGCAACCTCTCACTCATCATAACATTCCACCTCATCCACCCCACTCTCATCAGTAATCTCTTCCCTCTCCTACTCTCTTCCTGACACCCCCTGCAACCTCTCACTCCTCATAGCATTCTTCCTCGTCACCCTACTCTCATCAGTAATCTCTTCCCTCTCCTACTCTCTTCCTGACAATCCCTGCAACCTCTCACTCCTCATAGCATTCTTCCTCGTCACCCCACTCTCATCAGTAATCTCTTCCCTCTCCTACTCTCTTCCTGACAATCCCTGCAACCTCTCACTCCTCATAGCATTCTTCCTCATCACCCCACTCTCATCAGTAATCTCTTCCCTCTCCTACTCTCTTCCTAACAATCCCTGCAACCTCTCACTCCTCATAACATCCTTCCTCGTCACCCCACTCTCATCAGTAATCTCTTCCCTCTCCTACACTCTTCCTGACAATCCCTGCAACCTCTCACTCCTCATAAAATTCCTCCTATGTAACCTCCTGCACAACAGTGACAGTAAAATGCCTTGCTTGGGATGACATGATTAAAAAAAAAAAAAAAAAAAAAAAAAATAATGGACCAGCACAACACATTTGCATGAGTGGATTCTATTCATTCATATATATATATATATCTCCATTAGATCACTCAAGAGCTTGGTCTTTCTTTTGGACTGACTACACCAATCTACTTGTATGCTAAAGTACTTGTTATTAACCAATATCCTACAATGGGTGTCTTTACAGCATAATTGAATGATTGATTTTTTTTTTATGGCTTATCAAGCTTTTGCAGGCTATTTAAAGCCAGAACATATTTTTAGAGGGTAATATTTTTTTTGTTTTGAGATAATGATTTACAGATACAAGTTTTACTAACTAACCCAAAGCTTAGGGAAAAGAGATGGATTTAAACCCTCCAAGGGTATTAGCATGGAAGTGAGTATCACAAACACAATGGAAATTAGAACTAAGGCCACCAATTTCCAATTATTAGCCATTATCTATTACACCACACACCCATCCAAACTTACAGCACCTGGTATTCCCAAGCAGTTACCCATCTAGGTACTGACCAAGCTTAACATTACTTAACTCCAATTTCCAATTCCAATCCATTATACCACACACCCATCCAAGCTTAGGGCACCTGGTATTACCAAACAGTCACTCATCTAGGTAGTAACCAGCCTTAACATTACTTAACTCCAATTTTCAATTCCAAGCAATTATCCATTACACCAACAGCATATCCAGGTTTACATCAACTGGTATTCCCAAGTAGTCACCCATCTAGGTACTGACCAGGCTTAACATTGCTGAACAGATTGCGTTCATTTACTTTTACTTGAACAAGATTTTCCTTTTTCAACTTGTTATAAATATGCAGTAAGTTTGAAAAAGATCCAACCATAAAACAAAATATAGTCGACCTAAGGCAATGGCATTAATATTCCTGTATAATGTTCTTTCTTGGGTGATCAGCATCAATGACATTATTGCTGGAAGGAAGATATGTAGAAAACGAACATTTATATATATCATTTATAAATGGGTTATTACACAACCCAGGTTTCTACCATCTGGTTTCTTCAGATGATTACAATAAGTTATTGTAAATCACCTGAAGACACCAGATGGTAGAAATCTGAGTTGCATAATAACTTGTTTACAAATGAAAAATATTCAAAAATTCTACAATATAATTGTATTGAACACTTTTAATACATCTGTGTACTGGTTTAATTTAATTATGACCAAAAACTAAGTAATTAAATAAGTATATATATATATATATATAGGATGAAAATATCGATACTGACGGATGTGGTCACACATGGATCTTTTGGTCACAAACATAACCATTGGATGAATTGTGCTGCTAGATGCATATGACCATAAATATTAAATATATAATGCACTCAGATGGAAGTCTTAGTTGCACCACATTTCACCTCAATGTGGAGGTGAATAAATACAATTTTGTGTTGTGCGTTATTGAAGAGATTGTTTCTGAGTGAATTACTCAAGAGAATTATTTTGAGAGCATTATTGCATATTATTTGAAGGATTCATGCAGTACGCTGACTTTACCCAAAGATACTGAAATATAACTTGCTAATAGTGAGTCATCAAAAGTTTCCTTCAGAATAATGTGACAAGAAACGTTATAAAAAATATATAAAACCCAAAATAAAACACTGATCAGAGGGACAGATCCAAATCGTATAACTTAGTGACAATTGCTGTCATATGACATGACACTCTTCCTGAGTCACTATTTGCTATTTGTTTTTTTTTTATTCATTTCTGTCTTAGTTTGATTTCTAGAAACATTAAGAACTTTAGGTTTTTGTGGAGTTCTTTTTTTACTGTTTTCTTATGTCTTTTCATGTTTTCTTTTTTGGCAGACTTGGTACTAAGCCTTTAACATTAAATCATGAAGCACTCTAGAAAATTTTTAAATCCTTGGAATCTCAGACAAAATGTTGAATGTTATAATCTCCTTTCAGGAGGGGATGAAGCTGCTATTGTATCTGATTCCTTTGATGTTAGAAACATCATGAAGCAAAGTTGTGTCCTTGATCCTGTTCTCCATTCGTCTCAGTAAGGCTCAAATATGCCTTTGGTGACATGGACACTGGGGTTTAATTTCAATTTCAAACCAATGGTGGCCTTTTCAACCATCAGTGTTTCAAAGCTAAAACATTTCTTTGAACTAACATCGTTCATGATTTGCTGTCTGCTGTTACTTGTGGCAACATTCCTACTGGAAGATCAAGAACTTGTTAAATGCTTCTCTTTTTTGGCCTTATCATTACCATGAAGAAAATGGGGATGTTCCACCAGCCTCATCCTCACCCAAAGCAGATTTGAGGTGTCAGGCAGACTCTATTAGTTCAAGTCCCAAACACTCCTATAGTGGTTGGTAGGAAGAATTTCTCTTGCTTAGTCTCTGACACCTCTTTAACCAGTACCTCTTCAGTTCCTCTTTCTCTTAACTCTCCTTCTATATAGCCTACTGCACATCAGTGGCAGTACTGCCTTGCTTGGGGTGAAAGGATTTTAAAAAAATGAACTAATTTACATATTTAGACAGTAAGATGAATGCAAATTTGGACAAAGATATGTTGAATCAGCATGGCTCAGTTATAAAGATAAGCTAAAAAGTAAGCTCTCAGTTTTCAATGTGCCTCATACCAATCTCAAGCAACTTGCCCTAGATTGAAATAACTGGAGATGTTTGGGCCAGAGTTGTATGAGAAATTTTGAAATCAGTCATATTGATTGGCTAAGAAACAACAGAAATGTTCCTTTTCTTATGTCCTGAAGTCCTTACTGTTGCACAATATGTGAACTTGTACGCTGATCACTTGGGGGATTAAAGTCTCACATATGACACAAACTTAAAAAAAAAATGAAGGAGATTGTCAGATCCTGATACATTGAAATCAGCAAGTGAGTCCACAATATATATATACTACCAGTATAGCCCAGCGTTGCTCGGATGTAATGAAATCTTTTAAACTAATCCATGGTCCTGGAGCTCAGACTCTTTGGACGTTGGCACAAAAGACTAAAAAGCAATAGTTGTTTCCTGATAAAGCGAAACCGTAGCCTGAAAAAAACATGAATGGATGTAAGTCAAATTTTGATTTCCTGGTATCGATATCAAATAAGTTTTTTTCATTGTAAACTGAATTTTGAAGGCTAAATGAGTCCTCTGAATAAATGGTATCATGACTGAGACTAAGAACTACAATTATACCTACTTAAAGCCAAACCCGAAGCAAAAACTAAAATAAAAGGCTGAAAAAAATACAGACATACAAGCAGATAAACAGACACACACACAAACATCTTGCCTTTTATATATATATATTATCGATTTTCTGCACTGTTGTAAGAACAGCAATCTTGAAACTTCTGAATATTGTTTCTTATGTCTTTGTTTATGAGTGTATCAAATTTGATTAAAACCGGCCCACTCCTTCTATAACCCGATTTTTTTCAATTATCGATTTTCGATATTTATCGGGGTACCTCAACACAAAACCTAGCTAAGAACACTCACAGATGCTTATAGTACAACTGTTTAAATTTTCAAGAAAATCGGTTCAGCCATTTCGGAGTCTATAGGTAACACACACACACACACACACACACACACACACACACACACACACAGACACACACACACACACACAGACACAGTTCCATTTATAAATAAGTTTAGATTTAGATATATATATATATATATATATATATATATATATATATATGTGTGTGTGTGTGTGTGTGTGTGTGTGTGTGTGTGTCTGTGTGTGTGTACCAGATTAAATAATATCTATTAGTGGTATGCCAATAGAGTTTGATCCTTTTTTTAAATTTTTACTGTGAGAATTTGGCAAAATGGTGCCTGAAATTGAATTCCTTCAAAAGTAACCCACCGATAATTATCAAACTGTTTTAAACATTTCTGGATTTAAACAGTGTTATGTAGTGGGTAAGGAGTTTAAGTAGCAGTACCAGTTGTTATGTACTGCCTTCTTGTTTACTTCTTGATTGTTCTTGCTCCTTAACGTCTCTTTTTTTCTTATTCTTTCACATTCAGTAACCTGTTGAGTCTTAGTGGCTTTACTGCCTTGAATGGAGTGATATGATAAAAAAAACACAATCCTCAATTATAAAACCTGACTAATCAGATAAGACTAAAGATTTATTTGAATTATTAAATGCAACTGTGGTGAGTAGATAAGTAGTAGTAGAGTATATATATATATATATATATTTTATTTTTTTATTTTTTTTATAATCACATTGCCCCAAGTAAGGCAGTTTACTGCTACTGTTGTGCAGGGGCTTACAACGGAGGAAAGTTATGAAAAAGAGTGACAGGTTATAGTGGGTATCAGGAAGTGGGTAAGAGAAGGATGAGAATACTTATGAGAGTGGAGTGGACGGAGAAAGGAGCATAAGAGAGAGGAAGCAAGTTAGTGAGATAGAAGATGACTATTGACTTTACATTTAAATTCTTGGAGATTGTAGCTGTTGGGGAAGCAAGTAAATGGAAGGGAATTCCACAGGCAGGAAGTGTGAGAAAAGAAGCTGATGGAATAGAATTTGCATTTACAATTTACTGGTTTCACAGTAAAAGGGTAAAACATAGTTGCTAATCTTGTTGCTCAAGTAAATTCATATATAGGGGTCACCAGTAAGCTAAGTTCATCGAGGCCGAAGACGTGAAATTATTTGTCGAAGAGATTCAGGGAAGTCACATTGCACCATTGAGAAAGTGACTGTATCTGAGCTGCCAAGTTGGGATCTATTATATTACAGATTCTTCGTTGGATTCTGTCAAGGACACCTAGATGGATAGTCGGAGCACCCGACCACATATGGCACAAGTATTCAATGCTCGGGCGGATGCTATGTCAGGATCGATCTCATTAGAGATTCTCCGTTGGATGTTGTCAAGGACATCTAGGTGGATAGCCGGAACACCTGACCAGATATGGCAGCAGTATTCAATGCACGGGCAGATGCTAAGTCGGGATCGATCACATTATAGATTCTCCGTTGGATTTTGTCAAGGACACCTTGGTGGATAGCCAAAGCACCTGACCAGATATGGCAGCAGTATTCAATGCACGGGCAGATGCTAAGTCGGGATCGATCACATTATAGATTCTCCGTTGTATTTTGTCAAGGACACCTTGGTGGATAGCCAAAGCACCTGACCAGATATGGCAGCAGTATTCAATGCACGGGCAGATGCTAAGTCGGGATCGATCACATTATAGATTCTCCGTTGGTATTTTGTCAAGGACACCTTGGTGGATAGCCAAAGCACCTGACCAGATATGGCAGCAGTATTCAATGCACGGGCAGATGCTAAGTCGGGATCGATCACATTATAGATTCTCCATTTGATTTTGTCAAGGACACCTTGGTGGATAGCCAAAGCACCTGACCAGATATGGCAGCAGTATTCAATGCACGGGCGGATGCTAAGTCGGGATCGATCTTATTACAGATTCTCCGTTGTATTTTGTCAAGGACACCTAGGTCAATAGCCGGAGCACCCGACCATGTATGGCAGCAGTATTCAATGCACAGGCGGATGTTCAGTCGAGATCAATCACATTACAGATTCTCTGTTGGATTTTGTCAAGGACACCTAGATGGATAGCAAGAGCACCTGATCAGATATGACAGCAATATTCAATGCCCTGGGGGATGGTAGATATAATTTAAATATAAACTTTCCTCTTTACTAATAAAGTGACAGAGAAACTGTCTTGCTCTTTTTCTTTCATCACATACATCCTTTCCCTATTTTAAGTCTTCCATATTTCTGGTAACCTAGGTTTTAAACTGGACATAGCTAATGTCGTCAACTGACGTCATTCGAATGTCAACCAATGACTAAGACTCTCACCAAAATCAAATCAGAAATGCTTAGGTGTTAAGAAAATATAAAAAGAACACGTGTATAGCTTCTTTAATTGGTCCCGGTTCTCCCACCAGAGATGTGGAAGTTTGTGTCAGCTATTAAAGATTCAATCAAACAACCAACCAACCAAAAGAATATCAACTCCATACAAACCAGTGATGCACATAAATAAAAAAAGAATATGCAAAATCAAAGGAATGAATTCAAGAGTAAAATTATTACTCTTCTTCTATGTGCCTTGTCCTTTCAGGACATAGGTGATCATGGCCTTCCATGTTTCCCTATCTATGGTAGTTCTTAGCACACTTTCTTCTGTAACATATCACAGCCCTCGTTCTGTCATCCAACTGCTCAGGCCCTTCAAATATGTTATCTGCTGCTTTCCTCCATCTCTTTTCCCCTCTATCTACCCTGTTAGTGTCAGATTCTCCAAGCTCTTCTTCCTCATTGCATGTCTCTTCCTGATGCTTGATATTAATTTCCTTTTCATTTACTTCCTTCCCAAAACCTCGTCATTGCTCACATGCTCAGTCCATGATATCTGCAGCATCCTTCTGTAGAACCACATTTCATTTCCGTCAAGTTTTTCCTTTATCTGTGAAGATATTGTCCAGCATTCACTGCCACACATTCAAATTCCCAGAACACAATAGAACGGCACAAACAGCAACTACTGACACACACAGGTAAGAACAAATATGGTACACTAGCAGTATAGCCCGGCGCTGCTCAGGTGTAATGAAAGCTTTAAAACTAATCTATGATCCTGGAGCTCAGACTCAGCCTAAAGAATATTTGTGTGAAATTTGGTGAGAATTGGATAAAAATTGTGGATTTGTATAAAGGACATACAGACAGATAAACAGACACACACAAACATCTTGCCTTTTATATATATATATATATATATATATATTATCGATTTTCTGCACTATTGTAAAAACTGCAACCTTTAAAGTTTTGAATATCGTTTCTTATGTCTTTGTCTATGAGTGTATCAAATTTTATTAAAAGTGGACCACTTCTTCTATAACCTGATTTTTTTGGTTATCAATTTTCAATATTTATTGGAGGTACCTCAACACAAAACCTAGCTAAGAACACTCGCTGACGCTTATAGTACAATTGTGTAAATTTTCAAGAAAATCGGTTCAGCCATTTTGGAGTTTATAGGTAATGGGCACACACACACACACACACACACACACACACACACACACACACACACACACACACACACACAGACAAAGTTCCATTTATAAATAAGATTAGATTTGCATAAATAGGCATAGACATGGAAGAAAAACTCTTTATAACCTGAACACGATACATATATATAGTAATATACATATATATACGCATATACTCTTTCAACAATTACTGCTACAAACTGTTGATACCTTTAACTTTCTCATAGAACTTTTAATTGATACTTATTCTTGTTATTCTGTTCTTTTAATAAATTTCTATTTTAAAATGAAAAATGTACATTTCGTTTTTACACTATTCCACACATTCAAACCTGCCAACAACCAATCTTCTGATGAAAACCTTCTGATAATTCTGATGATAACTCTGGAATAACTTGTAAGCTGTAGGGAATTTGGTTAAGTATGACGCAAGGCCAAATTGAATAAAGAATAACCATCTCCCCCTATAGCAACAATACTACGTTCCATCTGGCACACACATGGAAGAACAAATATGCTATATTTACATGAATAGACACCGAATTGAAAATTCTTTATAACCCGAACACTGCAATCATATACAATAAGAAACATTCACATGAATACCACAATGCCTTATACAAGAAACATATCAAAGACACAAAATACAAAAAGATAGACATGATAATCGTTCACATATAACAAAAGATATAACCTCATGGAATCAACAACAAAAATAAAATGGCAGTATAGTTGATAAAACTTGTCTTTTACTCGTCTATAATCTCCACCCCGTATATACGTATATATACCCCATATATACCATACAACCATACAACCATACAACAATATATCCACCCCGTATATACCATACAACCATACAACAATATATCCACCCCGTATATACCATACAATCATACAACAATACAACAATATATCCACCCCGTATATACCATACAACCATACAACCATACAACAATATATCCACCCCGTATATACCATACAACCATACAACAATATATCCACCCCGTATATACCATACAACCATACAACAATATATCCACCCCGTATATACCATACAATCATACAACAATACAACAATATATCCACCCCGTATATACCATACAACCATACAACCATACAACAATATATCCACCCCGTATATACCATACAACCATACAACCATACAACCATATATCCACCCCCGTATATACCATACAATCATACAACCATACAACAATATATCCACCCCGTATATACCATACAATCATACAACAATACAACAATATATCCACCCCGTATATACCATACAACAATATATCCACCCCCATATATACCATACAACCATACAACCATACAACAATATATCCACCCCCGTATATACCATACAACAATATATCCACCCCGTATATACCATACAACCATACAACCATATATCCACCCCATATATACCATACAACCATACAACCATACAACAATATATCCACCCCATATATTTACCATACAACCATAAGGATTGAACTCGTAATCCTTGGCTCCTAGGATCAGCACGCTAACACCTGCACTAATGTGATTAAAATAAAGGAACAAGTTATTGAGTACCATGAAGTCTTAAAACCTTCCCACTCTCGATAAAACTGACCATATATTGATTGGTTTACAACATAACCAGCTGAAGGATACTGCCAACCTGACTTTTATACTAATTAATTTATAGCAATGGCTTGTGTCACATTTCTTGTAATTGTCTTAGTAATTGGCTTCAGGCAACAAAGTACAAAAGTTAATGGCAAAATTCCTAGTTCTGAAAATGGACTCATAAACCAAATCATTATTGTTCTATTATTGAAGAGAAATTAATCATGCAAGTATCATTTGACTCAAAATATGAAGGCTTAATATGATTAAGGCAAATTGGCATGGCAAACGACGCATTCCAGAAGCTGAGTAAAGTATTAAGACACAGGAAACTTTCACTAGAAACAAAGAAGAGAGTACTGGATTGCTATGTGATGTCAGTTCTTCAATATGGCAGTGAATGTTGGACAATATCAACAAAGATGAAGGGAAAACTTGAAGCAGCGGAAATGTGGTTCTACAGAAGCAAGCTGCGGATATTGTGAACCAAGCATGTGAGCAATGACAAGGTTTTGGAAATGATGGAAACAAAAAGCAAATTAATATTGAGCATCAGGAAGAGACAAATGAAATTCCTGGGACATGTACTGAGGAAGGACGGCTTGGAGAACCTGATACTAAAAGGCCAGATAGAGGGAAAAAAAGACACAGCAAAGCAGTGGATAACTTATTTGAAGGGCCTGAGTAGGTGAATGACAGAACTGGGGCTTAGAGACGTTACAAGAGAAAGCGTGCTAAGAGCCACCAGGGATAGGGAGATATGGAAGGCCATGATCGCCTACGTCCTGAAAGGATAAGGTACATAAAAGAAGAAATACCATCCTGATATTTATGAACCAATATTCTATTATATGAATCAGTCAGTTAAGTGCCATACGTGAAACACACTTGGGAGATCATGTCTCAAAAGAGACATGACTGACTGGGCAGAAGATTATCCCACAGTAGGTTGCCATTGCTTTCTGTGGTAGACTGGTTGCCAGCCAAGGCTAGAGAACCCAATTTACTCTGTTATTTAACCCATAACTGGAGGGAAGAGATGGATTAATACCTTTCCTAAGGGTATTTGCGCGTAAGTGAATGCAATGAATTCAACTGGAATTCGAACTCGGCTTCCTGGATTTCTCGTTCTGAGCCGATATCCACTGCACCACAATGCACCTTTTCTTTCTCTCTCTCTCTCTCTCTCTCTCTCTATGTATGAAATATTCAAATTTTTTTATATCAGATGCCCATTTCAATGGGGAAATTAAACACCCATCAGTGAGACCAAAACATTGTGGGGAATCAAATATACTTAACTGGGTGGATCTAAAAAATAAAAATAAAGGTAAGGAAAATAAAAAAAGGAATGGATCATAGCAACTAGAACATGTTAGACTTGTCACTTGGATGACAGTAACAAAAGAAAATATAGTAAAACAAAAAATAAGAAAGAAATAGGGCAGATGAAATTATGGCTTTTCAGGGCCACTGCTAAAAGAGTCATGAACAATGTTAATACCAAAACAAACTGGCTAAATATAACTTAAGTTAAAAATTAAAATGGTACAAATAAAAAGAATATACCTCCAAGCTGATTTTTGGTAGGGGATTTATGACATATATAGTGTTGAGTTGTGATAATGTTCAGTACCAAGTTTTTTCTTTTGTAGTTTTACTGATAAAAGGTATTTTGGCAAGCAGGTTTTTTATTCTAAGTGCTCAATATTAAGGGTAAAAGAGTGTTGATAGTTTTAGTGCAAAGAATTTGTTAGTTTAACTGAGCAGGTTCATGCCAACTTCTTTTGTAAGGACATCGTTATGATGTCTTCATTCATCAGAGCAAGGTGTTTTTGTGAGAAACTTTATAATTTATTTTTTTCAACTTAAAGCAAAAAAAAAATTGTACCAATTTTTTTAATACAACTTTGTGAAATCTGATCAAACTAATTGAAAACAGTTAATTACAATTGAAATCAAATTGATTTGACTACATTTTAATTGTTTTTGTGATTTTGTAAACCCGAATTATTTTTTAATGCAACTTTGTGTAACCTTAGTAAACTAGTTGAAAACAGCTGATTTCAAGAGAAAACAAATGAATTTTTACTACTTTTTATGTGTTTACATGCCTTTGCAAACAACAGCTGCACTTATTTGAAATCTAGAGAGTAGCCCCAAACATTTTGGCCTATTGTGTGTGTGCGTTAATATATATATATATATATAAAATTGATGTGAAGAAGTTTGTCGCTTAGTTAAGCAGTGTTATTTCAGTCATACAGACTTTAAAGTTTGCGAAGACATTATTGTAATTTCTTCACTCCTCAGGGTCTTTTTATTTTTCTACCGCTGTTTCCCCTTTTTTTTTTCATATTTATATGAATTTTAGTATAATTTGATATCTGTGTGTAAGAGTGATTCTTTTTGCTTGGGTGTGTGTGTGTTTTTCACATAAGACAGAAACAGAATATTTAAGAACATGTTATTCTCCTTCAATGACTTGTTACTTGATTTGATATAGTATTTTTCAAGAATTATGAAAAGAAAAAAGTATTATCCTCACACCAATTATTAAGCTGACTACACTTGTCTGTCTTTCCATTGTAAAATCCAGTTCTACTAAATCTGGAAGGAGAGACAAAAATTTTGGGCAACACCCATTTCCTTCAATGTCTTGAAATTCTCTAAAAACGCTTCATCCAATTAATCACCATTTGTCATAATTAGAGAGAAGCTTTATTAACGAATCTGTTTCATTGCCAATTAATGCAATCCCTTTCAGGCCTCTTACAGAGCATTCCTCTTGTCTTTCATCTTTTGCAACCATCTTTGCTGAGGAATTAAAGATTTTTGTTACAATTGGCTCACACGCTCTGCTGGAAATGAAAAATAAACATAACAAAACAATCAGCTATTTTAGTAAAGTCGTTCGAATTTTTGATAATGAATCTGTAATACAAAGACAGAAGACAGTTTAAATAGCATCCTGATAATAGGCTTAAGTTCTGTTACAAGTTCCAACACTGGTGGCTTTCATTATTGCAAATTAACCTAAAAAATATAATTTCAAACTAGCTGAACCAGTTGCTTAAGTTCTTTGATAAATAATACTGCCAGTCCTCACTAAATCATGTTCGGAAAGTGTGTTCTCTGTGTTGTGCTAAACAATTTTTCTCATCAGCATATATCTTTCATATTTATAAGACTACCATTTGTCCTCACTTTGAAGATTGCTGTCACGTCTAATCAGGTTTTCCTGCAATGTATTTAAGGTTTCTTAATAAAATCCAAAAAATCTGCCATGTTATTGTTCCTGACCTGGCACCTTGGCTTCAGTCACTTTCCCACCTACTTAATGTGGCTTCCTTGTGCCTTTTCTATACTTTCATGGTATTTGTTCTGATGATTGGTTGGTTGGTTGTTTTGTTTTTATGGCAAATCAACCTCAATTGCTGGTAATACCTTTTTCTTTCAACAATTTATTGTTGTTTTTTATATAAGTTTTGTGTCTAGTAATACATTTTTCTGTTTTGCATATCAAGATTGATTGGGATTTGTTTTTAAGGGCAAGGTCCTCAAGTCCTACCCTTGTTATTTAACCCATAACTGGAAGGAAGGGATGGATTAATACCTTTCCCAAGGGTACCAGTGCTTAAGTGAATGCAGGGTATTCAACTGGATTTCGAACTTGGCTCACCGATTTCTCTTTCCGAGCCGATATCCACTGCACAACAACGCACATCCGTCACTAAACACTTACAGCACCTGGTATTCCCAAGCGGTCACCCATCTAAGTACTGACCAGGCTCAACATTGCTTAACTTTGGTGATCAAGCAAGAACCGGTGTATTCAATGTGATAGGCCAGAAGCCTTTGTTCTGATGAACTTCTCTGTATGATTCATTGTAAATATTCATTGAGTCTGAGTTTGAGTTTTGTTTAACGGTATATCAACACCTCTGTGGGTTATTTAATGCCAAAAAGGTAGGGTTTTAAGGTATTTTTTAAAATGCTCGGTTATAGTAAAAAGGTTGATTTAGATTTAATGAAAATGTGGATTTAAGATAATTTTTAATGTTCAGTAATAGTGAGAAGGCTGATTTAGTCAGATTTTAATGAAATTTTTTATTTTTTATTTTCAAAAACTAATGATGTCTTCTAGTCTTGTATTCAAAAATATATTGCTGGTAATCAGTCAGTCAGTTAAGTGCTATACGTGATACTCGCTTGGGCGATCATGTCTTGAAAGGGACATGACTGACTGGGCAGAAGATTATCCCACAGTAGGTTGCCGTTGCTTTCAGCGGTAAACTGGTTGCCAGCCAAGGCTATAGAACCCAATCTGTCCTAAAATTTAACCCATAACTGGAGGGAAGAGACAGATTAATACCTTTCCCAAGGGTATTTGTGCATAAGTGAATGCAAGGAATTCAACTGGAATTCGAACTCAGTTCCCCGATTTCTCATTCCGAGCCAATATCCACTGCGCCACAATGCACATCCCTTGTTGGTAATATTTTTTCTTAAAAAATGTATATTTTTTCTATAATAGTTTATTTTTATGTATATATTTCTATAAAAGTCTATTTTGTGTAAATGGATCTAAGTTTGAGTTTTATTTAATGGCATATCAACCTCTGTGAGTTATTTAATGCCAAAAAGGTAGGGTTTTAAGAATTTTTTAAAATGTTTAGTTATAGTGAGAAGGGTGTTTTAGTCAGATTTTAATGAAAAAATTTTTATTTGTATTCTTTTTTATTTTAGAAAACTGAAAATGTCTTCTAGTTTTTTTTTCAAAAATGTTTTGCTGAGAATATTTTTTTTTCCTTCAAAAATGTGTCATGGCAATAATTTTTTCTTCAAAAACATATTGTTGGTAATATTTCTCCTTCATAAATGTATATTTTTCTACAAAAGTCTATTTTTATGTATATATTTCTATAAAAGTTTATTTTTATACTTTTATAATGTTTTGACACCAGTTTGGGGGTTAACTATTTGCCCATAGCTGGGACTTTAACCGGTGCTACCACTCTGGGTTAGGGTGGACCTGAGAACAACAGCAATTAAGAGGTGGTTCCATGCTCCTCATAACCTCCCAATCAGAGGTTTTATTGGCAGATGCAGTTTACCATCATGCCCAGGATCAAATATTCATTGAGGTTTCATTTTTAAATGTTATTTTTATTCCCTCCACCCCACAGCTAAATTGTACAAATTGGAACTAGTTAAAATTTCATAGAGACTATGGGGTATTATGGGGACTGTAGTAACAATGGTGGATAAAAATGTGTTGTTTTGGTGTAAGGAATACTGTGGTAGTTTTGGGTCATTAGATATGTTTGAGTTTAAGATAAGAGGTTGAAGATTAGCCTTCCCAATCACTCCTCCTGTCCTTGTGCACCATTTTCGGATCTTTAAAAAATTAATGTTACTTTTCTTTATGGTACCTGGACTATGCATTTAAGCATAATACTAGATTGGTAATAGTTTTATCATTTTAAGGTTTGAATACTGAGATGTAGTTTTAAGTTCTATGCTAACAGTTTATTCTGATACTTCTTGTTTCTGGAACTCTTCTGGCTTTTTTCTTTTCAATCAAGTTTAATCTTCAAATATTTAAATAATACAATGTCAATCATTGTCTTCTGTCTTCTTAAGTCTTATTCTTTTATTGTCCTCGCTTCTTAATAGTGTCAAATTCGTAGATAGCAACGGACAGTAATCGGCTGTAGTTGATTTTGATTGAGATTTCTTCACCCAACAAATTGGTAGGTGGTTTATATAACAGCCTGGGAGATTCCACTCTACTATCCAGGCAAGTTTATTCTGTAGGTTCTGATTGGCTGATGATTCTAGTGTGGGTATTGTGCTCAATAAATATCAGCACAATATCCACCCTATGATTGAAGAGAGGGACATGTATTGAGTTACAACCCTGTTTATTTTTGTCTGTCAACTGGATGCTAGTTGGAAACATCTTTACGAAGGTGAGTCTCACACTCTTAATTGTGCAAATAGTAATTTTTTCTTGTTTTCTTTAACATTTAGTTACCTCTTGCATCCTTGACTTCACTGCCTTACTTGCGATGAAATGATGAAGAAAGTTTCTATTCCTATGATCTGGCCACAAAACAAGCTGTTTATGAAGTGAGAATTTTTATCTAACCCCTATAGACTAAACTATTGCCCAGTTCACACTCCACCCACGTCTGTTGATGACTCTTGTTTCCTGTTTAAGATGCGGTTTCCGGTTTTCTCTTTTCCAATCTTTTCACTCTTTTCTTTTTTTTATTTATTATTTTTTCTTTTTTTTTCTTCTTTTTTCTTTTTTTTTCTCAATTGGAGTAGATAGACTAAACTATCGCCCGGTTCACACTCCACCCACGTCTATTGAACAGGCGAAGAGGCTCAACCCTTGTTTCCTGTTTAGGATGTGGTTTCCGGTTTTCTCTTTCCAATCTTTTCACTCTTTTCTTTTGTTTTTATTTATTTATTTATTTTTTTTCAATTGGAGTAGATAGACTAAACTATCGCCCGGTTCACACTCCACCCACGTCTATTGAACAGGTGAAGAGGCTCATCCCTTGTTTCCTGGTTAGGATGTGGTTTCCAGTTTTCTCTTTTCCAATCTTTTCACTCTTTTCTTTTTATTTATTTATTTATTTATTTTTTTTCAATTGGAGTAGATAGACTAAACTATCGCTCGGTTCACACTCCACCCACGTCTATTGAACAGGTGAAGAGGCTCATCCCTTGTTTCCTGGTTAGGATGTGGTTTCCGGCTTTCTCTTTTCCAATCTTTTTACTCTTATGTAGCCTCCTGCGCATCAGTGGCGTTATCGCCTTGCTCGGGGTGATATGATTAAAAAAAAAAAAAAAAAAAAATTTCAAACATAGAATAGTAAATATAATGAAGAATCTTCCAAATCAGATTTACATATCTAGTACATTACTTCAGGTTGCATGTTGTAAATAGAGTACAACTAAATATTTATTTACATTGTTTGGACAGTTGTCCTTATCTTTATTGTTATATTCACGACATTTTGATTGTCGTATGCCCCAGCTTTTATTTTGTCTAGGAGGACAGATTTCTCTAGTGCCATATCTTGAGGATGATTGGTTGTTTTGGTTGTTTTGTTTCTATGGCATATCAACACCTCAATGGGTCATTTATTGCCAACTAAATTTTTTATTTATTTATTGCTGGTAATACCTTTTTCTTTCAACAATTTATTGTTGTTTTTATATAGGTTTTGTGCCTAGTAATACTTTCTTTTCTTTTCTTTGTTTTTAAGGGCAGGGTCCTCAAATCCTACCCTTGTTATTTAACCCATAACTGAAGGGAAGAGACAGATTAATACTTTCCCAAGGGTACCAGTGCTTAAGTGAATGCAGGGTATTCAACTGGAATTCAAACTCGGCTCACCAATTTCTCTTTCCGAGCCGATATCCACTGCACCACAATGCACATCCGTCACTATACGCTTACAGTACCTGGTATTCCCAAGCGGTTACCCATCTAAGTACTGACCAGGTTCAATGTTGCTTAACTTTGGTGATTGAGTGAGAACTGGTGTATTCAACGTGATATGGTTGTAGGCCTCTTGTGGATGAAATAAAGGGTTCGGCTTGAAATTCAAATGTCTATCACCTGAAGGAGGCCAGAAATCCATCAATAATCCTCCTCCACACAACACAGTCAAACATTGCTGAACACAGATCACTCCTATCCAACCTTGTATCTTGAGCCGTTGTATGTGGATATGTCAGATTTCTTGATACAAGACTTCCAGAGTGATGCCAAAGAAACAAGGATGAGATCATCTCATTCTGCACTCAATAACTGGCCAGCAAATTGCAGCCATTTTTCTTAAGCTTAAGAAATAATTATGTGATATCTCTGAGGATGTAGGTCAATGTTGGGCAGGATCTCCAGCTGAAGTTTTGGATCTTTCTCATCATGTTGGTAAAAGTTCCATCAGGTATTTTCTTCAAATTAGCAGGCAATGTTCAAATCTATACACCATAACGAAGGATGGGTTTTATCACTACTTGGAAAGTTTGAACTTTTAAGGAACATGAAATGTTAGAGCTCCAGATCTTATCAAGTTTGTCAAACAAGAACTTTTTGTATCTAAACTTGTTTATAAAAGGAACTTTGTCTGTGTGTGTGTGTGTGTGTGTGTGTGTGTGTGTGTGTGTGTGTATGTGTGTCTGTGTGTGTGTGTGTGTGTGTGTGTGTGTGTGTGTGTGCCCGTTACTTATAGACTCTGAAGCGGCTGAACCGATTTTCTTGAAAATTTACACAGTTGTACCATAAGCGACTGCGAGTGTTCTTAGCTAGGTCTTGTGTTGAAGTACCCCTGATAAATATCAAAAATTGATAATTGAAAATATCGGGTTATAGAAGGAGTGGTTGGATTTTAATCAAATTTGATACACTCATAGACAAAGACATAAGAAACGATATTCAGATAAGCAATAGTGCAGAATATAGATAATAATATATATATATATAAAAGGCAAGATGTTTGTGTGTGTGTCTGTTTATCTGCCTGCATGCCTGTATTTTTTCAGTCTTTTTATTTTAGTTTTTGCTTCGAGTTTGGCTCTAAGTAGGTATAATTGTAGTTCTTAGTCTCAGCCATGATACCATTTACTCAGAGGACTTATTTAGCCTTCAAAATTCAGTTTCCAACTAAAAAAAACTTATTTGATATCAATACCAGGAAATCCAAATTTGACTTACATCCATTCATTTTTCTTTCAGTCTACGGTTTCGCTTTAACTTGAAACAACTATTGATTTTTAGTTTTTCTTGCCAACATCCAAAGAGACTGAGCTCCAGGACCATGGATTAGTTTTAAAGCTTTCATTCCACCTGAGCAACGCCAGGCTATACTGCTAGTTTGTCTATATTTCTGAGATGAGGTAGTATTTACATTATTTGGACTATTGTCCTTATCTTTGTTGTTATTTGTACGATGTTTTGGCCTTCTTCAGGTGCTAAGAACTTCAAACTGAACCCTTTATTACAATCACTGGGATATATCATTCTCCTTTCTTGCGTAATAATGCTCGATTGGAAGTCATGAGTTATCTCCCTCTAACCCTGCAAGTTATTTGTTCACTACTGCTGTAGCCTGGTATTGAACTAACAACTCTTTGGATCAAGTCACAGGAACTAACCAACATCTATATTCATTGGGCCAAATTCCTAGCACACAAAAAAGGCCAAAGCATACAAAAACAAAACGTTGTATAAATGACAACAAAGATAAGGACAATAGTCTGAATAAAGAAAATACACTTGGGAGAGATATTTATCCATCGTCTCTCTCTCCAGTAATGGGTTAAATAGCAGGACAGATTGGTTTCTATAGGCTTGGTTGGCAACCAGTGTAGCACAAAAAATAATGGCAACCTACTGTGAAAAAATCTTCTGCTCAGTCAGTCATGTCTCTTTTAAAACATGATCACCCAAGTGTGTCATGCATGCCATTTAACTGATTGAATATAATTGCTGGAAACACAAAGTTTCTCTGGGGCAGAAAGTGAGGGATTGTTTTTTTATTGTTATGGAGTAATAAACTGATCTCCCATTAATTACTATTAATTAATATAATACATCTCTTCTCCCTTCAGCTATGGGTTGAATAGCAGGACAGATTGGGTTCTGTAGCCTTGGTTGGCAACCAGTCAACCACAGAAATTAATGGCAACCTACTGTGGGAAATTTCTTCTACCCAGTCAATCACATCACTTTCAAGACATGATTGCCCAAGTGTGTATCATGTATGGCACTTAACTGACTAATATCATTGGTGAGAATTAAGTTCCACTGGTTCTAATCTTTGCAACTAAGAATCACCATGCTATGCATATTGTAGTGAATTACTCTGATTAACTTTTTATTCCATTTGTGAGATGTAAGTTCCAATCTAGCAGCTTCTT
Organism: Ascarosepion bandense; assembly: GCA_037127315.1. Lineage (NCBI taxonomy): Eukaryota > Metazoa > Mollusca > Cephalopoda > Sepiida > Sepiidae > Ascarosepion > Ascarosepion bandense. The sequence goes on along the minus strand of JBBBDQ010000963.1, from coordinate 4,451,225 downwards.
CCCATGAATGACTGCTTTGTGGAACCAACTTCCAAGAGGATGCTTCATTAATCCCTACAATCTGTTCAAATTTAGGATCATCTTCCCCCATATAATCCCATAAACTGTGCCATTTATTTCGTAACCCTCCAACTTATGTGGCACCTGGGCCTTGTGCAAGGTGAATATCATTGGAAAAAACAAAAAAATTCAATCTTTTTGGTAAGATTCTTCTTCTTCTTCTATGTGCCTTGTCCCTTCAGGACGTAGATGATCATGGCTTTCCACGTTTCCCTATCCCTGGTGGCTCTGAGCACACCTTCTCCTGTTATACCATGCAATCCTCGTTCCGTCATCCACCTGATTAGGTCCTTCAAATATGTTATTCATCGCTTTCCCCTGTTTCTTTTCCCTCTATCTGGCCTGTTAGTATCAGATTCTCCAAGCCCTCCTTCCTCATTGCGTGTCTCAGGAACTTCAGCTGTCTCTTACTGATGCTTAGTATTAATTTCTTTTTTGTTTCCATCATTTCCAAGACCTCATCATTGCTCATATGCTCGATCCATGATATTTGCAGCATCCTTCTGTAGAACCACATTTCAGCTGCTTCAAGTTTTCCTTCATCTTTGATGGTATTGTCCAGCATTCACTGCCATATTGAAGGATAGCACACAGCAATCCAGTACTCTCTTCCTAGTTTCTGGCGAAATTGTCCTGTTTCTTAATACTTTAATCAACTTCTGGAATGCTTCCTTCACCATGCCAATTCGCCTTCGGATCTCTGTGTCGCACTTTCCATCTTCTGTTATAACGCTTTCCAGGTATTTAAATTTTTGTATCTGCTTGATTCTGGTATCCTCGACCTGTATTTGGCATATTGGGCTGCCCTTTTTACTGATGACCATGCATTCGGTTTTCGTGCAGTTTATTTCTAGTCCTTTCTTGTTACTTTCTTCTGCTACCTTCTATAGGAGGTCTTGCAGTTTCCTTTCTGCCAGTAAAGATTCTTTATTACTCACAAGTTTTTTTTTCCCAAATATGCTCGATCCATGATATTTGCAGCATCATTCTGTAGAACCACATTTCAGTTTTCCTTCATCTTTGATGGTATTGTCCAGCATTCACTGCGATATTGAAGGACGGATAGCACATAGCAATCCAGTACTCTCTTCTTTGTTTCTAGCAAAATAGTCATGTTTCTTAATACTTTACTCAACTTCTGGAATGCTTCCTTCGCCATGCCAATTCGCCTTCACATTTGTGTCGCATTTTCCGTCTTCTGTCATAACACTTCCCAGGTATTTTAAGTTTTTACCTGCTTGGTTCGAGTATCCCCGACCTGTATTTGGCATATTGGGCGGCCTTCGGTTTTATTGCAGTTTATTTCTTGTCCTTTCTTGTTACTTTATTCAGCTACCTTCTATAGGAGGTCTTGTAGTTCCCTTTCTGTGTCTGCTCTCAGCACTGTATCATCTGCGTACCTTAGGTTGTTTAAATTGTGGCCTCCGATTACGAATCCAGGCATAACTTCTAGGGTCCTCAAAATATTCTCGCTGTACAAGTTGAACAGATCTGGTGAAAAGACACATTCTTGTCTTACGCCCCTTTCTATCTATGTATATCTACTCAATTCTTTACCTGTCCGTATGTAAGCGGTTTGGTGAGATTATAAAGCTTAAAATTTTATAGTCACATTATTATTGTGACTATTCAATTGCTTCTGGATATGTTTAATTATTCTAATTTATTTTCACAACAGTTTCCACCTACTGCATTGGGTCAACATTTTTCCAGATTTGACTGAGATAATTACTTGATCACTCAGTAAAAAGTAACAATAGTATCAACACTACAAGATTTAATGAAGCTTGCAAGACCTTCCATCAAAGAGAGTTCACAATTTTCATTGGAACAGAAATCATTTTGAAAGAAATCCTCAATAAAATTCCTCAGTCAGTAGAGAAGACTAAAATAAAAATGTTATGAAATAATCGAGGCACAGCCTTATTTTTTCTATGTTAAAAAAGAAATTTTTCAGTGACTAACTATTGTACCCCAAATGCCACTGTTCAACATAAAACAAATTGCATGTTATGCCCTCAAGACCTGATCTGACTTCATCTGAAATAATTCAGCCAAAGAAATCTAAAAGTGAAAATTAAGGATTGAAATTTTAATTGTCTTAATGATAACTGCAAAAATAAATTCTGTATTAAAAGAAATTTTCACATTAAAGTCTTCTGATCCAATGATTTCATAAAAAATGAATTTTTTTGAGAAACTCCGGTGCCAAATTTGTACCCAATGAAAGAGCTATAATCAAGAGCACATTCTAATTAATATTAGAGTTGTTCCATTGTACTTGAATAGCATCTTTAGGTACAAATTAGGTAGACTAATTTATTCTTGATATTTTTTTTTTACAATGCATTCGGTAATTAGTACCCAAATCACTTCCCTCTAACCTCATTAAAAGATCATTTCAACTTCCAAAGGACTGATGTATTGTCAAAAGTTTTTCACAGAAGTCAGAAGAGATTCCATACCAAATTGCTGCTGCCATTTAAATGGAACTAGTAGCAAAATAAGTAATGGGGCAAGAAATGGCTTGTTAATTTTAACATTTCCAAACCAAAATTTCTCTCTTTTAATCATCTTGGAGAACCATTTTTGCTTTCAATCAATATGGCTGATGCTAACCTTCACAGGAGTGACTCATTACACCTTAGTCTGATGATTTTCTGCTGACATCAAGTTCTTTTTTTTTATTTTTTATAATTGTTTCACTTTAAGCCAGGCATTTCTGCCACTGTTGCACAGTGGGTTAGTGAGAGGAGAGGAAAGCAAGAAAAGAAAAAAAATTACAATACAGGGAACATTAAAAAAAGTGGCAGAGAGAGAGAGAGAGAGAGAGGGGGTAGAGAGAGAGAGAGAGAGAGGAGTGAGAATTAAGGAGACAAAAGATTACAACTAATATTGCACTGAAATCTTTGGAAATTGTACTTCTCAGGAAAGCAAACATAGGGATGGGAGTTCCACAGGACAGGAGAAAGTGTGAGAAAAGAAACTGTTAGAGAAGTAGTGGTGGTTACATTTACTTATTTTGATGGTAAAAATCAAAATATTACCTCATCCCAGAAGTATACTTCTGGGATGAGGTAATATTTTTTTTTATAATCATATCGCCCCAAACAAAGCAGTTTACTGCCACTGTTTTGCAGGGGGTTGCATAAGAGGAAAGATATGAGAAAAAGTGACAAATTATAGTGGGCATCAGGAAGTGGTTAAGAGAAGGATGATTGTGGCCATAAGGTGAGGGATCAGTTTATATATTGATTTTAATATAGAATTGATCACCCACTTTATATACACATTATAATAGTATAGAATTGTTTTTTTCATAATCATATTGCCCCAAGTAAGGCATTTTACTGTCACTGTTTTGCAGGGAGTTACATAGGAGGAAAGTTATGAAAAAGAGTGACAGTTTATAGGGGGTGTCGGGAAGTGGTTAAGAGAAGGATGAGAATACTGATGAGAGTGGAGTGGATGAAGAAAGAAACACGAGAGAGAGGAAGCAAGTTAGTGAGATAGGAGATGACTATTGACTTTACATTTAAATTCTTGGAGATTGTAGCTGTTGGGGAAGCAAGTAAATGGAAGGGAATTCCATAGGCAGGAAGTGTGAGAAAAGAAGCTGATGGAATTGAATTTGTGTTTACAATTTATTGGTTTCACAGTAAAAGGGTAAGACATAGTTGCTAATCTTGTTGCTCAAGTAAATTCATATATAGGGGTCACCAGTAAGCTAAGTTCATCGGAGCCGAAGACGTGAAATTATTTGTCGAAGAGATTCAGGGAAGTCACATTGCGCCATTGAGAAAGTGACTGTATCTGAGCTGCCAAGTCAAGATTAAACACATTACAGATTCTCCGTTGGATTTTGTCAAGGACGTATAGGTGGATAGTAGGAGCACCTGACCAGATATAGCAGCAGTATTCAATGCACAAGCAGATGGTAGATTTATATATGTGCAGGATTGTTTCAGATGGGAAAAACTTCCTGGCCCTATGCAGAGAACCGACCTTCTTAGCAGATTTAGCTATGGATTCTACATAGTCTTGTTTGGACTGTTAATCTCATTTTTATTGCCATATTTACAACATCCTCGGCTGCTGTACACTTTGACCTTCTTCAGGTGCTAAGAATTTCAAACCAAACTTTATTTGTCTATACTTTTGAAATGAAGTAGTATTTACACTATTCATTTCATTCACTTACACGCAAATAACCTTAGAAAAGGTATTAATCCATATCTTCCCTCCAGGACAGATTGGGTTCTATAGCCTTGGTTGGCAACCAGTCTACCACAGAAAACAATGGCAACCTACTGCGGGAAAATCTTCTGCCTAGTCAGTCATGAATCAAAAGAGACATGATTGTCCAAGCATATATCACATATTGTTGTATATCGACAAACAACAAACACGCATATATATAAAAATATAAGTTGTATTTTTATTAATGACGATGAACCGTGTAGCCTAGCGAACAGAGAGTGAGAGAGCGCGCTTCTAAGGGTTGACGGGAGTGTCGTCTGTTGTGTCTCTCTCTCTCCTGCTACTCTGGTCTGTCTGGCCGGACTGTCTGTCTGGTGAAATCTGTGCACCGAGGTCTTTTTATAATCTCCAAACCGGGACTTCCGGATTTTGCCTCGCCCACGCACGCCCACGTAATTCTCAGAGACACCTGTTCTGTTTGCCTCTGTAGCCATTTCCGCTACTGCCGGAAATAAGGTCAAACAAACATCCGTTCCTTTCAACAACCGGAAACGCCCTCGCTTGCATCACCTCCTCGGGTGGGGTCAGACTGTTATATTACAATATGGAACTAAACTGATTGATCTGGATAAAAGGATTGAATAGCGGGACAGATTGGGTTCTATAGCTTTGGTTGGCAACCAGTCTACCGCAGAAAGTAATGGCAACCTACTGCGGGATAATCTTCTGCCTAGTCAGTCATGCCTCTTTCGAGACATAATCGCCCAAGCGTGTTTCACATATGACACTTAACTGACTGACTGACATTGTTCAGACTATTGTTCTCATCATTATAACTCTGTTTTGAATGTTGTATGCTCTGGCCTACTTCATGTGCTAGGAATTTCTAACCAAACCCTTCATGATCACTGGGGTATATTATTCTTATTCCATGTGCAATGCCACTTCCAGATACCATGTAGTTATCTCCCTTTTACTCAACTCTTTAAGTTATTTGTCCACCACTGCTGTAGAATGGTATTGAACTCACAACTCTTTGGAACTAACCAACATCTATATCCACTGAGCCATGTGCCCTTAAGAACATTGTTTTTGTATATTAAAAAATTCATTTTCTCTTCATATGCAGGTGGTTTCCTGCCAGTATAGGTTCTTGATTAATCAAATATCCTTCCTAATTATCTCAAGGTTACCAAACGGTTTCAGTAGTTCTTTGGAATATACTTAATCAAGCAGTTTTGCATAATCTATAAAACACAGCTACACAGTCTTCCCCATCTGTACTGGTCTTTTTGATATCATTCTCAACATAAATATCACATTTTTAAAAACCCACACTGTTTCTTGTCCTGTTTTCAGTCTAATTCTGCAGTGCACTCTATTCATCAGAATTCAGATGCTGTTTTTTAAAAGCTAAGCAAAGTATCAAGAAACAGAAAAATTTGATTAGAAAAAAAAAGGCAGTCAGTCAGCTAAGTGCCATATGTGATACACACTTGGGTGATCTTGTCTCAAAAGACTGACGATGTAAAGGATTTTCCTGAAGTATTTTGCCATTACTTTCTGCAGTAGACTAGTCATCAACCAAAGCTATAGAATTTAGTCTGTCCTGCTATTTAACCTATAGATGAAGGAAAAAAAAATGGTTTGTCACCTTTCCCAAAAGCTATTTTCACATAAGTGAATGTAATGAATCTGCTGTTCACTTTTTGATACCTCCAATATTTGTCTACATTTTAATAATAACCGTTTAATATATATATATATATATATATGAAATGAATTGTTTGAACATTATTTTTTATTGATACTCGTATTTAAGTAGATATTCTGTTTTTTTTAATCAAACAGTATTATATATTTATATCTACTGGCCTGATTATTTACGATAAATTATTAATACGAAAATAATAATAATTTTTTGTAAATAATCAGGCCGGTAGATATAAATATATAATACTGTTTAATTAAAAAAAAAACAGAATATCTACTTAAATATGAGTATCAATAAAAAATAATGTTCAAACAATTCATTTCAAATTGTTGGTTGTTTATAACCAAGTTTCATTAAAATATATATATATATATATATATATATGTCTACATTTTAAAATCATAAATGTATTTTTCCAATTTTTTGTCCTAAATTTGTTATTTCCTAGCAACCTGCTAAATCTTATTTTTGTTTAAAAAAATCCTTTTTCCACCTGTGCAATTTAAAAAAAAAAGCACATACAGTGTGCGTTTTCTCCAGTGATTCAGATAATATGCATAATTTTTAATGCCATTTGGTTCTTTTAAGCTTATGCCTACTTCTGACAAAGTGAAGCAAACAATTCATGAAAAAATAGTCTTATTATAAGAATATTATAACATCCTGCGGATAAGAAAAATAATAATTTTCTAAAAATGCTGGAAATAAAAATTCAAATATTAACAAAAATTAAACACACATTTGACTCTTAAACTTGAATTTCATTTTGGCATAAGTTTAGGAAAATCTTTTAAAAAAGAATTTCGTTAAGAACAAAAAAAAATGAGTGCTGAACAAAAATAAAACTTAAATGTGAATCTACAGAAAGATACTGGGAATACCACGGAGAGAACATGTGAACAATCAGGAAATTTCAAGGAAAAATGGAAGCAAAAAAAAAAAATTATAAAATCAGGAAAAAACAAACAATAAAATGAGGAAGTGAGTTGTCATTTTTGGAACACTTTCTAAAAAGAACAAAAAAAGGCCCATAAAATTCAACACTGACTGGATATGTTGAAGGCAAGAGGGACAGACGAAAACTTTCAGTAAGCTACTTAATGAGCTTCTGTAAAGGGATAGCAAAACAACCAAATAAGGGATAATAAAAAGATAAATATTAAGAACTATAAAGGATAGGAAGTAGTGGAGAGCCATGATGAGCCCTGTCTTAAAGGGACATGGCACATAGGAAGAATACTTTTTAGTGCTTTCATCTGATGAATGTTACTTTAGTCATTGAGTTTCCAAGATCTTGCCAGATAATATATCCATATAAGATCCGCAATCAATCTTTTCTCTTCTTGCATTTACTCCCACAATGGCTGTTATCGCCCCTCTCCAGAAACACTCTGTTAACATCTATGAAATGGCTCAATCTTAAATCTTCAGTTACCAGTTTAACAGCCTCAGGTTGAAAAAGCAGCCCATGTTCATCCATATATATCTTCATTTATCAATACAGTTTCCTCACAAAATGGTCAGCTGGTAATGTCAGTATTGAACACAGGCGTTGTCCACAACATTAGGCCGTCATGACAAAGATGTGCTTGCTGGGGTCAGCTTTATCTTTCCCTGACATTGCCTCTGCTGCCTAAACCCACTCTCCATACCAGTCTTTAATGTCTCCACCATCTGCCCCAGTTGTCTTTAGCGAAGAACTTGCAGATCTCTCAACTTGCTTGGCATCAATCTCCAAAGACCAGAGGCACCAAGAATGATTAGTTTGCATTAAAATGGCAACCAACTCCAAGCGAAAATGGATCACCTTTTTCCATCTTTTTTTCTTTTCTATTTATCATTTATTTTTCATCTTTTTGTTTGTCTTTTCTTTCTTTTCTCCTTTATTTTCTTCTTATTCTTGTTACTTTCTATCATTATTTTTCTACTCTCTTTCAATTCTTAAGTTTTTGTTATTCCTAATTCCTTCTTTCATTTTTCTTTGGCTTTTTTCCTTCTTTTTTCAAGTTCATTTTTTTCTTTTTCTTTCCTCAGTGAAGTTCTTTTTTTTAACTTTTTTTCTTTTTGCAATGTAGTCTTTCTTTTTGTTGCTTTTCCTCCATAATTTTTCCTTTTTTTTTTGTCATTCAATTTTATTTTCTATCATTCTTCCTTCTTTTTTCTTCTTTGGTTTTCTTTCTCTTTTTAAACTTAGTTTTTTTATTTTCCTATTTCAATGGTTTTCCTGTTTTAAATATTTTTTTAAAGAACGGTCTTTTTTATTCTTCTTTCTTTATTCCTTCTATTTATTTTTCTCTCATAATTCCTTTCTTTATTTCTTTGGCTTTCCTTCTTTTTTTAGCTTAGTTTCTTTTTTTAATATTTCAATCATCTGCCTGTTTTAAATGTTCATTTTTACAATACAGTCTTTTTTTTTCTGTTTTTATTTAATTTCTTTCTATTTATTTTTTTTAATCATTCTATTCTTCTTTTTTTAATCATTCTATTCTTCTTTTTTTAATCATTCTATTCTTCTTTTTTAATCATTCTATTCTTCTTTTTTTAATCATTCTATTCTTCTTTTTTTAATCATTCTATTCTTCTTTTTTAATCATTCTATTCTTCTTTTTTTAATCATTCTATTCTTCTTTTTTTAATCATTCTATTCTTCTTTTTTTAATCATTCTATTCTTCTTTTTTTAATCATTCTATTCTTCTTTTTTTAATAATTCTATTCTTCTTTTTTTAATCATTCTATTCTTCTTTTTTTAATCATTCTATTCTTCTTTTTGTCAATCTTTTCTTCTTTTCTGTAGTTTTCCTTCTGTTTTCCAATTTAGTTATTTTTTTTTATCTCAATTGTCTGCTTCCTTCCAAGAGAAATGAATCACCTTTTTCATTTTTTTTTTCTATTTATTTTTATTTTTTTTATTTTTTGCCTTTTCTTTCTTTTCACTTTTATGATTTTTATTCTCGTTACTTTCTATCATCATTTTTCTGTTCTTTTTCAATTCTTATTTTTTTCTTATTCCTAATTCCTTCTTTCATTTTTCATTTTTTCTTTAGCATTTTTCTTTCTTTTCTTCAAGTACATTTTATACCTTTTTTTTTCTCAGTGAAAAATCTTTTTTTAACTTTTTTCTTTTTGCAATGTAGTCTTTCTTTTTGTTGCATTCCCTTCATAATTTTTCCTTTTTTTGTAATTCACTTTTATTTTCTATCATTCTTCCTTCATTTTTCTTCTTCTTTTGTTTTCTTTCTCTTTTTATAGTTCTTTTTATTTTCCCATTTCAATGGTTTTCCTGTTTTAAATATTTTTTAATGAACAGTATTTTTTATTCTTCTTTATTACTTCTGTTTATTTTGCTTTCAGAATTCTTTTCTTCATTTCTTTGATTTTTTTTCCTGTTTTTCAGCTTAGTTTTTTTCTTTTTTCTATATTTCAATGGTCTACCTATTTTAAATGTTCATTTTTACAATACAGTCTTTCTTTTACTGTTTTTCTTTTCCTCCTATTTATCTTATTTAAATCATTCTATTCTTCTTCTTGTCAATCTTTTCTTCTGTTTAGTTTTTCTTCTGTTTTCCAATTTAGTTATTTTTTCTTTTATCTCAGTTGTCTGTTTTTCTTTTACAAACATTTTTTACTTTACAATAAAATCTTTCATTGCTTTTTATTCATTTCTATTTTTTTCTTTTTTCATTCCACTATTTTATGCTTTATGATTCTCATTCACTTTCGTTCATTTTTTTTTCTTTTCTGCACAAACAAGAACAAAGTGATTATGATTCTGCTGATGTTGACCGAGTTTTCCAATCCGGAGAAATTGGATGTATTTGTTGTTGAAAAAGGCACAGGAGAAGTTTATGTATTGTCTTCAGTGTTACATTTAAGATAAATGCTCAGAAATAAAATGAAAAGTTTTCTTTTTTGTCATTCCATTATTCTTCTCATTCAATATTTCATTTTTTTTCTTCTTCTCTTTGGCATTTTTTCGACTTGGCAGCTAGGATAGTCACTTTCTCACCAATGCAGTGTGGCTTCCCTGTGTCTCTTCTACAAATACTTTCACGGCTTCTGCTCCAATGAACTTAGCTTACTGGTGACCCCTATATATGAATTTACTCGAGCCTCAAGATTAGCAACTAGGTCCCACCCTTTTACTGTGAAACCAATAAATTGTAAACAAATTCTACTCCATCAGCTTCTTTTCTCACACTTCCTGCCTGTGGAATTCCCATCCGCTTACTTGCTTTCCCAACAGCCATAATCTTCAAGAATTCAAATGTAAAGTCGATAGTCATTTCTTGTCTCACTAACTTACATCCTCTCTCTCATGCTTTTTTTCTTCGTCCACCTCACTCTCATCAGTATTCTCTTCCTTCTCCTACTCTCTTCCTGACACCCCCTGTAACCTGTCACTCATTCTCATAACTTTCTTCCTATGTAACCTCTGCACAACAGTGGCAGCAAAATGCCTTGCTTGGGGCGATATGATTATAAAAAAATCCTATGATTCTTTCTTTCTTTTTCTCTCTTTCTTTCTCTCTTTTTTCTCTCTTTCTTTCTTTTTTCTTCTTTCTTTATATTCTTTATCCTCTCTCTCATGCTCCTTTCTTCGTCCACTCCACTCTCATCAGTATTCTCATCCTTCTTTTCTTACCCACTTCCTGACACCCCTTATAAGCTGTTATTCTTTCTCATAAATTTCCTTGTAATCCCCTGCAAAACAGTGGCAGTAAAATGCCTTGCTTGGGGTGATATGATTATAAAAAAAAATTTCTGTTCTATTATAATGTGGATATAAAGTGGGGGATCAATTCTACATTACAATCAATATATAAACAGATCCCTCATTTTATGTCCACAGTCATTCTTCTCTTACCCACTTCCTGACACCCCTTATAACTTGTCACTCTTTCTCATAACTTTCCTCCTATGTAACCCCCTGCACAACAGTGGCAGTAAAATGCCTTGCTTAGAGCCACAGGGTTATAAAAAAAAAACTTTTGTTATTTCCTTTTAATTTTTCACTTTTTCTTTCTAGCTTTCTTTGTCCTTTGTATTTTTTCTCTTTCTTCATTTTGTTAATTTTATTTTTCTAATTTTATTTTCAATAATTCTCCTTCATTTTTTTGTCATCCTCTTCTCGTTTAATAATTTTTTTGCTTCATTTTTGTTTCACACTAAATCCACATTTTTCTCTTGTTTTCTTCATTCTTCATTCCATTATTCTTCATTCCATTATTCTTCATTCCATTATTCTTCAATCGTCTCTATTTTCCTGTTCCAACTTGTCTCAATTTTTTTCTTTTTCTCTGCTATTTCAGTTTTCTCTACTGATGTTTGCTTTCCTTCCAATCATTTCTACTCATTTCTATTGGTCTTTTTCTTCTCTCTTCCTGCTTACGGCCATATCATGTTGAATACACCAATTTTCGCTCAATCACCAAAGTTAAGCAACGTCAAGCCTGGTCAGTAATTAGATGGGTGACTGCTTGGGAATATCAGGTGCTGTAAGCGTTTAGTGACAGATGTGCATGCTTACGGCCATATCACGTTGAATACACCAGTTCTCGCTCGATTACCGAAGTTAAGCAACGTTGAACCTGGTCAGTAATTAGATGGGTGACCGCTTGGGAATACCAGGTGCTGTATGCATTTAGTGACGGATGTGTGTGCTTAGGGCCATATCACGTTGAATACACCGGTTCTTGCTTGATCACCGAAGTTAAGCAGTTGAGCCTGGTCAGTACTTAGATGGGTGACCACTTGGGAATACCAGGTGCTGTAAGTATTTAGTGACGGATGTGCATGCTTACAGTCATATCATGTTGAATACACAGGTTCTCGCTTGATCACCGAAATTAAGCAATGTTGAGCCTGGTCAGTACTTAGATGGGTGACTGCTTGGGAATACCAGGTGCTGTAAGTATTTAGTGATGGATGTGCGTGCTTACGGCCATATCACGTTGAACACACCGGTTCTCACTCAATCACCAAAGTTAAGCAACATTGAGCCTGGTCAGTACTTAGATGGGTGACCGCTTGGGAATACCAGGTGCTGTAAGTGATCAGTGATGGATGTGCATTGTGGTGCAGTGGATATCCGCTCGGAAAGAGAAATTGGTGAGCCGAGTTCGAATTCCAGTTGAATACCCTGCATTCACTTAAGCACTGGTACCCTTGGGAAAGATATTAATCCATCCCTTCCTTCCAGTTATGGGTTAAATAACAAGGTAGGACTTGGGGACTCTGCCCTTGAAAAAAAACAAATCCCAATGGATCTTGGTACTTGAAAAAGGAAAAAAGTATTACTAGACACAAAACTTATATAAAAACAACAATAAATTGTTGAAAGAAAAAGGTATTACCAGCAATAAATAAATAAAAAATTTAGTTGGCAATAAATGACCCACCAAGGTATTGATAGGCCATAAAAAAAAATCAATTTTCTCTACTTATATTTGGTTTTCTTCCATTCATTTCTACTCATTTCTGTTGGTTTTTTTCTTTTCTTTCTTTAATAAATTTATTATCAGCCTTTTTTCTTTCATTAATTTTTCCTTCAATTTCTTTTATGCCATTCTTTCCACTGCTACCATTTCCTTCTTTTTTCAAAGACTTTTTTGAATTTCTTCTTTATCCATCTTTCCTTGCATTTTTTCCTTTAGTACCTTTCATTACCTCTCCTAATCCAGATTTTCATTCTTCTGTCTTTTCTTATCACTATTTTGTTCATTCTTTTTTTCATTCCTTACTAATTTCCTTCCTTTGGCCTCCTTTCTCCGTGTCTCTTTATTTCCACCTTTTTTTCCTTTCTTTCCTAATATTTCTCCTCCTCAACTGTTTATCTCTGTCTTTCTTTCTCATTTTCTTCCCTCTCTCATTCAGCCTACTGAAATGAATTAATACCCTATTTATACAAAGTTTTGACCAATGAAGCATTTCCAACCAACTTTTAAATTCTTAAAATAACAAAACCTCACTTCCATTCTTGTAGCATAAAAAAATGCATAAAATACCTTTTTCCAAAAGTTAAAAAAACATAAAAAGACAAGAAAAAATAACCCTAAAGATATGCCTCTCCACATCATCTGAGTTGTGTGTGGGCAGATTGTTCAATATCATTTATCATACTTACAAACGACAATGTAGGTAAAACAGAGATTTTTATGTATGGCTGATCAAAAGTAAAATGCACATTACAGTTGTCATGGTAACTGGGCTCAAACATATCAGAAAAACATTGGATACTTAAGTACCCACGGAAAGAAAGGGATGATCAGTCACTGCTGGAGGCAGCATCAAGGGTTCTTTGAGAAAGAGAGAGAGTGGGTGGGGTGTGGCAGATGATGATGATGATGATGATGATGATGATGATGATGAAAGAGTTGGAAAGGATAGTCTAGAAGAGGGGAAGAGGTCATGGACTGCAAGACGGGCCAAGTCAATGTGTTGAAGCATGCTGAGAAGGGTGAAGGGCTTATTTATTTGCTGTCTTCACAACAAATCTGACATAATGCCATTACATTTTAGGTGCCTACAGTGAATAATTATGAGTTTCTGGAACTAGTAAGTGTACCACTGTGCTACGGGGATGCCTGCTGTTTAAAAAGTGAGAGAGAAGTTGGCTAGACATTAAACAATATCGAGAATAAGCCAAGCAAGAAGGGGAGAGGAGAGAATGAAAGAAATGAAAGCAGATCAAAGAGAAACTGAAAACTAAAAGACAAGGAAAGAAGTAAAGAAGGATTATATATATATATATATATATATATATATATATATATATATACTCTAGAAAAAATATGTATATATACTCTAAAAAAAATTTTTAAATTGTCTTTTAATATTTTATTTATCATTTTCTTATATAATTTCTAATTTACTGTTTTAATTATTTTAACTATACTTATAATATAATACTACTAGTGGTTATTTTTTAATTTGTATTAAAAGTTTGATTTACAATTTATTTTTTAAATATAGCCCATTAGATTTAAAACTAAATTTTAATGTTAAATTTCCATGTCATGTTTTTCTAAGAAAGCAGATGAATTGCAATAGACGTTGGTGTCATCTAAGACGTTAATTTTAACTTCCTTTCTCTTTATATTGTTCGTTCTCCTTCCCTTTCTTTTCTTTTTTTTCTCTTCTTTCCATTCATCAATTTTTTATATTTTTCTTTTTCTTTCTCTCTTTGGGCTTTTTTTTTTGAATGAGCAAAGAAATATTTTTGTACATTACCAAATACATATTCTTGATATGGGCACATGAGTGTCCGTGGAAATTTTTTTTTGATTATTTTGAATATTAACTGTTGTATTTTTTGGGTCTGACAAGCGGCTTTTTTCTTCTTTTTTATAACCCATGTAATTGCAGAATATCTAAAATTGTTTCTAGATTATATTACTCTGTTAAATTAAATAAATAAATTTAACATTGAGTTCTTTTGAGTTCATCTCTATTGAAATTTATCTGACTTAAATACCAAATTCGTTATATATATATAAATTTGCATTTATAGAAATTAGTTTACATAACAGTATATATATATATATATATATATTGTTGAAAGACAACAAAAAATCACAGTAATTGTTGATTTTTTTATCGGATCTAAGCTTTCGGCTCACATAAGCCATTATCAAAGAGTAAATATTAACACACAGTAAACATAGAACATTTAAGCTATTAACAATAAAGAGAATTAAATTGAAAATAAAATAAATACCATTTAAGAAAGATAGCAGAGTGGTTTCATAAAATGAAAAGTATATCAGACGGTATGGATGGATCCTACACAAAATTAATTTAATAGACAGAACTTGTCTATATTATTCAATGAAACCTGCATTAATGAAAAAATGCTGCCAAAATACACACAATATATATATATATATATATATAGTCATCCGCAGACAGATTTGTTTCACTGTATGACAGCTCTGTTAGACAGCTGATTGCTTTTTACCCAGGATTGAAACCCGACCGAATTGGCATCAGTCGGCGATGCTACCTCTGAGCTACGGGTGCTCAGTAGAAGGAGGCAGACATTTTAGGGTGTATATTATCATTATACACACCCAATAGCTGAGAGTGTTCTAATTCACTGCTGATTGAACGATATCCTCCAGTATAAAAAATTTATATTATTTTTATATTTACAGTATTTACATTATTCTGTCTATTGTCCTCATCTTTGTTGCCATTTGTATGACGTTTCGGCCGTCGTACACTCCGGCCTTCTTCAGGTGCTAAGAATTTTGAACCAAATCCTTTATTTCAATCACTGGCATCTATGAACCCCATTTCTTGCCTAGAGCCTCTCCTGGTAATCATGAGTTATCACCCTCAAACCCTATAAGTTATTGTTCACCACTGCTGTAGCCTGGTATTGAACTCACATCTCTTTGGGTCAAGTCACAGGAACTAACCACTGTCTCTATACACTGGGTCATGTGTCTTTATATTTATCATTCATGTTCACCCCATATTTATTACCCACTAGATTTTTACTGTTTTTTATCAGAATTTCTAGATCATGATTTGATTAGTAAATTGTGGTTGTTATTTTGCAAGCATCTTCAATAGACTCCAAGGATATATATCAATTATCATCATCATCATACGTCCTATGACCGGGTATGGCTAACTAGTTTCCTCCCCCCAAAATATATCAACGTAAGCAACAAAAAAAGTAGAAAAAGCAATGAGAAATGTCACCACTGTCTTTCCTAGGTGACGATAACAAATCAAAGATGGTAAAAAAAGGGAATCTGTGGAGAGCCATTATCAACTACATCCTGTATAGTCATGAAATCTAAAGAGAAAAGATGCCAGTGTAAGCTACATTTGATTCAAATCCGTTCAGAAAGCAATGAGAAATCACTCGATTGTCTTTCTTAAGTAACCACAGCAAGTCAAAAATAATAAAGAAAAGGAATCTGTGGAGAGTCATGATCACCTACATCCTGAAGAGACATGACATTTAAAGAGAAGAGATACCAGTGTAAGCAACACTCAATTCAAATCTGTGAAGAAAGCATTGAGAAACCACTCTGCTATCTTTCTTAAGAATCTATGACCATGATGAAATAGAAATGGTGGAGGGCCATATTTGTCAAGATCCTGCAGAAACATGGCACTAAAGAAAGGTATTCTATAAAAAAGGCTCTAGACAAAAACAATAACAAAAAATTGTTATATGAGCTCTGGTAAATATGGTTCTGAGACATTAAGCTTTTAAGACTCCAAAATTCACTCAACTAATGGCCCCAAAGTCACATGGCCTGGAATAGAAAAAAGTATTGGCTGAGTGATCCAAAAGTGACTTGACTCATAGAATTCTTAGTAGCAAAGAGAGAAACTTGGCGAGTTATCAAGGGTAATTAACTGAAACTGAGATATCCAGTTGCATGGCATGTGGAATTAGAACAATCTGCTCTCATGAAATAAATAAAGGATTTAATTCAAAATTTCAACAAATATTCCCTGAAGAAGGCTGGAGAGTACAACAGTGGAAACATGAATATGGCATTAACGATAAGGACAACAGTCTAAACAATGTAAATAATGTAAATAGTTGCAATACCTCATCTCAGAAATATAGACTGATACTGAAGGTGAATATGGCAAAAGATGAGAACAAGAATCCAAACAATGTAAATAGTGTAAATAATTACAATTTATCCTTACAGAAATATAGACAGAATTTCAATGTGAATATGGCAACAAACATGAGTACAGTACAACAGTCTGAACAATGTAATTAGTGTAAATCATTACAATACCTCATGTCAGAAATATAGACAGACATTGAAGGTGAATATGGCAATAAAGATGAGGACAACAGTCCAAACAATGGAAATAGTGTAAATCATTACAATACCTCATGTCAGAAATATAGACAGACATTGAAGGTGAATATGGCAATAAAGATGAGGACAACAGTCCAAACAATGTAAATAGCATAAATAATTACAATGCCGAATACTATCTCAGAAACATAGACTGATATTGAGGGTGAATATGGCAACAAAGATGAGGACAACAGTCTGAACAATGTAAATAGTGTAAATAATTACAATACCTCATCTCAGAAGTACAGACTGATATTGAAGGCGACTATGACAGTAAAGAAAAGGACAACAGTCCAAACAATGTAAATAGTGTAAATAATTGCAATTCATCCACTCAGAAATATAGACAGACATTGAAGGTGAATATGGCAAAGACAAGGACAACAGTCTGAACAATGTAAATAGTGTAAATAGTTACAATACCTCATCTCAGAAATATAAATAGATATTGAAGGCGAATATAACAAAAAGATGAGGACAACTGTCCAAACAATGTAAATAGTGTAACTAATTACAATACCTCATCTCAGAAATATAGACAGACATTGAAGGTGAATATGGCAATAAAGATGGGGACAACAGTCCAAACAATGTAAATAGTGTAACTAATTACAATACCTCATCTCAGAAATATAGACAGATATTGAAAGTGGATATGGTAACAAAGATGAGGACAAGAGTCCAAACAATGTAAACAGTGTAAATAGTTACAATACCTCATCTCAGCAACTCGGAAATGTAGACAGATGGTTTCAATTTATTCCCATCCTGGTTTTCACACCCATTAATAAATAAGAGCCTGCATGTTGTCCTCATAATTCTAACAGAATATCTGCTCAATTTTCTCTGCACTGGTTCCTGATTTAACTTCTATGGTATTTTGAGACAATCACACTCTACACATTTTCCTTCCAGTTTCTGTTATATATAGCAGAAGTGAGCAAGAACATTATAAATTAATCATACAAGGTATGTAAGTTTAAATTTAGATTAACAGTCTAAAAGTTCATGTTTTGGTTCTGTTTTTGCTAAAGTACTTTCAATCAGTCAGTCACTTATGTGATACACACTTGGGCAATCATGTTTCTTTTCATTCATGACGGACAAAGCCAATTTTCCCATTGTCGGTTGCCAACCAAGGCTATAAAACCCAATCAGTCCTGCTATTCAATCCATAGCTGGAGGGAAAAAGAGATGGATTAATACCTATTTGCACATGTTTCAGTTTTCTTCAATGGCATGTCAACCTCTGTGGGTTATTTAATGTCAAAAAGGTAAGGTTTTAAGGCATTTTTTTAATGTTTGATAGTGAGAAGGTTGATTTAGTCAGATTTTAATTAAATTTTTTTTTATTTTTATTCTTTTTCATTCTAGAAAACTGAAAACGTCTTCTAGTTTTGTATTCAAAAATGTTTTCCTGAAAATAATTTTTTTTTCTTTGAAAAATGTGTTATGGTAATAATTTTTAAAAAAATGTATTGTTGATAATATTTTTCTATAAAAGTCTATTTTTATGTATATATTTCTATAAAAGTGTATTTGCATACTTTCATAGTGTCTTGATCCCAGTTTGGGTGGGGGCTAACTATTTGCCCATAGCTTGGACCCTAACAGGTGCTACCACTCCGGGTCAGGGTGGATCTGAGAACAACAGCAATTAAGAGGTGGTTCCATGCTCCTCACAACCTCCCAATCAGAGGCCTTGCTGCCAGATGCAGTTTATCATCATGCCCAGAACCTTGCATATAAGTTAATACAACAAATTCAACTGAAATTCAAACTCAGCATTTCAATATTGAATTCCGAACCAAAATCCATCGCACCCATTTCTCATATGCAATGCTAATTAATAAAAGAAACCATTCCCAAACAATGGAAGAATAACTGTAATAGCCGGAAGAAAATGCCTGATTTCACTTCTCTGAACAGCCTATTTTAAATAATTAAAAGAATGTAAACCTGCTTTTTTGAGAAACAAAGTGTAGACATGCTGT
The DNA here is from genome assembly GCA_037127315.1 of Ascarosepion bandense. Lineage (NCBI taxonomy): Eukaryota > Metazoa > Mollusca > Cephalopoda > Sepiida > Sepiidae > Ascarosepion > Ascarosepion bandense. Next base: position 4,432,412 of record JBBBDQ010000963.1, on the reverse strand, counting down.
CAATGCCAAATGTCAGGACCACTGGCAAAAAAAAGAAAAAAAAATGTCAAGAGCAGCACTTCCAACTTTCAGAACACTAATTACAAGTTTAGCAGATATTTAAATTGAATTTTAAAAATTCAGGTGATTAGCATTAAAATGTGCTGTCAACTCTTACAAGAAGGAGGAAAGTGAGATCACTTTTGGCAAATATTATGTGCTAAAATGAATTCAATGCATGATGTTTTTTTTCCTTAGTATGCCATTATTTTTTGGGGGTGTCATCTAAACTGACAGTACTCTGTACTAAATTGGAATATAATGTTCTGGGTGAAAAATCAAATTTAAATTTGTAATTATAGAAACATTACATTTATTAAAATGCAGCCATTGCAGTTTTAACTAATTATGACTTTCATTTTGAATATGTTATCATTTTCATCATTGACTTAAAGTTGACATAGTTTTTGTTTCTAATTGAATTTTAAATATTTATAACTTAAATAAAATTTCATAATTCAAAGAGTACTAAAGCATTTTGGGAAATAGTATTTTTACATTTGCATTCATTAGTGTTTTTTTTTTTAATCATATTACCCCAAGCAAGGCAGTAATGCCACTGATGCGCAGGGGTCTGTGTAAGAGTGAAAAGATTGGAAGAGAGAAAGCTGGGAACCACATCTAAACAGGGAACAAGGGATGAGCCTCTTCACCTGTTCAATAGACGTGGGTGGAGTGTGAACTGGACGATAGTTTTGTCTATCTACTCCAATTGAAAAAAAAAAGAAAAGTGTGAAAAGATTGGAAAAGAGAAAGCCGGAAACCACATCCTAAACAGGGAACAAGGGATGAGCCTCTTCACCTGTTCAATAGATGTGGGTGGAGTGTGAACTGGGTGATAGTTTAGTTATGAGGAAACACACCTATTCCTTGGATAATGGACTCTCCCTCCTATATTAATAAGAGTTAACAAGAAGTTAACGGGAGAAGTTCTTGAGAAGTTCTTGGGAAGTTCATAAGAGTTCTATTGGAGTTCAGTAGAACTACTAGGCAGTTGATATTAGTCGGCAGTTAGCCAAATACTAAGGAGTCAGCTTTCAGTGGAAGATTATCAAGTTTCTAACATTCTGTGTGCATTAAGTTGATTAGCAACCGACATAGCATGATTATAACCTTCAGTGAAAAAACTACTCCACAACAATTTGACATATCAGTCAGTTAAGCGCCTAACATGATACATGCTTGGGCAATCATGTCCTGAAAGAGACATGATTGCTGCATTGTGATGCAGTGGACATTGGCTTGGAATGAGATATCAGAGAGCTGAGTTTGAATTTATTGCATTTACTTTCATGCAAATACTCTTGGGAAAGGTATTAATTCATCTTTTCTCACTCTAGCTATGGATTAAATAGCAGAACATATGGATTCTATATTCTTGGTTGGTCACCAGTCCACTGCAGAAAGTAATAGCGACCTACTGTGGCAAAATCATCTGCCAGTCCTTCTCTTGGGACAAGTAAATGACTGCCTAATTAGTATAGTTAAGAAAGTGCTGCTTAGATGTGGCACAAGGCCAAAAGTATGGAGCACTCAGTGAGGATCAAACTCACTACTCAGTTGTAACATGTTCTAGCAAGACAAGCTGGCTAACCATTGTGCCATGTCGAGGTGCCCAAGGTACAGACAATATAAATGCCCAACCACTGAGTATTCGCACGTCTCAAGTTTGATCTTAAAAAAAAAATTCACCAAAGAAATTGACCTTGTAAAGAGATTGCATTGAAAAGCATGCTTCTACTTCAAATCGGCTGATATTTCTGACCACTAAGCTGATACATGCAATCTCAAAACCGAAAGAACCCCACTTCCTTGTAAATTCTTGGATTCCTTTGAGAAAAACTTCTTTAACTTAATACCCCAAATAAAATTATTCAAGTCATATCCGAAAATTACTATAGAAAGACATTAACACAATTAGAAATTCCCATGACATTTGGATTAAGTTTGATAAATCTAAGAAATCTATCATCCGCCCGTGCATTGAATACTGCTGCCATATCTGGTTGGGTACCCCTGCTATCCACCTAGGGAACCTTGACAAAATCCAACGTAGAATCTTTAATGTGATCAATCCCAACTTGACAGCTCGGATACAGTCACTTTCTCACTGGCACAACATGGCTTCCCCATGTCTCTTCTACAAATACTTTCATGACTTCTGCTCAGACGAACTTAGCTCACTGGTACCCACCAAACATGAATTTGCTTGAGCCACAGATTAGCAGCTAGGTCCCACCCTTTTACTGTGAAACCAATAAATTTTAAATGCAAATTCTACTCCAGCAGCTTCTTTTCTCGCACTTCCCGCCTGTGGAATTCCCTCCCTTGCTTTTCTGACAGTTACAATCTTCAAGAATTTAAATGTAAAGTCAATTGTCATCTACTATCTCACTAACTTGCTTCCTCTCTTTCTCATGCTTCTTTCTTTGTCCACGCCACTCTCGTCAGTATTCTCATCCTTCTTCTACCCTCTTCCTGACACCCCCTGTAAGCTGTCACTCTTTCTCATAACATACCTCCTATGTAACCCCCTGCTCAACAGTGGCAGTAAACTGCCTTGTTTGGGGCAACACGATTATAAAAAAAAAATATATATATATATATACAAACACAAACCCACACACTACCTCAAAAATAAAATTACCAGCACTTATAAATTAGATAGATACAACAATTTAAAAAATCAACCATGTTACAACCAACTTTGTTAGTGAACTAAATATTACTTATAGGTAAGAAAATCTCTACTAAAGATTCTTGCCTTTTTTTAAAGACCTAAAACCTGACTTTAATAATAAATTACAAACAAGGTTAATTATTCCTACCAAAAGTGATTCAGGGGTAATCTTTTGGGAAATTATCAAAAGAAGAACTGAGGAACTACAGTTCATTCTCTGCCCCAATCTCTGGAAGGATTCTTCTGATAACATTAATTAGTTTACCAATATTAAAGAAAAACTAAAACTTCTTTTTTTAAATTTTACATTGTAGATTTTTATTCTTCTTTCTCTAAAAGCCTTCTAGATTGCTGTATTAACTTTGGTAAAAACCATGTAGAGATCACTGATAGAGAAATTAAGATTATTTTAGAAGTTAGAAAATCGATTCTAACCTTACAAAAGGTTCCTATGACAAATTCAATGTTCCTATGGAGGCATATGATTCAGCCTAAGTTACTTATCTGGTAGGTATTTATATATTAGATATTTTAAGTAGAATTGTAGACCCATGATGATGGTCTTATGCTCATTTCTAATAGAAATGGGCTCTTGACTACTATGATTGATAAGGAAATTGTTAAGACCTTTAAATTACCAGGATTTAACACTGAAGTTTCCTCTAACCTAAAAATTGTCAATTATTTAGATTTCGCCGTTAATCTAAATGACAACAACCCTTACCTTAAAGAAATCTTCTATGCAGAATCTTTAACAGAAATACTATAAAAATTAGTTATTCTTGCACATATAATAAAGATGAGATCATTAATACCAAGAACAGATTTTAAAGAATTTAGTATTAAAACTAGTATAATTTCTTCTTGCAATTTCAGGTTCATCAATGTTTGTCCCATGAAAGCTGATGTAAGTATACCCAAGTGATCTACCAAACCAACATCTCCCTCAAAAATAACAAAAATAATTATCAAGTTTACATTAGAATTTCAGCAGGGGAATTTAAACAACATTACTACTCCCATAAACACTACTTTTCCAACCACAATTTAAAATTCCAAACTTCTTTACCAAAGGTTTTGAGAAATGATAGAGGAACTTGACCCAATAGTGAGTTAGAGATTAATAGTTTCCCCAATAACCATTATGATAGATGCAATGTATGTTTAGTTGGAGAAAATTAAAATATTAAAATATCCAAAGCAAATTTGCTTTTAAACTTAAAAAACGAATTTATAAGCAAACGCCACCATGAATTTAAGATCAAAGTATTTAATAATAAATCTAAAACTAAAATTCTTTAAAATAGTTGTTTCATTTCTTCTTATTAGTCGTATAATTAAATGACATTATATAATAACTTTTTCTTAAATCTATATTCCTTCTACTTCTATCTATTTTTTAACTTACGTTTAACCAGTTTATTTTGGTACTAGCAGTATAGCCTGGCGTTGCTCGGGTGTAATGAAAGCTTTTAAACTAATCCATGGTCCTGGAGCTCAGACTCAGCCTAAAGAATATTTGAAATAATAAAATAATTGCGACAATTTACCAATCGCACCTAGTATATATATATATATATATATATATATATATATACTAGCAGTATAGCCCGGCATTGCTCGGGTGTAATGAAAGCTTTAAAACTAATCCATGGTCCTGGAGCTCAGTCTCTTTGGACGTTGGCACGAAAGACTTTAAAAAGCAATAGTTGTTTACAGTTAAAGTGAAACCGTAGACTGAAAGAAAAATGAATGGATGTAAGTCAACTTTTGATTTCCTGGTATTGATATCAAATAAGTTTTTTTGTTGGAAACTGAATTTTGAAGGCTAAATAAGTCCTCTGAGTAAATGGTATCATGGCTGAGACTAAGAACTACAATTATACCTACTTAGAGCCAAACCCGAAGCAAAAACTAAAATAAAAGGGTTGAAAAAAATATAGACATACAGGCAGATAAACAGACACACACACAAACATCTTGCCTTTTATATATATATATATTATCGATTTTTTGCACTATTGTAAGAACTGCAACCTTGAAATTTCTGAATATTGTTTTTTGTGTCTTTGTATATGAGTGTATCAAATTTGATTAAAATCAGATCAGTCAGTTAAGTGCCATATGTGAAACACGCTGGGGCGATCATGTCTCGAAAGAGACATGACTGACTGGGCAGAAGATTATCCTGCAGTAGGTTGCCATTGCTTTCTGCAGTAGACTGGTTGCTGACCAAGGCTATAGATCCTAATCCGTCCTGCTATTTAACCCATAGCTGGAAGGAGGAGACGGATTAATACCTTTCCCAAGAGTATTTGCGAGTAAGTGAATGCAATGAATTCAACTGGAATTCGAACTCGGCACCCCGATTTCTCGTTCCGAGCTGATATCCATGGACCACAACGCAAATCAGATCACTCCTTCTATAAGCCGATTTTTTCGATTATTGATTTTGGATATTTATTGAGGGTACCTCGATACAAAACCTAGCTAAGAAAACTCGCAGACACTTATAGCACAACTGTGTCAATTTTCAAGAAAATCGGTTCGGCCGTTTCGGAGTCTATAGGTAATGGACACACACACACACAGACACACACACACGCACACAGACAAAGTTCCATTTATAAATAAGTTTAGAGTAGTATTATTCATGGTCCTTTAACAATAGCCTTGAGTATGTATAGAGCAACTGCTAGATAAATTTTTGCTTATTCAACTCTCACATGTTTTTGAAACTGCTACTGTTATATTGGCAGATATTAATTTCTCTTTTAAAATATAACAGGTTTGTTGACACATATGTGTATCTACTAAATATTACATTTACTGTAATAAATGTCTGATTATAGAAACTGCTTAATATATATATATATATATAAATAAAATGGCTGGCTACTTGTATTTGAAGATACAAGTACCAGGCTGGCCGGCTAATCTCCATTGCAGATGCTTGCTCAGGAATACTTGTGCTTGTTCAAAACACAGAGCCCATATGTGGTTTATACTGCAACTATGCTGAGTGTACCTTAGTTACAGTTCCTGGATGAGAGCACATTATCCAGTCTGAACAACAATCAGAACAAGGCCAGGACACTCAAACCCTCAGTCACGATGACTTTAGACTGAGCTCTCACAAACATTGAATTGCTTCTCAAAGGGAGCCGTCTACTCATATATATATATATATATATGTGCTGAATAATTCATATATGAGATTATATTCCCACAAAAATGGTTTTACTAAGCAGTTATTTCTTCAAATGATGTTCCATTCCGCATAAGTTCAATATAGGTACCTGCCTATGGGTAGAAATAACTGGATGTTCTCTCAGATGCCTGGGTTTAATAGATATGATCTACGATAGTAAAGCCACAGATCTTTACTGCAAAAACAACAATCTTTGGATGGATCTACTCTTTCTTTGAAGACCGTGTGCACTTTGTGTGAAATGGTAACACACTCTGCTTTTATAATTTTTGTATGCATGTATTGTAGAGTAGCTTTTGCACTGAAAGTTATAATTGTGCTATGTCGGTTGCTGTTCAACTTAACGCACCCTAAATGTCAGGAACTTGGTAATCTCCCACTGAAAGGTGACTCCTTAGTATTCAGCTAATTGCTGACTAATATCAACTGCCTAGTAGTTCTGTGGTGATACCACCAAGCGAGCAAACCGGATGTTGGCTCTATGCCGACCAGAAAGCTAATGAATAAAAAGTTGTAGTACGCAAGTGGATTCGCGCAGATGTTCCGGTTGAAAAATAAAAATTAATCAAATATCAAATTCCCATTTTTATTTATCAGCCAATGAGAAGCCCGGAACCAAATACAAGGATGAAATGCGAAATGACCAGCGTTTTGAGCCAGAAGGAAAAATATAGAAGCCTTGACAAAAGGCACCCAGACAGACGGGCACAGACAGAGGAGAAGAGTGTAATTAGTTTCTTCCTTGACATATGTTGAGCAGCTACTATGTTTGCCTCCTTCTTCCTGCCCTGTTCTCAAAGTACTAACTGACCTTTTCTAAGACATTCCACAAACCAACTTGCTGACCTACTGACCTTAGAAATGGCTACTTGATTAATCATACTACCAAGCTTTCACCTTTCAGCATTATATCTTCAATGAACATTCTTTTATCTCCTTCATTTCATTAGTAGCTGCCATGAACTCTCTCTAACTTCGTTGGACCTTTATTCCAAGTATTGTTTTAATTGTAAAACATTAATTGAAATGTATATATGTATAAATGTTATTTTACACTCAAAAATTGCCTTTCTTGAATTTATGAATTATAGTGGGCTATCTTCCCACAAGGCCAAATGCTGTTAACCTACTACAGAATCCTACTACCCCTCACTACAAATGAAATAAGAGAAGAGATACCCGCTATAGTTCTACTGAACTGCAATAGAACTCTATAGAACTTCTAAGAACTCCTATAAACTTTCCCAGAACCTCTCGAGTTAACTTCCTCTTAATTCTTATTAATATAGGAGGGAGAGTCCATTATCTGAGGAATAGGTGTGTTTCACTATAACTGCATGATTGTTTGATTGATGCACAATTGATGTTCAATTGGTACTTGATTGTATTCTTGATTGATTGATGTTTGATGAACATTTGATTGCATGCATGTTTCATTGATGTTTTATTGTGCTTGATTGCTTGATGTTTGATTGCATTATTGATTATTTGATGTTTGGCTGATTTTTGATTGATGTTTTTATGCTTGCTTGTTTCATTGCTTCATGATGCTTGATTAATTGACTTATGTTTGATTGTATGCTACATTGTTTGATTAATGTTTGATGCATGATTGTATCTGTCATTGACTCTTTTATTGTTTGATTGACGCTTGATTGACTGATGTTTGATGGTTGCTACATTCTTTGTTTGATTGATTTTTGTTTCATTGGTATTTGTTTCGTTGATATCTGATTATATGATTGATTGTTTGACTGGTTGATTGATCTTTGATTGATTAATGTTCAATTTTATGTTTCTGAAATTAAATTTTGCTGTTTTGTTTAATGTTTTTTCTCCCCCCACCCTCATGCACAAACATATAGTGTGAGTAAAATTTAGTGGTTAGTATTTAGTAGCTAAATTATGGTTGGAAGTTTTTATTATGACTTCCAATATGAGTTATCTCATGTTTGGTGTTACGAGGATGCATTTATATAATTTTTTTTTTTTTTTTTATAAGCGTTTCACCCTGAGCAAGGCATGTCACTGCCACTACTGTGCAGGGGGCTACGTAGAGTGGAGAAAGGCTGATTAAATATAGGAAATGACAGAGGGTGGGTGATAGGCGGGTAAGGATACCGAGAATGAGGGTTGGGTAGATGAGAGTGTTGTGAGAATAGTTGAGAGTTAGTGTGATAGGAGGTGTCTATTGACCCTACATTTAAACACCTGGAGATTGTAACTGTCGGGAAAGCAGACTTGTGGAAGGGAGTTCCACAGGCAGGAAGCGCGAGAAAAGAAGCTGTTGGAGTAGAATTTACGGTTACATCTTATTTGTTTAACTGTAAAAGGGTGGGACCTAGTTGCTAATCTAGTATCTCGTGTAAATTCGTGCTTAGGCGGCACCAGTGATCTAAGCTCATCGGAGCAGAAGCCATGAAAGTACTATAAAAATCATATTGATAATGTATAAAAAGTTATAATAATATATTCTATTGAGTCCTAAAAAAAGTTCTAATTCATGAAGTAGTCATAAAAATAAAACAGTTAGTAATAGAACGTTTGGAAGATTGTAGAATATTCCAGTAGAATCTAGAGAGTTCGATAGGTTCTAGAAATATGCAAATTAGGTGTTAGCCCCTATAAAAATAGGTTTTGGGCAGAGAACAGTCAGTTGTTACCAGGATTTGCTGTTGTTATAAATTCAAGGATTTATATCCAGCCAAAAGAATCTGTAAGGAAAGTCGCCGACCAACTAAAACCTGAAAGAGAACCTCATGAAACTATATGGGTTAATGCATATTTTTGACTCTTTCATTGACCATACTTAAAATTATTCTTTATATACTCATCTGAGGATTTTCAAAAAGTATAGCACTTAACTTCCTTGCCGATTTAACTGGGTAAAGATACTGACCTTACCTTCCCCTTCTCTCCTCGTAACACTTGCCAATAGCAAACTCTATGTTTCTTGTTTTGAATGCAACAAAACTTGTATATTTGTAAATATTTTATTTGGTGTGTTTTGTAAATTAAATATTTGCCTGTGATTTATCTCTGAGTTTTGGTCAATCATTTATTTTTCTTTTGTTGCACCTAACAGGTAACATTGTTCTATTCTGAGAAATTTCAATGTGTGGACAGCAATAACAACTTTTTTTTTTTTAATATGAAAGCATTAATATTTCAGTTGAAACTATAAATCAACCCTAACCCTAACCCTAACCCAAAGACTCAAAAAAACTTTTATTGCTAAAGTTGATTATTATAAAGCTGGGTTTTGATGTCAGATTACCGAATTAACCTCTAGCAGTCAGTGTGTTAATCAAATGTCTGAAAAGGCACTAAGTTATTATTTTCTGTCTCAAAAGTAGATTTGTAGTGTAGGGTTAGTTAATGTTTCTTTGATTTGGCCTTGTGTCAGACTTAACCAAACTCCCTACAGCTGACAAGTTTTATGCAGAGTTATAATCATCAGAAAGTTTTCATTGTTATCAGAAGGTTGTTTGTTGGCAGGTTGGAATATGTGGAATTGTATGGATAATGTAAGAATGAAATATACATTTTTCATTTTAAAATAGAATTTTATTAAAGGGAAAGGCTAACATAAGTTGTAGGAATTAATGTACAATTAGAAACATTAAGAAGTTAAGAGTAGAGTTCATACAAAATGTTTGTAGTAGTAATTGTTGAAATAGATAAGGAGAAAGAGAAAGAGGACAGTGTCTGAGTTGACCTGAAGCTTATCTCATTACATTTTAGCAGTGTCTCTCACTGCTCCCATCTCTGACTGACTATGACTGGTTAGAGACCATCCTTAAATATTGAATCCAGTCATGTGGGGTGGCTCTCAGAACTTTTTTTCTTTATCTGTGGAAAAACCGTTTCTTTTTTTTTATATAATCACATCGCCCCAACCAAGGCATTTTGCTGCCACTGTTGTGCAGGGGTTATATAGGAGGAATGTTATTTGAAAGAGTGACAAGCTACAGGAGGTGTCAGGAAGAGAGTAGGAGAAGGAAGAGAATATTGATGAGAGTGGGGTGGATAGAGAAAAAAGCATGAGAGGGAGGATGCAGGTTAGTGAAACAGGAGATAACTATTGACTTTACATTTGAATTATTGGAAATTGTAGCTGTCGGGAAAGCAAGTATGCGAAAGGGAATTCCACAGGTGGGAAGTGCGAGAAAAGAAGCTGCTGAAGTAGAATTTGTTTACAATTTATTGGTTTCACAGTAAAAGGGTGGGACCTAGTTGCTAATCTTGTGGCTTGAGGAAATTCGTATATAGGAGGTACCAGTGAGCTAAGTTCATTGGAGCAGAAGCCGTGAAAGTATTTATAGAAGAGATACAGGGAAGCCACACTGTGTCGGTGAGAAAATGACTGCATCCTAGCTGCCATGTCGGGATCGATCACATTAAAGATTCTCTGTTGGATTTGGTCGAGGACACCTAACTATATAGCAGGATCACCTGACCAGATATGGCAGCAATATTCAATGCACGGGCAGATGGTAGATTTGTATATGTGCAGGATTGTTTCAAATGAGAAAAACATCTTGGCCCTACACAGAGAACTAACTTTCTTAGCAGCGGATTTAGCTATGGATTCTATATAGTTATTCTACTTGAGGTCTGATGTGAGAGTTAATCCGAGGAGACGCAGTGTTTTACTTTCAAGGAGGGAAGCCTGATCCATGTCAATGGGTGGTATGAACGGTTGTCTGTGGTGGTTAATAGAAAGCAGCTTTGTTTTGGAAGCATTACAATTTACAAGCCATTTCTTACCCCAGTCTACCACGGATTGGAGGTCCTTTTCAAGTTCAGCAGCGAGGTTTGTTTTGTCAGCCTCGGTAGATTTTTGATTGAGACGAGAGTAAACTGTAGTGTCGTCAGCATATCTGCCCACTTGGGATCTTATTACGTCAGGGAGATCATTAATATAGATAAGGAAAAGCATGGGACTTAGAATAGAGCCTTGAGGGACACCCGCATTCATGTGATAGTATTGGGAGGCTTGTCTGTTCAATACTACCCTCATTGTATGGTTTGAAAGGAAGGACTGGATTAGGTCAAACAACTGTCTAGTTATACCATAGTTCTGCAGCTTGCATAGAAGGCCAGCATGCCAGACTCTGTCAAACACTTTGGAGCAACATTTTGGGCTTCGCTGTTTTTGTCGAGGTCCTGGTGTATATACTCAGTGATGGTCGTGAGCATATCAGCAGTAGACCTGGTGAAGTGGAACCCATACTGTTTGTCCGAGAAGAGTCTGTGAGCTGTGAGATGTTGTATCACCTCGGCTTTGATGATAGGTTCTAACACTTTGCCAAAGATCAGTAGGAGGCTGATAGGGCGATAATTAGCGGAGTCAAAGGGTTCTCAAGTATTTTTATATATAGGAACCAAGGAGGAGGATTTCCAGCAGGCAGGAAAGCAAGAAGCAGAAAAGCAGTAGAGTTTAGAGAGAACAGAGGAGAGTTCAGGAGCACATTTCTTTAGAACAATAATGGGTATTTTGTTGCTACCACTCACCTTATGGGGGTCAAGCTAAGAAATTATTTTGGAGACCACCAGAGGAGTAATTAGTATGTCAGTCAGTTGGGCCAGGATTTGGGAAGGGAAGTCTGGTACAGATACTCCAGATGAGTCTAGTGTCCAGTGTCAAGTTAGTGGAGAATTCACAAGCAAAGCACTCAGCCTTGTCTGTGGATGAGGTGAGGACCTCAAATTTGTTGATTAGAGTGGGGATTGAAGGCTTACTGCTGTTCAGCACACTTTTACAGAGCCTCCAGTAGTCTTTGGAGCCAAACTTACAGGATGCTATGCATTTTACAGGATGCTATGCATTGCTTCATTCTGGCTGCAAACATCAGTTTAGCTTCTTTAAGAACCTTCTTGCATTCATTGCGAGCCGAGGCAAAAAGGTGCCTGTTATGGTCTGACACGTGACTCCGGTAAAGCTAAAAGAAGTCTCAACTTTCTGGCAGGGATGAAAGCATCAATGCCAGCCTTAACCCAAGAGGAGACCCCAGCTGCACAGTCTTCAACAGGAAGGCTAAATACTTTATTCCAAGGGACATCACTCAGGAAATCGTGAAATGAGTCACAATTGGCTCTTTGGTAGCAGTAAGATATTCTGCTGGTCTGAGGTTCTTGGGTGGGGTGGAAGCGGAAAGAGATATTGACAGAAACTAACACATGGTCAGAGTTTCTGAGAGGGCAGAGTTGCTTGACATTGCAATAGTCAAGGGTGAAGGTAAAGCACAGATCTATTAGCGTGTCTTGTTCATTAGAGCTATTACAAAAATGTGTGGGGAACTCCACCATCTGCATAAGGGACTGAGTGATAGAAAAATTCATAGTGTGTACCAGCAAGATCTGGAAGGAATGGATGGATTAATACCTTTCCCAAGGGTATTTGTGCATAAGTGAATGCAATGAATTCGGCTGGAATTCGAACTCGGCTCCCCGATTTCTCGTTCCGAGCCGATATCCACTGGACCACAACACACATCCTTTCTCCTATTACTCCACCCAAACTCAGCTCTGCTATCTACTTGCTCAGGCACATCAAGTATATTATACATTGCTTTCCCATGTCACTTTCTCTCTATCTGACCTGTGAGTATCAAGTTCTTCAAGCTCCCCCTTACTCAATGCATGTCCCAGGAACTTAAGCAGTCTTTTTCTGATGTTAGGTATTAGTTTTCTTTTTATTTCCATGCTTTCCAAAACCACATCATTACCCACATTTTTGGTCCATGGAAGCCTTAGCATCATTCTGTAGAACCACATTTTGGTTGCTTCAAGTTTCTACTACATCTTTGATGATATTGTCCAGCATTCACAGCCATATTGAAGAACAGACATCACAAAGTAATCCAGTACTCTCTTCTTTATTTCTAGAGAAATGTTCCTGTCTCTTAATACCCTGCTCAGCTTCTGGAATGCATCCTTGGCCATGCCAATTTGCCTTTGGATCTCAGTGTCTCATTTTCAACTTTCTGTTAGAACACTTCCTAGGTATTTTAACAGGCATACAAGTCATCTTCACAAGCTGAAAAGTTATAGTGTCTCCAGACATGTTTTGAGCTGATACAATCTTTTCCTATTTATTCATGAAATGAAAATTATCTTGAATGGCCACTTGTCTAGATCCTTGCATACTAATGTGGGTGTCCCCAGAGCTCCATTCTTGGTTCTATGCAGTTTTTAATTTTCATTAACAACCTTCCTGATGGTGTCTGCTATCAACTAGGCATCTTTGCTGATGAAACAACCATTTACTCCTGCGTCAATAGTCAAGGTGATCAGCCCAACAATTTCAAAATGACAACTGATTTTCAAAACAACCTCAAGACTGTCATTAACTGGGAAAATGATAGCCTGTAACTTTTAACGCTTTCAAAACTAAACTTCTCTTCATTAATCATCCAAGAAACCCCTCTCTGCCTTCCATCAGCATGGCTAATGCTAACCTCCAGGAAAGTGACTTGTGCCTTCTCGGGCTAATGTTCTCTATTGGCGTGACGTGAAAAGACTATATTGAATTCATTGTTAGGTCAGCTGCTAAGAAATTCAATTCACTGTGTTGGGCTAGACAATTTTTTTTTCTAGAATCTTTCTTACATTTAAATCTACCATTTGCCTAGGCTTAGAATATTGCCGCCACATATGGCTCAGTGCCCCTGCTATTTACCTTAAGCTACTTGATAAGATCCAGTGAAGATTCAGTAATATAATTAGTCCCGATCTGAATTACTCGGCTTTAGTCACTTACCAACTGCCTTAAGGTTGCTTCTGTGTGCCTTTTTATAAATATTTCATAGTAATTGTTCAGATAAGTTATTCACTCTGGTTCCTAAACTTTATGAATTTAAGTGCAATACTATTCTGGTATCAAGATCTCATCAATTAAAGTTGATTTGGCTAGATGTAGCTGTAATTTCTATGCTAACAGTTTCTGTTGCATTTTTCACTTATGGAACTCCCTTCTGTCTCCATGCTTCCCAGCCAACTTTAATCAGCAAGAGTTTTAATGTAATATTAATCATTATTTACTGTCTTCCTGAGTTTTTTTAAAAACAGTTTCACCCCAAGCAAAGCGGTACCACCATTAATTCACAGGGTCTACATAAGAGAGTAAAAGTTTAGGCAGGAGGAGAGTGAAGAGGAAGACGAACCAGTTACAGGGAGAAACGGCAAGAGAAATAAGGGAACACAGGTGGGAAGACAGTTGTGAAGGTAGAGAGAAAGAAAAAGAACAAGATACATGGGGTGATGTAGAAAGGACTGGAGTCAAGTAAATAAGCGATGGGAATTGACATTGCATTTAAATTCTTGTAGTCATCAGGAAATCAAGTATACGGGAGGGAGTTCCACAGGTGGGAAGTGTGAGAAAAGCAGTAACTAAAGTAGAATTGCTGGCTGCATTTGTTTGATTTAACTGTAAAAGGGTGGGACAGTGTTGCCAGTCTGGTTGCCCAAGTAAATTCTTGAAGAGGGGACACCAGTGACCTAAGTTTGTTGGAGTAGAAACCATGAAAATATTTGTAGAAGAGACAGACAAGAAGCCACATCCTGCCAATGAGAAAGTGGCTGGAGTCAAGCTTCCAGGTTAGGACTGATCACATAACAGATTCTCCTTTGAAGCCAGTAGAAAACCCTGAGATGAACAGCATGGATGCTTGACCAGATATGACAACAGTGTTCTATGCACGGTTGGATGATTGATTTGTATATGTGCAAGATGGATTCAGGTGAAAGAAATTCCTGGCCTGACACAGTGATCCAAACTTCGTAGCAATGGATTTAGCTATTGATTCAATTCAATGATTCCATTTGAGGTCGGAAGATAGGGTAAGACCGAGGAGGTGCATTGTATTGCTTTATGGGAGACTCGCTTGGTTCATGCTTCTGGGTGGGGGCAGGAGAGATTGTCTGTGATGGTTGACAGATAGCGGCTTCATTTTAGAAGCACTGAAATTTACAAGTCACTTCTTAGCCCAATCAGCCACTGAGTGAAGGTGTGTACTTTTTTCTCTTTATGCTCGCCATATCTGTTCCTAATTCTTCCACACACCATATCCCCTTGTGTCTCAGGGGCTTTACTGCCTTGCTTGGGCTGATACAGAAAAAAAACACTCCATTCCAGAAATTCTGAGAGAAGGCAATCAGGGGATAATAAATATAAGATATGAACATTAGTCCACATGTAAATAATGATAACTCTTTGTTTCAGAAATTTAGACAAAAATATTTTATTCTATGGTTTGACATTTTAGGATATGAAATAAATTTATATTAATGTTTAAGGATTATAGGAAAATAAAAATAGCAAAGACCAATCAAAATGTTCAGGCAAAGCTCTTCTTTTTGGATTGGGTTAATTTTTATTTTTAATTTTTCTCACATTATTCTGATAAAGACAAAGCAATTTTCTTGTGAGAATATTTCATTCAGTGAAGAGAAGGATGCCTGTAAGCAACTATCTCATGTTACAAGTGGGTGGAATCTTGAATAAAAATGCTTGTATTTCTTAATGTTTTCCCCATTTAAGAATAATAAAAAAAAAAGTTTAGAAAAAGCAGTGTAAAATATTTCTCCTTTCTTTCCCCTATCCATAATATTTTCAGCCATTAAAATCAATTATTTCTATTCAAGAGAAGCAGACAAATTTAACATACAAAAAAGAAGTTGCTTTTTTGCTTTGGTGGTAGAGGGTATAGACAATTGCTTCATATTTGGTTTCTGGAGAAAAATTTCAGTGAAGAAAAAAATTTTTCGAAATAGTAGTAAAAAAACTTTCAGACAAATCTTTATATTCATTGTGGACAATTCTTTCATTCAGGTGGAACTTGGCTTCTTGAATAAACGAAAGAAAGAATGGAACATGATACAAAAGACAAAATGAAAAATGAGATGCTCAATGGAAGAGCATAGGTTGTATTATGATTAATAAATCAAAAAATAATACTGATAAATTGCTTATGATGATGACAATCATCATCATAAACAAGGATTTACAAGGATGTTTTACAGCTGTGCTGTGATCAAAGTGTAGTATCTGTTCTCACGTACTCACTTCCTGCTCGCCGGCTGAAGCAATGACCAGCTAAGACTAGCTTTTGACCAGCTTTGACAAGCTATGACCAGCTAAGACCAGCTTTGTACCCAGTTACTGCATAAGCAGGGGCCGGGTAATCTTTGACCAATAGCCTGAGGGTACACATTCAGGTTCCCATGTTAAAAACTAACCTTGTGTCACAACTCACTCCAGTGGGGTAAATAAAAAGTGTAGTATCTGTTCTCAGGTACTCACTTCCTGCTCGCCGGCCGGGAAGCAATGACCAGCTAAGACCAGCTTTCTACCCAGTTACCGCATAAGCAGGGGCTGAGTAATCTTTGACCAATGGCCTGAGCATAAGCGCTCAGGTTCCCCATGTTAAAAACTGACCTTGTGTCACAACTTACTCCAGTGGGGGAATAGGGTAAATATCAAGTGTAGTATCTGTTCTCGGGTGAGCATTTTTATCTTTCAATTGTGTCTCTGTGGACAAAGTGCCACTGAAAAGATTGAGACATCTCTCATTCTAGGGACAGCTGTTCATGGCGGTATTTCCTTCATTACACCAAAAAAAGGGGGATCAGTTGTGGAGAAGGAATTATTAGACCTGGTGTCAGCCCTTTGGCTCCAGACATTAAACTGACCTTGTGTCACATCCTCCTCTCAAGTTAATAGTGTAGTATTCACCCTCAGGTGAACAAACTACATTTTATCTCTCAATTGTGTTTCTGTTTACGAGCAGCGCAGCGCACAAAAGAAATAATGAAACATACCATATCCCCAAGGAATAGCTATTCCTAGCAGTAGCTCCCTCCTTACACTAAAAAGAAGGGATTGGTAAAAATACTGACAGTTGCAGGGGCTATTTTTTAACCTGACCTGGATACACACACTTAGACATCCCACTGATGGATTTTGATGTAGCCTGAATCAGAAAGAAATCAAGTTTGAAGTAGAGTACAACAGGGTCAAAGTTTAGCACCTATTCTTTTATCCGTAATGGTAATAACAATATTAGCCATTTCCTTATAAAGGAACATTCAGTTAGTGTTACTTGCTATACTTTTCTTTCCTCTATGTCCATCAGCCTGGGATCAAAGTGTATCATCTGTTTTCATCTCTAACACTAATGGTAATATTAGCCATTTCCATATATGAAAATATTCAGCACCATTCGTTGATCGAGCAGCCAGTGCTACTTTTGGTTGAAATTTATAAAATTTCTGATTCCAATGTTGATGGAAACTTCCTTTTTAACATATTTTTTGAAATAGTATGTAGCAAAACACTACATCTCCTTGGGTTAACTCTCACAACAGACCTCAAGTGGAATGCCTATATAGAATCCATAGCTAAATCCGCTGCTAAGAAAGTCAGTTCTCTGTGTAGGGCCAGGAAGTTTTTCCTGTTTGAAACAATCCAGCACATGTACATATCTACCATCTACCCGTACATTGAATATTACTGCCATATCTGGTTGGGTGCTCCTGTTAACCACCTAGGTGCCCTTAACAAAATCCAAAAGAGAATCTGTAATGTGATCGATACCGACTTGGCAGCTCAGATACACTCACTTTCTCACCGGCACAATGTGGTTTCCCTGTGTCGCTTCTACAAATACTTTCACAGCCTCTGCACCCATGAACTTAGCTCACTGGTGCCTGCTATATATGAATTTACTTAAGCCACAAGATTAGCAACTAGGTCCCACCCTTTTACTGTGAAACCAATAAAATGTAAATGCAAATTCTATTCCAGCAGCTTCTTTTCTTGCACTTCCTGCCTGTGGAATTCCCTTCCATTTACTTGCTTTCCCAACAGCTACAATCTCCAAGAATTTAAATGTAAAGTCAATAGTCATCTCCTATCTCACTAACCTGCATCCTCTCTCTCATGTTCTTTTCTCCGTCCACTCCACTCTCATCAGTATTTTCATCCTTCTGTTACCCACTTCGTGACACCCTCTATAACCTGTCACTCTTTCTCATAACTTTCCTCTGATATAACCCCTGCAAAACAGTGGCAGTAAAATGCCTTGCTTGGGACATATGATTATAAAGAAAAAAACATATGTAGTTGAATAAATCTATTGTCATTAAAATCCGCATTATAAACAATACACATTTCTTGTGACCCAATATTTTCTACAAATGACATGAGGAATCAGTTATTGTTATCAAAATATTCAGGAAAGAAAGCACTCCAAAGTGGAAGAATGTTTTCATGATTATAAAATCAGCCATCACATGACGAGCAATAATGATTCAAAGGAGAGATTTATTAGCCAAACCAGCATCTTTAAATCAGAAATATGTTTTTTTTTGTTTTTGGTTAACCCAATACAAGGCTCATGAATCCCTATTTAGAAAGTTATTGAGAAATAAGTCATGTGACATGGATAAAAAAAGGGAGTGGTAGGAGGTAAAATTTGTGAGGATAAAGATGCTAGACAACAACTGTCTCTCGAATTGATTAAGTTAAGATTGTTTTATTAAATAAAACACCATCTTTCAATCACATTTTTTTACACTAAAGTTAACCGAATACAAAACTCAAGTGCCACTCAATTTAGTGAAGCTACTGATGAATGAGGCACATGACAAAGATGAAAGAAGAAATGGTAGAGTTTCAGTTTTGTTTAATGGCATATCACCCAACTTTTGTGGAATTTTAAGGAATACTAATTTTAAAACTTGTTTAATGGCATATCACCCAACTGTTATGGAATTTTAAGGAATACTAATTTTAAAACTTGTTTAATGGCATATCAACCAACTTTTATGGAATTTTAAGGAATACTAATATTAAAACTTGTTTAATGGCATATCAACCAACTTTTATGGAATTTTAAAGAATACTAATATTACAACTTTTGACAATTTTTAAACGTGTCCCTGCAAAAAAAAGCCCCAATCTGTAAGAAAAAAGAGTTTAACTTTTGACACTGATATTATTTCAACTATTGTCAGTCCTCCGCAATATTGTTTTCAAAAGTAATGAGTAGAATTGTGGGTTAACTTTAA
Organism: Ascarosepion bandense; assembly: GCA_037127315.1. Lineage (NCBI taxonomy): Eukaryota > Metazoa > Mollusca > Cephalopoda > Sepiida > Sepiidae > Ascarosepion > Ascarosepion bandense. The sequence continues at coordinate 4,413,408 of JBBBDQ010000963.1, read as the reverse complement.
CATATTGTGGGTTATTTAATACAAAGAAGATGGGGTTTAAGGTATTTTTTTTAATATTGAGTTATAGTGAGAAGGTTGATTTAGTCATATTTTAATAAAATCTTTTTGTTTTTATTTTTTTCATTTTAGAAAACTGAAAATGTCTTCTAGTTTTGTATTAAAAAATGTTTTGCTAAGAATATTTTTTTTTCTTCAAAAATGTATTGTTGGTAATAATTTTCCTTCAGAAATGTATATTTATTTTATAAAAGTCTATTTTTATGTATATACTTCTATAAAAGTGTATATTTATACTTTCATAGTGTTTTGACCCCAGTTTGGGGGTTAACTATTTGCCCATAGCTGGGACCCTAACAGGTACTAGGTCAGAGTGGACCTGAGAACAACAGCAATTAGGAGGTGGTTCCATGCTCCTCACAACCTCCCCAATCAGAGGCGTTGCTGCCGAATGCAGAAATGGAAGAAAGTGAAGTTTATGCTAAGTAGGATAGATAACAATTGCCCCTTGAATTTAATCACCATAGACAACTGCTCTTACCCTCCATCAGAATGGATCAGACTAGTCTCCCTGAAAGCAAAACAATGAACCTCCTTAGCCTAACTATCAGCCAATCTCAAGTGGAATGACTACATGGCTAAACACACTGCTATGAAGGTTGTTCCCTGTATAGGGCCAGGAAGTTTTTCTCGTCTAAATCCATCTTGCACATATATAACTCTACCATTCGCCTGTACATTGAATACTGCTATCACATCTGGTTGTGTGCCACTGCTATTCATATCGGGCATTTTGACAAACTCCAATGAAGAATTTGCAATGTAGTTGATCCTGGCCTGGTAGCTGAACTCCAGTTCCTTTCTTACTGACGTAATGCGGCTTTCCTCTGTCTCTTCTACAAATACTTTCACGGCGTCTGCTCTGATAAACTAAGCTCCCTGGTGTCCTCTCTGCATAAATTTACTCAAGCTACTAGACTAGCAGCTAGGTCCCACCCTTTTACAGTAAAACCAATCAAATCTAACTGCAAATTCTACATTAGCATCTTCTTTTCTCATGCTTCTCGCCTGTGGAATTCCCTTCCATATACTTGCTTTCCTGACAGCTACAATCCCCAAAAATTTAAATGCAAAGTCAGTCGCCATCTATCATCTTCTTGACTGACATTCTTTCCTTGACAATCCTTGTATCATGTTCTTTTTCAATCTGCTCTTATGCAACCCTCTTCGCACCTGTATTCTCATCCTGTTCTTACTCATTCTCTAACAACCCGTAACTTATTCCTCTTTCTCATCATTCACTTCCTATGTAACCCCCTGCATGCCAGTGCCAGTTCTGCCTTGCTTGGTATGAAATGATTATAAAAAAAAAAAATTGATGAGGTTAAAATTGCAGTGTTGATAATAGCATCCACATGACAGCCTGCTACTTTTTGGAACAGACTGAGAAACACTGTTTTGGGTTGAATTTTCTTTGTACATTTAACATATAGTTGAAATGATAGTGATTCAGTTCTGGGAAAGTAGCATGGTGTGTACGAGCTAAAAAGGCATGAACTGGTGGAAATAATATTGGGAATTAATCTCATAAAAGTTAGTGGTTAAAGTTGAAACTCTGCACGGAACAGCTTGCATTGACTTTACACAAATGCCGTTAAGAAAGGTATAAATTTACTACATTTTCTTCTCATCAGAAATAATAAAAAAAAGTTTGAGCTTTTCCAAACTGAAAGGCAGTTCGTCATGCATACTGTTTAAGCAACCTTACATTGAAAATGCATATGCTTTGTGGTGCAGTGGATATCAGCTCTGAGCAAGAAATTGGAGAGCCGAGTTCAAATTCCAGTTGAATTTATTGTATTCACTTATGCACAAATACCTCTGGGAAAGGTATTAATCCATCACTTCTCCCTCAAGCTATGGGTTAAATCTCAAGAAAGGTTGGATTCTATAGCCTTGGTTGGCAACTAGTCTACTGCAGAAAGAAATGGCAACCTCCTGCAGGAAAATATTCTGTTCAGTCAGTCATGTCACTTTTGAGACATGATCGTGTATCATGTATGGCACTTAATTGACTGACTGAACAGTGGAAAGATCAACTTCTTACTGAACTGCAATAGCACATCTTAAAGGGGTTAAAACTCTCCCCAAGCTTTACAAGAATTTTTAAAAAAATAAATTGAAATAGACTATCTTTATTTTTTTTTTTCTTTTCTTGAGATTATATCCCTCTGAGCAAGGTAGGACCACCACCAGTGCACAGGGAACTACAGTGAGAGAAAAGACAGGGTACAATGGGTATGAAAGAAAAGATAAACATGAATAAAGACACAAGTGGCAATTTATGTTGCATTTAAATTTTTTGGAGATTCTAAAATCAAGCAGGTACAAAATTTAGATACCTGGGAAGTGTGATAACAAAAGACAGAAAGTGTGACACAGAGATCCGAAGGTGAATTGGCATGGCGAAGGAAACATTCCAGAAGTTGAGTAAAGTATTAAGAAACAGGACAATTTTGCCAGAAACAAGGAGGAAAGTACTTGATTTCTATGTGATGTTGGTTCTTCAATATGTCAGTGAATGCTGGACAATATCATCAAAGATGAAAGAAAAACTTGAAGCAACTGAAACGTGGTTCTACAGAAGCATACTGGATATAAAGTGGAGATCAGTTCCATATTACAACCAATATATAAATTGACCCCTCACTTTGTGGTCACAGCAGTTTCTATACATTTATATTCCTGAGATCCAAAAGCACAAGGATGCATCCCAGGAGCTGAGAAGAGTATTAAGAGACAGGAAAATTTCACTAGAAATAAAGAAGAGAGTACTGGATTGCTATGTGATGTCAGTTCTTCAATATGGCAGTGAATGCTGGACAATCTCATTAATGATGAAGGAAAGACGTGAAACAACTGAAATGTGATTCTACAGAAGGATGCTACAAATATCATGGATCAAGCATATGAGCAATGATGAGGTTTTAAAAATGATGGAAACAAAAAAAAATTAAAACTGAATATCAGGAAGTTCCTGGGACATGCAATGAGGAAAGAGGGCTTGGAGAACCTGATACTAACAGGCTAGATGGAGGGAAAAAGAGACAGGGGAAAGCAGCGGATAACATATTTGAAAGACTTAATAAGGTGAATGATGGAACGAGGGTTGCATGGTGTAACAGAAAAAAAGCATGCTAAGAGACACCAGAGATAAGGAGACGTGGAAAGCCATGATAGCCTACGTTCTGAAAGGACAGGGTATATAGAAGATAAAGAAGCTATCAGGGAATCAAGTAAATGGAAGAGAGTTCCACAGGTGAAAAGTGCAAGAAAAGAAACTGTTGGAGTAGAAGAGGAAGCTACATTTAACTATTTTAATGATATAAGGGTAGGACCTAAATGCCAATCTAGCAGCGCACTTCAATTCATGTGGTTGGGGCACCAGGGAAAAAAAGCTATTAAAAACTCTAACTAGTAATGTTCCATCATCACCAAGCAGGGCTTGAATTTTCATTTATCACAGTGAATGGGAATTCTGTTGTGGAAGCCTTGAATGCCTATTGAGACATAAGCTTACCCCAGACCTCAAGTAGGACTCATACGATACATCACTAAAGATGTTGAAAACATGCTCAGTTCTCTGTAACAATGTTAAGTGGCTGACTCCTCCTGCTAACCTCTACCTTTACAAGAGGCAAATCAGGCTGAAATATCTGGGCTAGAGCTACCCAGTCTTCACTTTCCAGTGTTGTCAGAGTCCAGGAAAGTTTGTAGGTGATTAATTATTTTTCTTTCTCACTGATTAAATTTTGCTGGCCTTTCATTTCTCTATCACAATTTTCATGGAAAATGTTCTGACACACTATATTTCTTAACTCCACTAATTCTAACCTCATCAAAACACTTCGCCTCCTTGGCCTCACACTCTCAGCAGACCTCAAGTGGAATGACTATATCAAATCCATAGCTAAATCCGCTGCTAAGAAAGTCAGTTCACTGTGCAGGGCCAAGAAGTTTTTCCCATTTAAATCCATCTTGTACATATATAAATCTACCATCTGCCCATGTATTGAATACTGTTGCCACATCTGGTCGGGTGTCACTGCTATTCACCTCGGGGTTCTTGAGAATCTGTAATGTGATTGATACCAACTTGGCAGCTCGGCTGCAGCCGCTCTCTCACCGACATGATGTGGCTTCCCCGTGCCTCTTCTACAAATACTTTCACAGCTTCCACTCCAATGAACTTAACTCACCGGTACCCCCTATAAATGAATTTACTTGAGCTACTAGACGAGCAATTAGGTCCCACCCTTTTACTGTGAAACTAATAAAATGTAACCACAAATTCTGCTCTAACAGCTTCTTTTCTTGCATTTCCCGGCTGTGAAATTCCCTTCCATCTACTTGCTTTCCTGACAGCTACAATCTCCAAGAGTTTAAATGTAAAGTCAATAGTCATTTCCTATCTCGCTAACTTCCTTTCTTTCAAGCTCTTGTCTCCACCCACTCTAATCACCCCAGTATTCTCATCTTTCTATTACCCTCTTCCTGACACCCTCTATAACTTACCCCTCTTTCTCATCACTTTCCTTCTATATAACCCCCTGCGCAACAGTGGCAATAAAATTACCTTGCTTGGGGTGAAATGATTAAAAACAAAATTCTATTGGTACAAAGTATGTTTCACGTGAACATTTTGTGGAACCAACTCCCAAGAAGATGCTTCCCTAACCACTACAATCTTATTTTTGCATTTATTTCTGAGATGAGTAATTTTCAATAACCTTGGAATTATTTCAAACTTTTGTTCTCATCTTGGTTGATATAGGTGTTATAATAGACTCAACATTTTCACCAAGTACCCTCTGTCATCATCAGGTGTCCATAGATCGGCTGATGTGGATTATCTCGTTATTTTTGTGAAATATCCTGCGAAATCAATTATTGTTCTTTCATGTTGGAATTTGGTTCATCACTACCAAGTCCAAGGATTGAACTCAAATCTAATATGAAAGAACAGTAATTGATTTCACAGGATATCTCATAATAATCAATGAGATATTCCACATCAGCCAATCTATGGACACCTGATGATGACCAGAGGGTACTTGGTCGAAATGTTGTGTCTATCATAACACCTATATCAGCCAAGATGAGAACAAAAGTTTGAAATAATTCCAAGATCACTACAAACTTAACCTGTTTAAATGTAAGGTTAACCATTATCTTTCCAATCCTCATAAACAGTTAGTTCTTAATGTTCTTTAGTTCACACCATAAACTCAGTAACCCTCTACCTGTATTGGCTCTTAGGCCTTGTATGTGGTGAAAAAAATTAGTTATGCTAATGATTTCTGAGTATCCCTTTTTTCAAATCTCTCTTAGCATATATCATGAAGCCCAATGTCTACCACTTTTCAATCAGAGCGGTGCACATAGCCAGAATAGAGTCTTAATGTTATTTTTACAAGAATAAATATGTTTTTAAATAAAGCGCTAATAATTAACACACATTTGCCCACAGTTTGAAGAATCAGAGTTCAAGAATATAGCCTTGCCGCCATCATCTTACAAACATCATTTATTGATTGGACAGCCATTGGCACTAGCTCACAGACAATACTTATGCGGAATTTCAATTTCCTTTGCAGACAACCAATTCCTTAATTCTCTTTCCTGTCTGTTATTTTTTTTCTTTTCTCCCCTTTATATTCTCCTTCTCTTTCTCTCTCCATTTCTCACTTCATCTCTCTGCTTATTTCTCTTTTTCTCTATCTCCATCTCTCACTTTCTTTCTTCATCTTCTCTCTCTTTAATATTTCTGTCTCTCGTCATTTGGCCTCGGATAACATTACGTGATTTTATTTCTTTTATAAATGACTTATGATTTTATCCTGTTCTTGGGTCGCTTAATTTTATATTCTCTTTCTATTCCTCTTGCACATTCATTCCATTTCTTACTCCCTCTCTTTTCTTTCTTTCTTTCTTTCTTTCTTTCTTTTCCTCCATCTTTCACTTTCTTTTCTCCTCCTTGTATGTCTGTCATTCTTTCCTCTTACTTCCACTTTTACTCTCTTTGATATTTACTTTTTCTCTCCCTCTTAATTATCTCTCAAATAACATGTGATTTTACTTTGTTTATAAGTAATTTAGAATTTTGACCAATATTCGAGTTGCTTAACTTTTTATACAAAAATTCGGCTTAAGTCAAGTTTGAATTCCAGTTAGGTTCATTATTTTCACTAATGTCCAAATACCTTTTGGAAAGGTACAAACCCACCTCATTGTAACATGTCCATAGGTAGAGTATGACATTTGCAAGACTAGCTGGCAAACTTAGATGTCTACTACATTTGAAAGTATATATATATATATATATATATATATTGATTGTTTAATACTTAGTTTTTGTTCATAATAGGGTTAGACCAGTACACATTTGTAATAAAAAGTGTTCTATACAATTATATTATAGAACTTTTGAATATTTTTCATTTTTAAACAAGTTATTTTGCTACCCAGGTTTCTACCATAAGTGGTGTCTTCAGGCAATTTTTAATAACTGATTTTACCTTTTACCGTTTTTCTTTTTAAGAACGCTCTTGTAACGGTGTTTTATTTGAATGTTCACGTGGCAGAGAATTTATGAATGCACATTGTTTAAATTCAAACGGATTATGACGTTTTCATCCATGTTTGTATGAACCTAATAGGTATTTCTTAGTGTGGATGCATTTTGTCATAATTTCTGTTCTTTTATTTAACAGTTCGTCTTTATTTGGGTATGTCATAATTTCTAATTTTTCTTCTTGGCACAGTCTACATATTTGTCCACCATTGTAAGGCTTGGCTGTTTTTACATACACACACACACACACACACACACATGCACATCTATACATATTATGGTGTTAAAGGCAAGAAATTTTTTAATATAGGCTATGATAAATTTTAAAACAAAAAAGGCACTCCTTGGCTTAGGGAGTAAGATCAAAGTGTAGTATCTGCTCTCAGATGCTCATTGGTCGGGTAACAATGACTAGCTTTTGATAAGCAATGACCAGTTAAGACATGCTTTGTACACAGTTACCGCATAAGCAGGGGCTGGGTAATCTTTGACCAATGGCCTGAGCATATGCACTGAGGCTCCGCACATTAAAAAATAAGTTTACGCCCCAACTCACTCCAGGGTAAACAGTTCACAGTTCTGACGAGAGGGGGACAAAACTGGTCAACTGGTGTGATTTTTGTTTTAAAATTTATCATAGCCTATTGTAAAAAATTTCTTGCCTTTAACACCATAAGACGTTTTTGTACCATCAAAAATATTTATATATACATATATACACACACTTTCTCCTGGACTGTTTCTCTTCATTTATTTCTTACACACTAGGGCTTTTACACTTGAACTCTTGAAATGCCAACTTTCACCTTACATTTATGTATCATTATACTGTGTTATATAATTAATTTTTTTTTTGTATTTTTCAATACTTTGTGTGTTATCTTTTAGTCATTAAACAAGGCCAATAGTGATTTAGATAATATATTGATAAATGGTGGGAGGAGACATTGTCAGAAAGATAAAAATCTCATAACTTCCTAACCTCAAAAAGTTTCTAATTAGAAAAAACAAAAAGATCAATCTCTACTGATGTCCATTTTTCCATGTTTATCTGCATCATTTTCATCTATGTGCTATGTCTCTTCCGGACGTAGGTGATCATGGCCTTCCACATTACCCTATTCCTTGTAGCCATTAACTGCCTTTCTCTTGGTATATCTCCCAGACCAAAAAATTTTCAAGTGGAGAAATATGCTGTATTGGGTGAATCCCACACTGAGTACCAGCAGAATGTACCTTCTATGTACCTGTGTCTCTTCCGGACGTAGGTGATCATGGCCTCCCACATTTCCCTATTCCTTGTAGCCATTAACAGCCTTTCTCTTGGTATATCTCCCAGACCAAAAAATTTACAAGTGGAGAAATATGCTGTATTGGGTGAATCCAACACTGAGTAGCAGCAGCATGTACCTTCTATGTACCACGTCTCTTCCGGACGTAGGTGATCATGGCCTTCCACATTTCCCTATTCCTTGTAGCCATTAACAGCCTTTCTCTTGGTATATCTCCCAGACCAAAAAATTTACAAGTGGAGAAATATGCTGTATTGGGTGAATCCCACACTGAGTAGCAGCAGCATGTACCTTCTATGTACCGCGTCTCTTCCGGACGTAGGTGATCATGGCCTTCCACATTTCCCTATTCCTTGTAGCCCTTAACAGCCTTTCTCTTGGTATATCTCCCAGACCAAAAAATTTACAAGTGGAGAAATATGATGTATTGGGTGAATCCCACACTGAGTAGCAGCAGCATGTACCTTCTATGTACCGTGTCTCTTCCGGACGTAGGTGATCATGGCCTCCCACATTTCCCTATTCCTTGTAGCCATTAACAGCCTTTCTCTTGGTATATCTCCCACACCAAAAAATTTACAAGTGGAGAAATATGCTGTATTGGGTGAATCCCACACTGAGTAGCAGCATACCTTCTATGCACCGCGTCTCTTCCGGACGTAGGTGACTGGCCTTCCACATTTCCCTATTCCTTGTAGCCTGCCAGCCTTTCTCTTGGCATATCTCCCAGACCAAAAACGCTATGCGGAGAAATATGATGTATTGGGTGAATCCCACACTGAGTAGCAGCAGCATGTACCTCTATGCACTGCGTCTCTTCCTGGACGTAGGTGATCATGGCCTTCCACATTTCCCTATTCCTTGTAGCCATTAACAGCCTTTCTCTTGGTATATTCCCCAGACCAAAATTCTACAAGTGGAGAAATATGCTGTATTGGGTGAATCCCACACTGAGCAGCAGCATAAAATACCTTCTAAAATGTCTTCCGGACGTAGGTGATCATGGCCTTCCACATTTCCCTATTCCTTGTAAAGCCCTTAACAGCCTTTCTTGGTATATCTCCCAGCACCAAAATTTTACAAGGAGAAATATGATGTATTGGGTGAATCCCACACTGGCAGCAGCATGTACCTTCTATGTACCGTGGAACTTCTTCCGACGTAGGTGATCATGGCCTCCCACATTTCCCCTATTCCTTGTAGCCATTAACAGCCTTTTCCTTGGTATATCTCCCAGACCAAAAATTTACAAGCGGAGAAATATGCTGTATTGGGTGAATCCTACACTAATAGCAGCAGCATGTACCTTCTATGTACCGCGTCTCTTCCGGACGTAGGTGATCATGGCCTTTCCACATTTCCCTATTCCTTGTAGCCCAATAGCCTTTCTCTTGGTATATCTCCCAGACCAAAAATTTATGGGTGGAGCAGGTAATATGATATTGGGTGAATCCCACTGAGTAGCAGCAGCATGTACTCTCTATGTACCGTGTCTCTCCTGACGTAGGTGATCATGGCCTCCACATTTCCCCTATTCCTTGTAGCCAGCCTTTCTTGTATATCTCCAGACCAAAAATTTACAAGTGGAGAAGGAGGTTGCATAGTGAATCCCACACTGAGTAGCAGCAGCATGTACCTTCTATGTACCATGTCTCTTCCGGACGTAGGTGATCATGGCCTTCCACATTTCCCTATTCCTTGTGGCTCCTACGCCTTCTTCCTTGGTATATCTCCAGACCAAAAAAATTTACAAGTGGAGAAATATGTCAGCCAGAATCCCACTGAGTAGCATGTACCTTCTGTACCGCGTCTCCCCTTCCTGGACGTAGTATCATGGCCTCCCACATTTCCCTATTCCTTGTTACTTAACAGCCTTTCTCTTGGTATATCTCCTAGACCAAAAAATTTACAAGTGGAGAAATATGCTGTATTGGGTGAATCCCACACTGAGTAGCAGCAGCATGTACCTTCTATGTAACGCGTCTCTCCTGACGTAGGTGATCATGGCCTTCCACATTTCCCCTATTCCCTTGTAGCCCTTAACAGCCTTTCTCTTGGTATATCTCCCAGACCAAAAATTTACAAGTGGAGAAATATGATGTATTGGGTGAATCCCACACTGAGTAGCAGCAGCATGTACCTTCTATGTACCGTGTCTCTTCCGGACGTAGGTGATCATGGCCTCCCACATTTCCCTATTCCTTGTAGCCATTAACAGCCTTTCTCTTGGTATATCTCCCAGACCAAAAAATTTACAAGTGGAGAAATATGCTGTATTGGGTGAATCCCACACTGAGTAGCAGCAGCATGTACCTTCTATGTACCGCGTCTCTTCCGGACGTAGGTGATCATGGCCTTCCACATTTCCCTATTCCTTGTAGCCCTTAACAGCCTTTCTCTTGGTATATCTCCCAGACCAAAAAATTTACAAGTGGAGAAATATGCTGTATTGGGTGAATCCCACACTGAGTAGCAGCAGCATGTACCTTCTATGTACCGCGTCTCTTCCGGACGTAGGTGATCATGGCCTTCCACATTTCCCTATTCCTTGTAGCCATTAACAGCCTTTCTCTTGGTATATCTCCCAGACCAAAAAATTTACAAGTGGAGAAATATGCTGTATTGGGTGAATCCCACACTGAGTAGCAGCAGCATGTACCTTCTATGTACCGTGTCTCTTCCGGACGTAGGTGATCATGGCCTCCCACATTTCCCTATTCCTTGTAGCCATTAACAGCCTTTCTCTTGGTATATCTCCCAGACCAAAAAATTTACAAGTGGAGAAATATGATGTATTGGGTGAATCCCACACTGAGTAGCAGCAGCATGTACCTTCTATGTACCGTGTCTCTTCCGGACGTAGGTGATCATGGCCTCCCACATTTCCCTATTCCTTGTAGCCATTAACAGCCTTTCTCTTGGTATATCTCCCAGACCAAAAAATTTACAAGTGGAGAAATATGCTGTATTGGGTGAATCCCACACTGAGTAGCAGCAGCATGTACCTTCTATGTACCACGTCTCTTCCGGATGTAGGTGATCATGGCCTTCCACATTTCCCTATTCCATGTAGCTCAATAATGAAAGAGATGGCTGTAACAGTTCTTTGAACCCACCCTACTAAACACTGCTTACCGAAGCTGATCAGTTTGCAGAAAGTAGTTGGGGTGGCAAAAGAATATGAAAGCTTGCATGCTCCTGACTATTTACCGATTACTTTGTACAACCTGAGCATTTGTTTTTCATTGGCAGAAGTGGTCCAAGGATGATAGAGACAAGATGACAGATGATGAGTGATGTGAGTGGGAGAATTTAGTTTGAGTTTTGTTTTATGGCATAGCAACACCTCTCTGGGTCATTTAATGAATTTTAAGGTATTATTTTTTAATGTTTGGTTATATTGAGAAAGTTGATTTAGTAAAATCTTTGCTTTTATTCTTTTTTATTTTAGAAAACTAAAAATGCCTTCTAGATTTGTATTCAAAAATGTTTTGCTGAGAATAATTTTTTCATTCAAAAATGTATTGTTGGTAATATTTTTCCTTCAAAAATGTATATTTTTCTATAAATTCGATTTTTATGCATATATTTCTATGAAAGTGTATTTTTATACTTTCATAGTGTTTTGACCCCAGTTTAGGGGTTAACTATTTGCCCATAGCTGGGACCCTAACAGGTGCTACCACTCCAGATCAGGTTGGACATAGGAACAACAGCAATTAAAAGGTGGTTCCATTCTCCTCACTACCTCCCAATCAGAGGCCTTGCTGCTAGATGCAGTTTACCGTCATGCCCAGGACCAGTGAGAGAGAGAAGGCAGTCAGGACATCAGAGATAGTTGAGAAAATATGCAATTTCCTGGATAAGGAAGGTTGCATGTCTCTATAAAGACAATCAAAATGCAATTTGGCATTTTTCTGACAACTGGACACAGAATTATTCATGAAGATCTAAACAAGTGCAAAATTTGTCTAAAGTTTGATCCCAGGTTGCTCAGTGATGAGCAGAAGGAAATACATGTTGGTGTCCGCAGTAGATGGTTGATGAGCATCAAAACGGCCCCTTTTCCTTTTGATCCCCCACTTTATATCCACATAATAATTTCTTATAAACTGTTGGCATATATATTCTTTTTACCATCGAGAAATTATTCGCTGTGACATTAGCTTGTCCCCCATGCTAAAGGAGAACTTCTGGGTCATTCATTCCAAGATATGGAGATAACGAAGGAGTTGGTAAAAAAAAAAAATCTTCACTTAAGATGAATACAAAGGAACCTTTGGAGAGTGTCTGAAGTGCTACGAGTGCATTGATGTCAGAAGGTCTGGACTAAAAGAGTCTTGTACTTTGAAATCAACAAATAATGATTTTTAATCTTCCACAAATACAAGTTAGAAGATTGTACTTTGAGTAAATTATACTTGTGTATCTCTTTGAAATATATGCATCTCCAGATAACTACTAAAATTTTCTGTAATGAACCTTTTATATATATATATATATATATATATATATATATATATATATCAGCATGTGGTGTGGGTATAGAAGAATCCAAAGGAGTATCCTGTACATACAGTGGTAGGATAACTCTCTAAGAGAGCTCTATATATATATACTAGCATCATAGCCCGGTGTTGCTCGGGTGTAATGAAAGTTTTAAAACTAATCCATGGTCCTGGAGCTCAGACTCTTTGGACGTTGGCACAAAAGACTAAAAAGCAATAGTTGTTTCCAGTTAAAGCGAAACCTTAGACTGAAAGAAAAATGAATGGATGTAAGTCAAATTTTGATTTCCTGGTATCGATATCAAATAAATTTTTTTGTTGTAAACTGAATTTTGAAGGTTAAATAAGTTCTCTGATTAAATGGTATCATGGCTGAAACTAAGAACTACAATTATACCTTCTTAGAGCCAAACCCGAAGTAAAAACTAAAATAAAAGGGCTGAAAAATACAGACATACAGGTAGATAAACAGACACTCACACAAACATCTTGATTAAAATCAGACCACTCCTTCTATAACCCGATTTTTTCAATAATCGATTTTCGATATTTATCAGGGGCACCTCAACACAAAACCTAGCTAAGAACACTCACAGACGCTTTTAGTACAACTGTGTAAATTTTCAAGAAAATTGGTTCAGCTGTTTCGGAGTCTATAGGTAATGGATACACACACACACACACACACACATACTCACACACAAAGTTCCATTTATAAATAAGTTTAGATATATAAACACATACAGAGCAAATATAAGAAACATTAAAGTAGACACATTATTTCATGGTAAATTGGAAGTATAGGCCTATTTCAGGCAAACCATCATCAGCTTCCGTCTTTATTGTACAGAAGATTTTACACAAATCAACAATTTAATAATCAACAATTATACGAATCAACAATTTAATAATCAACAATGAGCCTGGTCATTAGCTAGATGTGTGAGTGCTGGGGAATACCAGGTACTGTAAGCTTTTTGTAATGGATAAAGGCTTGGAATTGGAAATTGGAGTTAAGTAATGTTAAGCCTGGTCATTATGTAGATGGGTGACTACTAGGGAATGCCAGGTGCTGTAAGCTTGGATGGGTGTGTGGTGTAATGGATAAAGGCTTGGAATTGGAAATTGGAGTTAAGTAATGTTAAGCCTGATCAGTACCTAGATGGGTGACTACTTGGGAATACCAGATGCTGTAAGCTTGGGTGGGTGTGTGGTATAATGGCTTGGAATTAGAAATTAGAGTTAAGTAATATTAAGCCTGGTCAGTACCTAGATGGGTGATCACTTGGGAATACCATGTGCTGTAAGCTTGGATGGGTATGTGGTGTAATGGATAATGGCTTGGAATTGGAAATTAGAGTTAAGTAATGTTAAGCCTGGTCAGTACTAAATGGGTAACTACTTGGGAATACCAGGTGCTGTAAGCTTGGATTTGCAGAGTGTGTCATGGATGATGACTTGGAATGAGGAATAGGGGTTTCAATTCCCATTGTTATATTCACTTACATTCAAATAGCCTTGGAAAGATATGAATCACTTCTTCTCCCCACAGATATGGGTTAAATAGGACTAGTATCCCTAGACCATTATTTTTTTTTTCTCCCAACAATACAGTCTGAATTCTGGCCTTAAATAATCTGAAAAGAGTTAGAAAATAAATGATTTAATTAATATTTGTTTATATTTCTGAGTATTTACATTAATTGGACTATTGTCCTCATCTTTGTTGCTATTTGTACAATGTTTTGGCCTTCTTCAGGTGCTAGGAATTTCAAACCTAACCCTTTTTTACAATCACTGGGGTATATCATTCTCATTCCTTGCGTAGAACCTCTTTTAGTAGTCATGAGTTAGAGGGAGATAACACATTGTGCTGCTTGGAGTGAAGCAATTATTTAAAAAAACATCTGGAAGAGATTCAGGAGATTCTGAAATTGCCTCAAGGCTATTCTTTAAGTCATTGGCACTTTTATGAAATAAATTTATATTTTAGTATTTTAAGATATTTTATACAATTTTGATAAATATCATTTAAACTGAGATGTGTTATTTTCATTTTTGCCTGATTTAGACAATTTATTGCAGCCTGTACATATTTTATCTAATATCAAATTTTATATATGTATATACAGCCTAATCATATATAATATTAATTATTGAATTATTCCGATATATGCAGAGGTCTGTACACTTGAAATCATTTCTCAGAATTTCTATCGTACAACTTGTGTACAAATACATATAGCAACTATAAGATCAATTCTCAAAAGAGTTCATCATTCAATTTAATTGCACATTCTGGAAAATTGGTGTCTGTCTCCAAGAGCATTCAATAAAATTAACTAGAGAGTACCAAAAATGGTGCAGACTGTCAGAACTGTTTTCATTTACCCTTCTTCAGTCTGCCAAAACTTTCAACAGAATCCTTGCCTTTGTGTAAATATAAATTATGATTGCTGGCAATTTCCTTCAGCCAAATCCTCAACAGCATACCCAATGAAGATCTTATCAACTCGCAATGCCAAACGACTACTGGTGACGGTCATTTATTTGTGGCAAAAACATTAAATTCTCACAAGAATCCCCAAGATGTATTGTACAACAATGGTGAACACATTCTCCATTACCAGGACATTGCCCTGAAAAATCAATATTCTAGTTCCTGGAGGAGTGCTTCCAAAATTTTGCTTTTCTCTCCCTTTTTTTTAATGAGATTAAGTTGAGTAAAATATTAAGAAACAGGACAATTTTGTTAGAAACAATGAGTTGAGTACTGGATTGCTATCTGATGTCGGTTTTTCAATATGGCAGTGAATGTTGGACAATATCATCAAAGATGAAAGAAAAACTTGAAGCAACTGAAATGTGGTTCTACAGAAGCGTGCTGGATATAAAGTGGAGATCAGTTCCATATTACAATCAATATATAAACTGACCCCTCACTTTGTGGTCACAGCAGTTTCTATACATTTATATTCCTGAGGTTCAAAAGCACAAGGATGCATTCCAGGAGCTAAGAAGAGTATTAAGAAACAGGACAATTTCGCTAGAAACAAAGAGGAGAGTACTGAATTGTTATGTGATGTTGGTTTTTCAATATGGCAGTGAATGTTGGACAATATCTTTGAAGATGAAGGAAAAACTTGAAGTAGCTGAAATGTGGTTCTATAAAAGGATGCTGCAGATATCATGGACCGAGCATGTGAACAATGACGAGGTTTTGGAAAATATGGAGACAAAAAGGAAATTAATACTGAGCATCAGGAAGAGACAGCTAAAGTTCCTGGGA
Organism: Ascarosepion bandense; assembly: GCA_037127315.1. NCBI lineage: Eukaryota > Metazoa > Mollusca > Cephalopoda > Sepiida > Sepiidae > Ascarosepion > Ascarosepion bandense. The sequence continues at coordinate 4,397,688 of JBBBDQ010000963.1, read as the reverse complement.
CATTCAAAGAGGAAGGAAGGCTTGGAGAACATGATACTGACAGGCCAGATAGAGGGAAAAAGAGACAGGAGAAAGCAGTGGATAACATATTTGAAGGACCTGATCTGATGGATGACGGAACAAGGGTAGCATGGTACAACAGGAGAAAGCATGCTAAGAGCCACCAGGGATAGGGAGATGTGGAAAGCCATTATTGCCCATGTCCTGAAAGGACATGGCACATAAAAGAAGAATATATATGCCAACAGTTTATAAGAAATTATTATGTGGATATAAAGTGGGGGATCAAATCTATATTATAATCAATATATAAACTGATCCCTAATTTTGTGGCCATACTAGTTTCTATACATTTATATTCTAGATTTATGGGCTTCAGCTAGTGGATGACAGAATGAGGGTTGCATGGTGTAACAGGAGAAAGCGTGCTAAGAGCCACCAGGGATAGGGAGATGTGGAAAGCCATGATCACCCACGTCCTGAAAGGACATGGCACATTAAAAAAAGAAGAATTTAACAATTACTTCGCTCAATATATAAGTAGTTTAAACTAATGGATATATATTCCGCAGCTTAATATTTCCTTTTTAGAAAGTGCTCAATAGAGATGTAGAGTTATTGTTATTATAGTGTTATGTTATAGTTATGTTATAGTTAGTGTTATAGTTAGTGTTAGTGTTATTATAGTTAGTGTTAGTGTTATTATAGTTATTGTTGGAATAATAGTATAATGCGACTCAAAAGCTATCAAGTTTCGATGCTTAATGCACCATCATCAGGCATGATACATTGTGCACTGAAATTTGAAAGCTTTTGAGTTGCATTATACTATTATAACAGACAGAGACATACGTAATTGTTTGAACATTTTTAATGGATACTCGAATTTGAGTAGATAATATTCTTTTCATAATGTTATGGAAAACACACCTATTCTTCAGATAATGGACTCTCCCTCTGTTATGGTGAAACACACCTATTCTTCAGATAATGGACTCTCCCTCTGTTATGGTGAAACACACCTATTCTTCAGATAATGGACTCTCCCTCTGTTATGGTGAAACACACCTATTCTTCAGATAATGGACTCTCCCTCTGTTATGGTGAAACACACCTATTCTTCAGATAATGGACTCTCCCTCTGTTATGGTGAAACACACCTATTCTTCAGATAATGGACTCTCCCTCTGTTATGGTGAAACACACCTATTCTTCAGATAATGGACTCTCCCTCTGTTATGGTGAAACACACCTATTCTTCAGATAATGGACTCTCCCTCTGTTATGGTGAAACACACCTATTCTTCAGATAATGGACTTTCCCTCTGTTATGGTGAAACACACCTATTCTTCAGATAATGGACTCTCCCTCCTATATTAATAAGAATTAACAGGAAGTTAATGAAAGTAGTTCTTGAGAAGTTCGCGTCATTATTTGATAGCCAAGATTTCCAGCACCAGCTTTTACTAACACTAAAGCGGGAACTGACGGGGGCTGTGGTTGGGAATAAGTGGTGGGATACACTTAAATCCAAAATTAGGTCGTTTGCTGCCGACTATAGCCGTCGGCTCAACTTAGCTAATTTAGCGGCGCAATCGACGTTAGAGAAAAAAGTTGATCGGGCAGTTAAATCCCGTAATAGTGGGGACGTAGCCTTAGCTAGGGCCGAGCTGGCCTCCTTGGCTATCAAGAAGGATCAAGCTCAGGTAGTTGGGGCTAGGTTAAAAAGAATGTCTTCTGAGGCAACGAATATGGCCGCAGAATTGCGTGCAGAGGAAGCTAGGCAAGCAGCCAATCGGCATATCAAGGACATCACATTGCCGGATGGTCGTACCGTGACTACAGACGTGGGTATATGTGGAGCTTTTCGGGATTACTTCCAGGATCTTTTCACCAGGGAGCCCGGTCTGAGCTCTGCTCAGTTCGACACCTATTTGGCTGACTTTCCCCGCCTCTCGGCGGCTGAAGCGGCTAGGTGCGAGGGGCCCATAACAGAGTCGGAAATCTGGGATGCGCTGAAATTGGTTGGCCGGGACAAAACTCCAGGTTTGGATGGTCTTCCCTACGAACTGTACTTGAGGCAGTCGTCCGTTCTTGTTCCGCTGCTGGCTCTTGTTTATAACAACTGGATGAAGCAGGGGTCTATACCTCGACGCTTCACCAGGGGTGTAATCAAGTTGCTTTGCAAGAGCAAGAGCGGTGGGGGTGGCATAGATAATTATCGGCCTTTAACGATGTTAAATACTGACTTAAAGATTTTTGCCAAGATCTTGGCCGGCCGTTTGCAGGCTGTCCTCTCTAGTCTGATTGGCCCCGAGCAGACTTGTGCTGTGAAGGGCAGGACTATTCAGGACAACCTTCATTTGGTACGCCTGATCATCGAGAAAACCGACACCGAAGCCGCGCTGATCAATTTGGATCAGTCCAAGGCATTCGATAGGGTTGACCATCGTTTCTTGGAGTCTGTCCTTTCCGCCGCCGGTTTCGGGTCGTACTTTCGCTCCTGGATCCGACTGCTGTATGAGTCCCCCGGTGCGCTGGTGGAAGTGAATGGGGTAAGATCGAAGCCCTTCACTTTATCTCGCTCCATTCGTCAAGGTTGTCCACTTTCGCCTTTGCTGTACGTTCTTGCGTTGGAGCCTTTCCTTCGCAAGTTAAAGGCGAATCCGGTCCTTCGCGGAATTTCCGTACCTGGTGCTACCACCTCGGCCAGGTACTCCGCCTATGCTGACGACGTTTCGGTTTTTGTGTCGAGCAAAGCCGAGATTGACGAAGTCAGCAAAGAAATCAGATGTTATGAGACGGTGACAGGGGCCAAGATCAATCGCGATAAGTCTGTTGGCTTGCGATTGGGTGCGTGGAAGGGAGTTTCTCTTCCCGGACCTTTCCTCTGGACGGACGGGCCGATCAAGATTCTCGGCGTCTTTTTCGGTCCAGATCTCCAGTTGGAAATGAATTGGTCGGAGGTTCGAGAGAAGGCCGAGGGCGCAGTTCGTCTGTGGACTCGGAGGAAGCTCTCCTTAAAGGGGAGGGCGGAAGTATGTGCCTCGCACATCTACCCGATTCTACTTTACCGACTCTCGGTACTTCCTCTCCCGTGTGCCATTCGTTTGGGTTTAATTCAGTTCTTGTTCTCCTTCCTTTGGGGAGAAGGCAAGTCTCCCAAGGTACGTCGCGAGATCTGTTGCCTGCATCCATCTGAGGGCGGTCTGGGCATGCCTAGCGTTGAGATTCGTCAACACACGCTTCGCATCAGATTCCTGGATCGAATGTGTATGCTGGAGGATGAGAACGGCGCCCTCGTTCAAGAGGACGTCCATAAAAGCTTCCCATCCCTGAGAAGTGTGCATTTGTCGGAGGAGGAGGCCGGCCGTACTCCTCGTGGCGAGTGCTCCTTCTATAAAGAATGTCGTTTGGCTCTCCAGTTTCTCTTGCGGGCTACGGATGGCCTCTCCAACGCCCAATCGTTGTCTCTTAGGGCATTATATCGGGTTTTAGTTAGGGGGGCCGTTCAAGATGAACTGATTGGCGAGCTCGGGCTTACGAAGCAGGAGGCTCGCTCCATATGGCCTTGGGCGCCTGGGTTGAAATGTCTCACTAACGATGAGGCATCACTCACCTGGCTGATGATTCGAAAGGCTCTCTGGGTAGGCAAGAGGCTTCATGCAGCGGGCCTAACACCAAAATCAACCTGCGTGCGTTGTGGGCTGACGACGGAAACCGTCGATCATGCCTTCTTCCACTGCAGTGTTGTTGCTCCGTTGTGTAAGTTTCTTGAAGACCTCATGGTTCGTATGCTGCGTGGAAAGTTCTTTGTCCTTGAGGCTAGTTCTGTTTGTAGCAATGTCGTACCTCCGTTATCTAGGGCTGAGCACTATGTGCTCTTTTGCTTACTAGGTGTTATGCGAATCGTGATTTGGACGACGCGACAGAAGGAATTCTATGGTGATGAGAAGTTTACCTCTTCCCAACTGATCTTGTTCTTTAAGCATCAGCTTAAAGTCAAGATCAGGACGGAAAGGAAACGACTCACTCCATCTGAATTTGGCAAAAGGTGGGTGAGTCTTGCGCGATTCTGTCGAGTGAAAGGTGCTGACCTGGAGTGGTTGTTTGATGCTGGTTAGGCATCAGGATATTGGGTGTGCTGGGCAGAACATGTGCACCCCGTCCCTGTTAGGTTAGTGTAGGTAAAGTTTGATTTTCTGTTTTTTGGCTTCAATGTTAACTTAGCTAGGTTATGATTGCTCATTGGCCCCCTTTTCTTTTTTCTCCCCTATTTTTCTTTAGTTTAACCCCCCTTCCCTTCCCTCCTTAGGTGTTCAACAATGTTAGTTCCCCGGTGGATGCGTGGCGACTTTCGTTATTTTTCAAGTGTGCTTTTCGTTTTTGTTATGATGTTTAAATGTGTGAGTGATTGTGTGAGTAATTGCTGATCGGATATATGGTATTATACTTCTAAAGCCACGCATTATATTTCGTCCGGGGAAGTGATTTTGCTGTCACATTATTAGAGTAGTGGGGGGCTTTTATTACTAATATGATTTTGTTTAGTTTCTTGTACATATCTTATTTTCATTGTATAAAATCATTGGGGATTTTAAATGTTGTTATTTCTGCCCATGCCCTCCACTGAACATTGTACATATGGGAGTTAAGTAGGACTACATAGAGAACCTGAGGTATTATGGTGGACGTGGTAAGAATGGTAAGTAAAAATGTGGTTTTATGGTGAAAGGTTATCGTTAGCGTGTCAGGGTCAACGAAAGTGAATAGCTAAGTTAAATATAGGACAGTTGATGACCAGCCTTTCCCCATCCCCGTATTAGGCCTTGTGCCGCATTTGTACTTCTGTACAATAAATAATGTAGTTCTTGAGAAGTTATTGGGAAGTCTGTAGGAGTCCTTCAGAGTTCTATTGGAGTTCAGTAGAACTACTAGGCAATTGATATAGTTGGCAGTTAACCAAATACTAAGAAGTTAGCTTTCAATGGAAGATTATCAAGTTTCTAACATTCTGGGTGCGTTAAGTTGATTAGCAACCGACATAACATGATTATAACCTTCAGTGTGAAAACTACTCCATAACATATAGTTAGACAATATCTTTATATTTACTGGCCTAAATAATCAAGAAATCTGATGAAGCTTTCAAAATCAACAACATTGTTAAATTATCACTCCCAAATTTAGCAAAGAACATGTTTGTGGAGTTGCATCATGATGATAAGGTGTTTAATCTGATTAAAGTCCTAATGACTTTATGGATAAAGCATCTAAACTACATGATCAACTCATGTGATTGTTGCTATCTCAGCATCTGATGTAAAAAAAAAAAAGCATTAGGAAGATCAGAGTTTTCCTTGCAACAGAGGAGATAAAATGTTAAACTCCTGCTGGATTCACTTTTTTTCCCACTCTGTTAAATACCTTGATTCTAAGACAGCTTCCTTCTGGGTGGCATATATATGTACACTACCGGCCATAATTATTAGGTCACCCCAGTTTTTTTTATAGAAATGATGGATCTCATACTATTTTTAGTATTTATTGCCAAATGAAAATAGAATGGTTCTTTTGTTATTATTACTTTGCAAAATTTTACAAGACAAGGAAGCAAAGATGAACTCGTTCAAATCACCCTAAATTTTCTTCATTCTTTCATTGATGAAACTGCAATATAGGTAATTATTAAATATTTATAAATTCATTTGATGCACATGTTATTGTGCAATATTAACAAAGAACCATTCTATTTTCATTTTACAATTATTCACTTGGCAATAAATACTAAAAAATAGTATGAAATACATCATTTTTTTAAAACACTGGGGTGGCCTAATAATTATAGCCACGAGTGTATATATAGATATAAAATAGCAAATCTACAGTGTACGATGGCTAAATTGTTGCTATTTGCCTTGTAAAATTTTGCAAAGTAATAATAACAAAAGAACCATTCTATTTTCATTTAGAATTATCCACTTGGCAATAAATACGAAAAAATAGTATGAAATACATTCATTTTTTTAAAACACTGGGGTGGCCTAATAATTATGGCTGGTAGTGTATATATATATATATATATATAAATAATGGGGAAGTTATAGTGGTTCCAATGAGAGGAAAGTGTATTTCTTAAATAAAAACAGAAACCACAAGTGTTCTTTTATAAAATATTTTGTATTTTATATTTTTTTTATATTTTGTATACTGCTACATGTGTTTCTGTGCTTATGACCATCATCAGGCAGAAAGTGGTTGTCAGTCTTGTTTGTGTGTGAGTTCACATCTTGGACTAGTGAGGGAATCTCTCTCCACTTTAAGGGCAGTAAAATAATTTAGGATGGGTCAAATATCAAGCAGAGGAAGGTTTTATTTTCATTTTTTTTTTTTTTTAATTTATGTATAGGTAGACACATAAATACATATACACACTTCCTATATCATGTGTGTATGTGTGTGTATATATATATATTTATATACATATATAAATATATATATTTATACACACACACACACACGCACACATATATGTAAATTTTGGATTTATAATATAAATAAGCTATAATAGCACTACAAAAGTAGCCATTTTGTTTCGACACTATATATATATACACACACACACACACACACACACACACATGCACACACATATATATATGTAAATTTTGTATTTATAACATGAATATGTTATAATATCACTACAAAAGTAGCCGTTTTGTTTCAGCACTATATATATATAAGTTTAAAAATGTATTTTTTTTTTGACAGAATTTATTTATTTCTGTTATTATATATATATATATATATATATATATATATATAGCATAATGATGATCCACGTATACTGTCTTAATATGTATAGGAAAACTACTAAAAAGTTGTAAGTTTAAAAATGTATTTTTTTTGACAGAATTTATTTATTTCTGTTATTATATATATATATATATATATATATATAATAACAGAAATAAATAAATTCTGTCAAAAAAAATACATTTTTAAACTTACAACTTTTTAGTAGTTTTCCTATACATATTAAGACAGTATACGTGGATCATCATTATGCTATATATATATATATATATATATATATATATATGTGTGTGTGAAAAGTGTATGTATATAATTATAAATATCAATATATATATATATATATATATATATATATATATATATAAAAATATGCAATTTGTTATATTTATTATATTGTTTACATATTATATATGCGTGGTACTTATTTAAAAGCACTCAATATCAGTGATAGAGCAGACATATTAAATAATAAAACCAGCCAATAACCGACTTTAAAACAAAAAATAACAATACAGCCTTAAATAAAATAATAGCAATTCTTACCTACCATAGTTTCACACAGAACCCATCAAAAGTACATATGTACATACGAGAAATCAACAACTATTTGCGCGTTGACATCGCTACACACCATTCGAATATGCCAACCGAATGAGTGTGTATGTGTGCAACGGCACACATATACATATATATACCGAACCCCGCACGATTCGCATGTGTATGTTCATGCAAGCCCCAGTGACCGAACGCGCGTACGTGTGTGTGTGTGTGTGTGTCCTTGCGCGCGTTGATGGGTGTACAAATATATATATATTTTTAACAGGGATGAATAGAGATTCCATGCTGTTTACAAATTAGATGAATTTGCATGCCACGAGACGTGACATTATGTACTTATATATATATATATATATATATATATGTGTGTGTGTGTGTGTGTGTGTGTGCGTGTGTGTGTGTCTGCGTCTGTCGTGATGACAGATTTTTTTTCCCCCACTTCCACAAAAATACACGAATATAACCAATATTTTTAAAAAACTAATCAGTTTGTCTGACGATCGCAAAAGCGTGAAACCCAGGATTACAAACTCACACCTATCTATATATATATATATATATATATATATATATATATATATATATATATATATATATATGTAGGTGTGTGTGTAAATTTTGGATTTATAACATAAGTATGTTATAATATCACTACAAAATAGCCATTTTGTTTCGACACTATCTGTGTCTTATCAAGTAATAAGTATCAAAACAAAATGGCTATTTTTGTTGTGATATTATAACATACTTATGTTATAAATCCAAAATAAATATAATTAGCTCTAATTTGTATTGAGCACTTTTTTAACAATAGTGTTTTTTTGAATATGGAATATTATTCCATCCATACCTAGCCTATAACTGGACATTATATATATATATATATATATATATATATATATATATATATATATAAGTCTAGCTCAATGACTGGCAACTAATAATTATATTACTATCCCCATATTATAACTTACCAATGTCGCCTGTGTAGGTCTACCTTTTCCAAACTGTCATTTTGCCAAGGGTAACTGACTCAACATTAACTTTTGTTTTTGTTTTTATCAACATTGAAAAAAAATAAAATAAAAAAATTAACAAAATGAAAACTTAAAATAGTAACGGTCAGTTTTAGTGGTTGATATCTCCCTTTGGAGGCCTGATATCTTTTGACTTTGATGACTTGATATCCTCCACTTGGGAGGCCTGACAGCTTCCAATTTAGAAATTGATACTTTTCGAGCTTCACTTGAGGTTGGGTGTGAACATTGATCCCAATAGACATTCAGAATACGGTCTCTCATTGAGAGTGACACCTTTAATTGTGGACGAAGAAAACTGGTTGCTGATAATGAAATTACAATGGCTTCGATTTTTAAGTATTGAAAACGTGGTTTTTCCCTACCGAGCTGAGCCGTTGGATCTAAGTTAGGGCAGAGATCAGCTGCAAAGATCAGAGATGTTTCCAGATTAATGGACATATATTTCTCATGTAAATCACATTTCTTGGCAGTTTCTGTTCTGAAAAACTTAATATCCGAATACTGCAGATTTAAGCTGATAAATTTGTGACGTCTATAATGGCTTTCTGCATGAGACTGACAAAACAAGCACTTGCATTTTAATTGCTGTATCAAGAAGTGTACTGATTGCCTGTTAGTCCTTTAACGTGCACGTTGCTTTCTGGCAGTGTTGCCTCATTAACAGACTCCTGATCTTGAAGTACATAATGTCACGTCTCGTGGCATGCAAATTCATCTAATTTGTAAACAGCATGGAATCTCTATTCATCCCTGTTAAAAATAATTCCTATAGCTTGAGGAAAGCTGTAAGAGAATACAATAAAACTTAATAAATAAAACCAAAACTATGAAAAAATCTAATCTTTGTTAACAGGTATGTAGGGCTGCTGAAAAGTTCTTGACCAAACAAGGTAAAAAATCTAAAAAAATTAAAACAATGCTGATGCTTGATCATTTAAAAAAGATATTGAAAATTAGAGCTTGGTTAAGAACTATTTCTTCTGTGTGTTTCAGTGTCTTTCTCTCTGTCCTCCACCATATATATATATATATATATATATATATATATATATATATATACAGTACTGTGCAAAAATATTAGGACAAGAACTATTTTATCTTTTCTGAGGCATATTGACAGAAAATAAACAATTTAATTAAAGTAATTTAATTTGATTTACTCAACAAATGCTTTAACAAGAAAAAATACTTGTTACAAAATAAATTTAATATATGGCATATATTTTTGCTTTGAAATAATAAAATAATTGCGACAATTTACCAATCTCACCTAGTATATATATATATATATATATATATATATATATATATATATATACTGTACTGTGCAAAAATATTAGGACAATAACTATTTTATCTTTTATGAGGCATATTGGCAGAAAATAAACAATTTAGTTAAAGTAATTTTATTTGATTTACTCAACAAAAGTTTAAAAAGAAAAAAATACTTTTTGTTTTAATCATGTCATTCCAAGTAAGGTGTTAATGCCACTGATGTGCAGGGGGTTACATAAGAGTAAGAGAAAACCAGAAGAGATGCAGAAAATCTCAAAGCTGTATGGAAGCCATGGTTGAAGCCAATGGTGATTTTATTGAAAAGATTTACCCTTCAGTATTTCAAGATATTTTATGTAACTTTGTTAAATATAACTGTTAAAATGAGATAACAGTGTTTTCATTTTTGCATAACTTAGACTTCAAATGATTCATAGCACCAAGTATGTATGAGCTGAGGATTGGGGTGAAGTTAAGTCTAAATAATCACTCAAAGCAGAAGACCCCCGTTTATCAGGATAGGTGGAAATACATAGTTTATTCAATGATGATGAAACATCACTTTAACTTTCAATCAGCTAGTTTTTCAAGAAAAAATTAAAGTGAGATGTCAGTGTTATTTTCATTTTGCATAATATAGATAATTTATCTATCACACATCTGTGTGTGTGTGTGTGTGTGTGTGTGTGTGTGTGTAATTGTGATAATGTCTAGTGCCAAGGTGGTTATTTTTTTAGTGGTTTTACTGATAAAATGTATTTTGGCAAGCAGGTTTTTTTATTGTAAAGTGCTCAATATCAGGATAGAGACATGGCCATATCTGACTACCGGGCACAGGTCCAGGCCAATCCGTGCAATCATAGTGAAAATCCGGGCAAAGAAAAATGTCTTCGTCAGAAATCAAACTAAACAATTCACAAAGAAAGAAAGAAAAATGAAGAAAACATCTGAATGAACGCAGTAAAAATCTGTTTATTTATTAATTTTGGGAGAAAAGACTGGTTATACTCAGAAAGTTCGAACCCGATTTCCTGCTTTCGTTCACGTTCTGTGCCTAATATCCATTGGAATAGCTGAAGAAATCTGCAAAAATCATAGTTTCTGGAAATGGATGACACTGATGACGTCATCATATTATCAACTAATAAATCCGGCAATTTTCTCTGTGCCTGGTGAATTTTTAAGCATCAGCTACGACCCTGGGTGGAGATAATGTGTTAATAAGTACAAAGTGTTTGTTATTTTAACTGAGCACTTCAACTGCTAACTTGAAAGTCGGATGAGGACACTTATTATGTTCTCACTTGTCAAACTAGCCCTGATGAGTGAGAACATCATAAACAGTGCCTTTATGGAACTTTGAAGTTGGTATAAACCTGCTCATTAATAACAGAATTATCTAGTCACTAGACAATAGTGTAATATTTACATGTAATAATTGTGATTTTCCCTTCCACTCCCTTTATTAGTTTTCACATCCATTATGCTGTCATTATCTCATAAATAATTAACTATTTCCATTTTAATTGCATGGAAAGACAAAATATATCAGAAATGCCATTTGGTTTCAACGAAAAACAAGAAAGGAGAGCTAGAAATAATGATTCAAAGCTCTGATATTTTTAAACGAATCCTCACTCCATTGTAAACTTGAATTTCGACAATTGTATTTTCTGCTTTTGTAATTAATCATTTTTTTTTATTATTATAAAGACCTTCTTTCATAACTCATCCAGGCATCTTTGAACTAATTCATTTATTTAATTTTTTTTTTTTGGTGCTGTAATTATTTTATTTTAACCACAAGAGTACACAAGTGTTCGGTCTGGATATAGTAGAAATTTTGCACAATGTGACTTTCTGATACCTCATAAATAAGAGACTATTCCATTTTAATCACTTAAGACAAAAGACATCAATAACTCTACTTAGTTTCAATAAGAAAATAAAAAAACAATAAAGATAGAAGTGTTTAGCAGCTGTTTCAGTGAAATGGAAAAAGTTGTCAATGTCAGATATTTTCATTTGTACCCACTTAAAATAAAAGACAAACATTTGTATTTATGATTTTATAGGGAGACAGTGGTTGTTTTCCTTTAAGAGGAAGAACAGTTGTCTTCCCTTTTGAGGAACTCAATCTGGAGAATTGACATCTTGATTATTTTTAAAAATTGAAAGCTCTGATGACCTTCAATGAAACTTCAGAAGGACTTATTTTTATTTGAAGATTCAAAGCTCTGATATTTTTAAACGAATCCTCTCTCCATTGTAAACTTGAATTTCGACAACTGTATTTTCTACTTTTGTAATTAATCATTTTTTTTTATTATTTTTATAATAATAAAAACCTTCTTATGACCTTCTTTCATAACTCATCCAGGCGTCTTTGAACTTATTCATTTATTTAATTATTTTTTTTTTGGTGCTGTAATTAGTTTATTTTAACCACAAGTGTACACAAGTGTTCGGTCTGGATATGGTAGAAATACGGCTACCAGGTTTGCACAACGTGACTTTCTGAGATCAAATCACAGCGTGGGCAGTGAGTTTGTTGTTATAATAGACATCTTGAAGACCAGCTTCTGTGACGAGATCACCACGACTAGCGGCCAGAAAGTGCAATTATAATTGGTGCCGTTTTGACATCATCATTGCAGCAGGGTCGGTTCCCGAACCAGCGAACCAATCAGCTGGGCAGACAAGTGTCACACTTTATATGATCTACTTGTCTTTGTGGGTAGACAAACGAGGAGTACTGCTGACCAGACAGTATACCATTTCTTGTCTGTTTTTGCTAAAACATTCTCATCTATTTGAACAATATGAATATTCATGTTGTTTTGGAATGTACTTAAATATTCTTGATGTATTGTACTTGTTTTTGTTATATTAAAAGGCCCATCTATTATTGCTATTTGACTTGTCCATTTTTTTTTATCACATGTGCTACACCAGTGTATTATATAAACATTAATCATTATATTAGTATCAAACAACTGGAATTATCACCAGTTCACAACCAATACTATTGATACTTATTTTAATATTTTGTTGAAGTTGTTAAGCTCAAGTATCTAATAATGCAATAAGGGAATTTCTATAGATATTTTATTGTTGTAGAAATTCCACAGAGGAAAAACTAGTAGGCTAAAACTAGTTATAATTTTTGTAATATTATAAAAAAAGAAATGGTGTGTTTTGACCTATGGACATTTCTCTACCACTTGAGACAAATCCATGGATCCTTCGCATTTACATTTGAATCGTCATACATCTAAGTGTTCCATTAGTGTAAAATTTAATCTAACATTACAGAAAAGTTTGACATTTTCCGAGTATAGAAAGGCAAATATTGATTTGCTTTCTTTGTAAAATAAATTATTTTCAGTCTTCAGAAAAAATGTTTTAAAACATTTTTTTAAGTTCTCAAGAGAAATCATTTTAAGTTACCAAATATTTCTGTCAAATATTTAAATTTTTTGACAGATACATTCGTTATTATCAGATTTTATATTTTCTGCTGCAATGAAGTATCTCTTGAAACATTCAAGTAATGTCTAAAAATAAACTGATTAATTTAAATTAGAAATTGAAAAAAAAGTTTTCAGACCTCAGCCAGAAGAGCTAAAAATCATTTTTTTTATTTCCTGTCTAATCTATAATTCTATTCTGTGAACTTAAACAGCCGCAGAATGTTATCAGAACAACACAAATGCAAAAGGATGAATACCTTTGTTTTCTAGATTATGCAAAAGCATTTAAAAAGGTATCAAACAAAGAAATGTAATTTTTACCAGAATGTGCACCCTGTACAAAGACAAGTGCCACTGAAGGTAGAGAGTTAGAAAATAAGAGGTAAGACACACTGTGTAGAAGGAAAATATGAACAGGTTAAGTTGAAGGCAGTTCCACAGAATAGCAGTTCCTGGAAAGAAGATACACGTGCTTAAATTATATCTCACCAGTGGAATATGAAGGTAATGAAGGTGGTCAACAACAATGTATGCAGCAGGGTTAAAGTGAGTCTTAAACAGGAAAGAATAAGTAGAACTAAGGAATGTAGTTCATCTGAACAATTTCCATGGAAATAGTGACAAAGCAGCAAGAGGATTGCAATGTTTGTGGTTAGAAGTTTAGACCTGGTGGAATTAAGGAATGTAGTTAATTTGAACACTTTCCATGGAAATAGTGATAGAGCAGCAAGAGGATTGCAATATTTGTGTTCAGAAGGTTAGACCTGGTGGAACTAAGGAATGTAGTTCATCTGAACACTTTCCATGGAAATAGTGATAGAGCAGCAAGAGGATTGCAATATGTGTGTTTAGAAGGTTAGACATGGTGGAACTAAGGAATGTAGTTCATCTGAACACTTTCCATGGAAATAGTGATAGAGCAGCACGAGGATTGCAATATTTGTGTTCAGAAGGTTACACCTGGTGGAAATAAGGAATGTAGTTCATCTGAACACTTTCCATGGAAATAGTGATAGAGCAGCAAGAGGATTGCAATATTTGTGGTTAGAAGGTTCGACCTGGTGGAACTAAGGAATGTAGTTCATCTGAACAATTTCCATGGAAATAGTGACAAAGCAGCAAGAGGATTGCAATGTTTGTGGTTAGAAGTTTAGACCTGGTGGAATTAAGGAATGTAGTTAATTTGAACACTTTCCATGGAAATAGTGATAGAGCAGCAAGAGGATTGCAATATTTGTGTTCAGAAGGTTAGACCTGGTGGAACTAAGGAATGTAGTTCATCTGAACACTTTCCATGGAAATAGTGATAGAGCAGCAAGAGGATTGCAATATTTGTGTTCAGAAGGTTAGACCTGGTGGAAATAAGGAATGTAGTTCATCTGAACACTTTCCATGGAAATAGTGATAGAGCAGCAAGAGGATTGCAATATTTGTGTTCAGAAGGTTAGACCTGGTGGAACTAAGGAATGTAGTTCATCTGAACACTTTCCATGGAAATAGTGATAGAGCAGCAAGAGGATTGCAATATTTGTGTTTAGAAGGTTAGACATGGTGGAACTAAGGAATGTAGTTCATCTGAACACCTTCCATGGAAATAGTGATAGAGCAGCAAGAGGATTGCAATATTTGTATTCAGAAGGTTAGACCTGGTGGAAATAAGGAATGTAGTTCATCTGAACACTTTCCATGGAAATAGTGATAGAGCAGCAAGAGGATTGCAATATTTGTGGTTAGAAGGTTCGAACTGGTGGAACTAAGGAATGTAGTTCATCTGAACAATTTCCATGGAAATAGTGACAAAGCAGCAAGAGGATTGCAATGTTTGTGGTTAGAAGTTTAGACCTGGTGGAATTAAGGAATGTAGTTAATTTGAACACTTTCCATGGAAATAGTGATAGAGCAGCAAGAGGATTGCAATATTTGTGGTTAGAAGGTTCGACCTGGTGGAACTAAGGAATGTAGTTCATCTGAACACTTTCCATGGAAATAGTGATAGAGCAGCAAGAGGATTGCAATATTTGTGTTTAGAAGGTTAGACCTGGTGGAAATAAGGAATGTAGTTCATCTGAACACTTTCCATGGAAATAGTGATAGAGCAGCAAGAGGATTGCAATATTTGTGTTTAGAAGGTTAGACCTGGTGGAACTAAGGAATGTAGTTCATCTGAACACTTTCCATGGAAATAGTGATAGAGCAGCAAGAGGATTGCAATATTTGTGGTTAGAAGGTTAGACCTGGTGGAACTAAGGAATGTAGTTCATCTGAACACTTTCCATGGAAATAGTGATAAAGCAGCAAGAGGATTGCAATATTTGTGGTTAGAAGGTTCGACCTTTGTGGAACTAAGGAATGTAGTTCATCTGAACACTTTCCATGGAAATAGTGATAAAGCAGCAAGAGGATTGTCATGTTTGTGGTTAGAAGGTTATACCTGGTGGAACTAAGGAGTGTAGTTCATCTGAACACTTTCCATGGAAATAGTGATAGAGCAGCAAGAGGATTGCAATGTTTGTGGTTAGAAGGTTATACCTGGTGGAACTAAGGAGTGTAGTTCATCTGAACACTTTCCATGGAAATAGTGATAGAGCAGCAAGAGGATTGCAATGTTGTGGTTAGAAGGTTAGACCTGGTGGAACTAAGGAATGTAGTTCATCTGAACACTTTCCATGGAAATAGTGATAGAGCAGCAAGAGGATTGCAATATTTGTGGTTAGAAGGTTAGACCTGGTGGAACTAAGGAGTGTAGTTCATATGAACACTTTCCATAGAAATAGTGACAGAGCAGCAAGAGGATTGCAATGTTTGTGGTTAGAAGGTTAGACCTGGTGGAACTAAGGAATGTAGTTCATCTGAACACTTTCCATGGAAATAGTGATAGAGCAGCAAGAGGATTGCAATGTTTGTGGTTAGAAGGTTAGACCTGGTGGAACTAAGGAATGTAGTTCATCTGAACACTTTCCATGGAAATAGTGATAGAGCAACAAGAGGATTGCAATGTTTGTGGTTAGAAGGTTAGACCTGGTGGAACTAAGGAATGTAGTTCATCTGAACACTTTCCATGAAAATAGTGATAGAGCAACAAGAGGATTGCAATGTTTGTGGTTAGAAGGTTAGACCTGGTGGAACTAAGGAATGTAGTTCATCTGAACACTTTCCATGAAAATAGTGATAGAGCAACAAGAGGATTGCAATGTTTGTGGTTAGAAGGTTAGACCTGGTGGAACTAAGGAATGTAGTTCATCTGAACACTTTCCATGGAAATAGTGATAGAGCAGCAAGAGGATTGCAATATTTGTGGTTAGAAGGTACAGACCTGGTGGAACTAAGGAATGTAGTTCATATGAACACTTTCCATAGAAATAGTGACAGAGCAGCAAGAGGATTGCAATGTTTGTGGTTAGAATGTTAGACCTGCTGGAACTAAGGAATGTAGTTCATCTGAACACTTTCCATTGAAATAGTGATAGAGCAGCAAAAGGATTGCAATATTTGTGGTTAGAACGTTCGACCTGGTGGAACTAAGGAATGTAGTTCATCTGAACACTTTCCATGGAAATAGTGATAGAGCAGCAAGAGGATTGCAATGTTTGTGGTTAGAAGGTTAGACCTGGTGGAACTAAGGAATGTAGTTCATCTGAACACTTTCCATGGAAATAGTGATAGAGCAACAAGAGGATTGCAATGTTTGTGGTTAGGAGGTTAGACCTGGTGGAACTAAGGAATGTAGTTCATCTGAACACTTTCCATGAAAATAGTGATAGAGCAACAAGAGGATTGCAATGTTTGTGGTTAGAAGGTTAGACCTGGTGGAACTAAGGAATGTAGTTCATCTGAACACTTTCCATGAAAATAGTGATAGAGCAACAAGAGGATTGCAATGTTTGTGGTTAGAAGGTTAGACCTGGTGGAACTAAGGAATGTAGTTCATCTGAACACTTTCCATGGAAATAGTGATAGAGCAGCAAGAGGATTGCAATATTTGTGGTTAGAAGGTACAGAACTGGTGGAACTAAGGAATGTAGTTCATATGAACACTTTCCATAGAAATAGTGACAGAGCAGCAAGAGGATTGCAATGTTTGTGGTTAGAATGTTAGACCTGCTGGAACTAAGGAATGTAGTTCATCTGAACACTTTCCATTGAAATAGTGATAGAGCAGCAAAAGGATTGCAATATTTGTGGTTAGAACGTTCGACCTGGTGGAACTAAGGAATGTAGTTCATCTGAACACTTTCCATGGAAATAGTGATAGAGCAGCAAGAGATTTGCAATATTTTTGGTTAGAAGGTTCGACCTGGTGGAACTAAGGAATGTAGTTCATCTGAACATTTTCCATGGAAATAGTGATAAAGCAGCAAGATGATTGCAATATTTATGGTTATAAGGTTCGACCTGGTGGAAATAAGGAATGTAGTTCATCTAAACACTTTCCATGGAAATAGTGATAGAGCAGCAGGAGGATTGCAATTTTTGTGGTTAGAAGGTTAGACCGAGTGGAACTAAGGAATGTAGTTCATTTGAACACTTTCCATGGAAATAGTGATAGAGCAGCAAGAGGATTGCAATGTTTGTGGTTAGAAGGTTAGACCTGGTGGAACTAAGGAATGTAGTTCATCTGAACACTTTCCATGGAAATAGTGATAGAGCAACAAGAGGATTGCAATGTTTGTGGTTAGAAGGTTAGACCTGGTGGAACTAAGGAATGTAGTTCATCTGAACACTTTCCATGAAAATAGTGATAGAGCAACAAGAGGATTGCAATGTTTGTGGTTAGAAGGTTAGACCTGGTGGAACTAAGGAATGTAGTTCATCTGAACACTTTCCATGAAAATAGTGATAGAGCAACAAGAGGATTGCAATGTTTGTGGTTAGAAGGTTAGACCTGGTGGAACTAAGGAATGTAGTTCATCTGAACACTTTCCATGGAAATAGTGATAGAGCAGCAAGAGGATTGCAATATTTGTGGTTAGAAGGTACAGACCTGGTGGAACTAAGGAATGTAGTTCATATGAACACTTTCCATAGAAATAGTGACAGAGCAGCAAGAGGATTGCAATGTTTGTGGTTAGAATGTTAGACCTGCTGGAACTAAGGAATGTAGTTCATCTGAACACTTTCCATTGAAATAGTGATAGAGCAGCAAAAGGATTGCAATATTTGTGGTTAGAACGTTCGACCTGGTGGAACTAAGGAATGTAGTTCATCTGAACACTTTCCATGGAAATAGTGATAGAGCAGCAAGAGGATTGCAATGTTTGTGGTTAGAAGGTTAGACCTGGTGGAACTAAGGAATGTAGTTCATCTGAACACTTTCCATGGAAATAGTGATAGAGCAACAAGAGGATTGCAATGTTTGTGGTTAGGAGGTTAGACCTGGTGGAACTAAGGAATGTAGTTCATCTGAACACTTTCCATGAAAATAGTGATAGAGCAACAAGAGGATTGCAATGTTTGTGGTTAGAAGGTTAGACCTGGTGGAACTAAGGAATGTAGTTCATCTGAACACTTTCCATGAAAATAGTGATAGAGCAACAAGAGGATTGCAATGTTTGTGGTTAGAAGGTTAGACCTGGTGGAACTAAGGAATGTAGTTCATCTGAACACTTTCCATGGAAATAGTGATAGAGCAGCAAGAGGATTGCAATATTTGTGGTTAGAAGGTACAGAACTGGTGGAACTAAGGAATGTAGTTCATATGAACACTTTCCATAGAAATAGTGACAGAGCAGCAAGAGGATTGCAATGTTTGTGGTTAGAATGTTAGACCTGCTGGAACTAAGGAATGTAGTTCATCTGAACACTTTCCATTGAAATAGTGATAGAGCAGCAAAAGGATTGCAATATTTGTGGTTAGAACGTTCGACCTGGTGGAACTAAGGAATGTAGTTCATCTGAACACTTTCCATGGAAATAGTGATAGAGCAGCAAGAGATTTGCAATATTTTTGGTTAGAAGGTTCGACCTGGTGGAACTAAGGAATGTAGTTCATCTGAACATTTTCCATGGAAATAGTGATAAAGCAGCAAGATGATTGCAATATTTATGGTTATAAGGTTCGACCTGGTGGAAATAAGGAATGTAGTTCATCTAAACACTTTCCATGGAAATAGTGATAGAGCAGCAGGAGGATTGCAATTTTTGTGGTTAGAAGGTTAGACCGAGTGGAACTAAGGAATGTAGTTCATTTGAACACTTTCCATGGAAATAGTGATAGAGCAGCAAGAGGATTGCAATGTTTGTGGTTAGAAGGTTAGACCTGGTGGAACTAAGGAATGTAGTTCATCTGAACACTTTCCATGGAAATAGTGATAGAGCAGCAAGAGGATTGCAATGTTTGTGGTTAGAAGGTTAGACCTGGTGGAAATAAGGAATGTAGTTCATCTGAACACTTTCCATGGAAATAGTGATAGAGCAGCAAGAGGATTGCAATGTTTGTGATTAGAAGGTTAGACCTGGTGGAACTAAGGAATGTAGTTCATCTGAACATTTTCCATGGAAATAGTGATAAAGCAGCAAGATGATTGCAATATTTATGGTTAGAAGGTTCGACCTGGTGGAAATAAGGAATGTAGTTCATCTAAACACTTTCCATGGAAATAGTGATAGAGCAGCAGGAGGATTGCAATTTTTGTGGTTAGAAGGTTAGACCGAGTGGAACTAAGGAATGTAGTTCATCTGAACATTTTCCATGGAAATAGTGATAGAGCAGCAAGAGGATTGCAATATTTGTGGTTAGAAGGTTAGACCGAGTGGAACTAAGGAATGAAGTTCATTTGAACACTTTCCATGGAAATAGTGATAGAGCAGCAAGAGGATTGCAATGTTTGTGGTTAGAAGGTTAGACCTGGTGGAACTAAGGAATGTAGTTCATCTGAACACTTTCCATGGAAATAGTGATAGAGCAGCAGGAGGATTGCAATGTTTGTGGTTAGAAGGTTAGACCTGGTGGAACTAAGGAATGTAGTTCATCTAAACACTTTCCATGGAAATAGTGATAGAGCAGCAGGAGGATTGCAATGTTTGTGGTTAGAAGGTTAGACCTGGTGGAACTAAGGAATGTAGTTCATCTGAACACTTTCCATGGAAATAGTGATAGAGCAGCAGGAGGATTGCAATGTTTGTGGTTAGAAGGTTAGACCTGGTGGAACTAAGGAATGTAGTTCATTTGAACACTTTCCATGGAAATAGTGATAGAGCAGCAAGAGGATTGCAATGTTTGTGGTTAGAAGGTTAGACCTGGTGGAACTAAGGAATGTAGTTCATCTGAACATTTTCCATGGAAATAGTGATAAAGCAACAAGAGGATTGCAATGTTTGTGATTAGAAGGTTAGACCTGGTGGAACTAAGGAATGTAGTTCATCTGAACATTTTCCATGGAAATAGTGATAAAGCAGCAAGATGATTGCAATATTTATGGTTAGAAGGTTCGACTTGGTGGAAATAAGGAATGTAGTTCATCTAAACACTTTCCATGGAAATAGTGATAGAGCAGCAGGAGGATTGCAATTTTTGTGGTTAGAAGGTTAGACCGAGTGGAACTAAGGAATAGAGTTCATCTGAACATTTTCCATGGAATTAGTGATAGAGCAGCAAGAGGATTGCAATAT
This sequence comes from Ascarosepion bandense, assembly GCA_037127315.1. Taxonomy (NCBI): domain Eukaryota; kingdom Metazoa; phylum Mollusca; class Cephalopoda; order Sepiida; family Sepiidae; genus Ascarosepion; species Ascarosepion bandense. The sequence goes on along the minus strand of JBBBDQ010000963.1, from coordinate 4,376,917 downwards.
TTGTGGTTAGAAGGTTAGACCGAGTGGAACTAAGGAATGTAGTTCATTTGAACACTTTCCATGGAAATAGTGATAGAGCAGCAAGAGGATTGCAATGTTTGTGGTTAGAAGGTTAGACCTGGTGGAAATAAGGAATGTAGTTCATGTGAACATTTTCCATGAAAATAGTGATAGAGCAGCAAGAGGATTGCAATATTTGTGGTTAGAAGGTTCGACCTGGTGGAACTAAGGAATGTAGTTCATCTGAACACTTTCCATGGAAATAGTGATAGAGCAGCAGGAGGATTGCAATGTTTGTGGTTAGAAGGTTAGACCTGGTGGAACTAAGGAATGTAGTTCATTTGAACACTTTCCATGGAAATAGTGATAGAGCAGCAAGAGGATTGCAATGTTTGTGGTTAGAAGGTTAGACCTGGTGGAACTAAGGAATGTAGTTCATCTGAACACTTTCCATGCAAATAGTGATAGAGCAGCAGGAGGATTGCAATGTTTGTGGTTAGAAGGTTAGACCTGGTGGAACTAAGGAATGTAGTTCATCTGAACACTTTCCATGGAAATAGTGATAAAGCAACAAGAGGATTGCAATGTTTGTGATTAGAAGGTTAGACCTGGTGGAACTAAGGAATGTAGTTCATCTGAACATTTTCCATGGAAATAGTGATAAAGCAGCAAGATGATTGCAATATTTATGGTTAGAAGGTTCGACTTGGTGGAAATAAGGAATGTAGTTCATCTAAACACTTTCCATGGAAATAGTGATAGAGCAGCAGGAGGATTGCAATTTTTGTGGTTAGAAGGTTAGACCGAGTGGAACTAAGGAATGTAGTTCATCTGAACATTTTCCATGGAATTAGTGATAGAGCAGCAAGAGGATTGCAATATTTGTGGTTAGAAGGTTAGACCGAGTGGAACTAAGGAATGTAGTTCATTTGAACACTTTCCATGGAAATAGTGATAGAGCAGCAAGAGGATTGCAATGTTTGTGGTTAGAAGGTTAGACCTGGTGGAAATAAGGAATGTAGTTCATGTGAATATTTCCATGAAAATAGTGATAGAGCAGCAAGAGGATTGCAATATTTGTGGTTAGAAGGTTCGACCTGGTGGAACTAAGGAATGTAGTTCATCTGAACACTTTCCATGGAAATAGTGATAGAGCAGCAAGAGGCTTGCAATGTTTGTGGTTAGAAGGTTAGACCTGGTGGAACTAAGGAATGTAGTTCATCTGAACATTTTCCATGGAAATAGTGATAGAGCAGCAAGAGGCTTGCAATGTTTGTGGTTAGAAGGTTAGACCTGGTGGAACTAAGGAATGTAGTTCATCTGAACACTTTCCATGGAAATAGTGATAGAGCAGCAAGAGGATTGCAATATTTGTGGTTAGAAGGTTCGACCTGGTGGAAATAAGGAATGTAGTTCATCTGAACACTTTCCATGGAAATAGTGATAGAGCAGCAAGAGGATTGCAATGTTTGTGGTTAGAAGGTTCGACCTGGTGGAACTAAGGAATGTAGTTCATCTGAACACTTTCCATGAAAATAGTGATAGAGCAGCAAGAGATTTGCAATATTTTTGGTTAGAAGGTTCGACCTGGTGGAACTAAGGAATGTAGTTCATCTGAACATTTTCGATGGAAATAGTGATAAAGCAGCAAGATGATTGCAATATTTATGGTTAGAAGGTTAGACCTGGTGGAAATAAGGAATGTAGTTCATCTAAACACTTTCCATGAAAATAGTGATAGAGCAGCAAGAGATTTGCAATATTTTTGGTTAGAAGGTTCGACCTGGTGAAAACTAAGGAATGTAGTTCATCTGAACATTTTCCATGGAAATAGTGATAAAGCAGCAAGATGATTGCAATATTTATGGTTAGAAGGTTCGACCTGGTGGAAATAAGGAATGTAGTTCATCTAAACACTTTCCATGGAAATAGTGATAGAGCAGCAGGAGGATTGCAATTTTTGTGGTTAGAAGGTTAGACCGAGTGGAACTAAGGAATGTAGTTCATTTGAACACTTTCCATGGAAATAGTGATAGAGCAGCAAGAGGATTGCAATGTTTGTGGTTAGAAGGTTAGACCTGGTGGAAATAAGGAATGTAGTTCATCTGAACATTTTCCATGAAAATAGTGATAGAGCAGCAAGAGGATTGCAATATTTGTGGTTAGAAGGTTCGACCTGGTGGAACTAAGGAATGTAGTTCATCTGAACACTTTCCATAGAAATAGTGATAGAGCAGCAAGAGGCTTGCAATGTTTGTGGTTAGAAGGTTAGACCTGGTGGAACTAAGGAATGTAGTTCATCTGAACACTTTCCATGGAAATAGTGATAGAGCAGCAAGAGGCTTGCAATGTTTGTGGTTAGAAGGTTAGACCTGGTGGAACTAAGGAATGTAGTTCATCTGAACACTTTCCATGGAAATAGTGATAGAGCAGCAAGAGGATTGCAATATTTGTGGTTAGAAGGTTCGACCTGGTGGAAATAAGGAATGTAGTTCATCTGAACACTTTCCATGGAAATAGTGATAGAGCAGCAAGAGGATTGCAATGTTTGTGGTTAGAAGGTTCGACCTGGTGGAACTAAGGAATGTAGTTTATCTGAACACTTTCCATGAAAATAGTGATAGAGCAGCAAGAGATTTGCAATATTTTTGGTTAGAAGGTTCGACCTGGTGGAACTAAGGAATGTAGTTCATCTGAACATTTTCCATGGAAATAGTGATAAAGCAGCAAGATGATTGCAATATTTATGGTTAGAAGGTTAGACCTGGTGGAAATAAGGAATGTAGTTCATCTGAACACTTTCCATGAAAATAGTGATAGAGCAGCAAGAGATTTGCAATATTTTTGGTTAGAAGGTTCGACCTGGTGGAACTAAGGAATGTAGTTCATCTGAACATTTTCCATGGAAATAGTGATAAAGCAGCAAGATGATTGCAATATTTATGGTTAGAAGGTTCGACCTGGTGGAAATAAGGAATGTAGTTCATCTAAACACTTTCCATGGAAATAGTGATAGAGCAACAGGAGGATTGCAATTTTTGTGGTTAGAAGGTTAGACCGAGTGGAACTAAGGAATGTAGTTCATTTGAACACTTTCCATAAAAATAGTGATAGAGCAGCAAGAGGATTGCAATGTTTGTGGTTAGAAGGTTAGACCTTGGTGGAAATAAGGAATGTAGTCTATCTGAACATTTTCCATGAAAATAGTGATAGAGCAGCAAGAGGATTGCAATATTTGTGGTTAGAAGGTTCGACCTGGTGGAACTAAGGAATGTAGTTCATCTGAACACTTTCCATGGAACAGTGGATAGAGTGCAGCAAGAGGCTTGCAATGTTTGTGGTTAGAAGGTTAGGATCAGGAACTAAGGGAATGTAGTTCATCTGAACACATCCCATGGAAGTAGTGATAGAGCAGCAAGAGGCTTGCAATGTTTGTGGTTAGAAGGTTAGACCTGGTAACCAGAATGTAGTTCATCTGAAGACTTTCCATGGAAATAGTGATAGAGCAGCAAGAGGATTGCAATATTTGCGGTTAGAAGGTTCGACCTGGTGGAAATATGGAATGTAGTTCATCTGAACACTTTTCCATGGAAATAGTGATAGAGCAGCAAGAGGATTGCAATGTCAGGTTAGAAGGTTCGACCTGGTGGAACTAAGGAATGTAGTTCATCTGATCACTTTCCATGAAAAGTTGTGTGATAGAGCAGCAAGAGATTTGCAATATTTTGGTTAGAAGGTTCGACCTTGGTGGAACTAAGGAATGTAGTTCATCTGAACATTTTCCATGGAAATAGTGATAAAGCAGCAAGATGATTGCAATACTTATAAGGTGGTTAGACTCAGGAACTATGGGAATGTAGTTCATTTCCTGAACACTTTCCATGGAAATAGTGATAGAGCAGCAAGAGGATTGCAATGTTTTTGGTTAGAAGGCTAGACTCATGGAACTAAGGAATGTAGTTCATCTGAACATTTTCCTTGGAATAGTGATAGAAAGCAGCAAGAGGATTGCAATGTTTTTGGTTAGAAGGTTAGACCCTGGTGGAACCATGAATGAAGTTCATCTGAACACTTTCCATGGAAATAGTGATAGAGCAGCAAGAGGATTGCAATATTTGTGGTTAGAAGGTTCGACCTGGTGGAACTAAGGGAATGGTTCATCTGAACACTTTCCATAGAAATAGTGATAGAGCAGCAAGAGGATTGCAATATTTGTGGTTAGAAGGTTCCACCTGGTGGAACTAAGGAATGTAGTCTTCATCTGGAACACCTTCCATGGAAATAGTGATAGAGCAGCAAGAGGATTGCAATGTTTGTGGTTAGAAGGTTATACCTGGCGGAACTAAGGAGTATAGTTCATCTGAACACTTTCCATGGAAATAGTGATAGAGCAGCAAGAGGACTGCAGTATTTGTGGTTAGAAGGTTCGACCTGGTGGAACTAAGGAATGTAGTCATCTTGGAACACTTTCCATGGAAATAGTGACAGACATAAGAGGCTTGCAATGTTTGTGGTTAGAAGGTTAGACCTGGTGAAATCCATGGAATGTAGTTCATCTGAACACTTTCCATGAAATAGTGATAGGAGCAGTGGGTAGGATTGCAATGTTTGTGGTTAGAAGCAGCAGACCTGGTGGAACTAAGGAATGTAGTTCATTTGAACACTTTCCATGGAAATAGTGACAGAGCAGCAAGAGGATTGCAATGTTTGTGGTTAGAAGGTTAGACCTGGTGGAAGTAAGGAATGTAGTTCATCTGAACACTTTCTATGGAAATAGTGACAGTTGTGCAAGAGGATTGCAATGTTTGTGGTTAGAAGGTTAGACCTGGTGGAACTAAGGAATGTAGTTCATTTGAACACTTTCCATGGGAAATATGATAGAGCAGCAAGAGGATTGCAATGTTTGTGGTTAGAAGTGCTAGACCTGCGGAAGTAAGAATGTAGTTCATCTGAACACTTTCTATGGAAATAGTGATAAAGCAGTAAGAGACTGCAATGTTTGTGGTTAGAAGGTTAGACCTGGTGGAACTAAGGAATGTAGTTCATTTGAACACCTCTTCCATGGAAATAGTGATAGAGCAGCAAGAGGATTGCATGTTTGTGGTTAGAAGGTTAGACCTGTGGAAGTAAGGAATGTAGTCTCATCTGAACACTTTCTCCATGGAAATAGTGGATAGAGCAGCAAGAGGATAAAAATACTTTGTGGTTAGAAGTTGTTCGACCTCCAGGAATCCAAGGAATGGTTCATCTGAACACTTTCCATGGAAATATGATAGAGCAGCAAGAGGCTTGCAATGTTTGTGGTTAGAAGGTTAGACTCAGGAAACTAAGGAATGTAGTTCATCTGGAATGCACATTCCATGGAAGTAGGTGATAGAGCAGCAAGAGGCTTGCAATGTTTGTGGTTAGAAGGTTAGGACCTGGTGGAACCAAGGAACAGTTCATCTGAAGACTTTCCATGGAAATAGTGATAGAGCAGCAAGAGGATTGCAATATTTGTGGTTAGAAGGTTCGGGACTTGTGAAATAAGGAATGTAGTTCATCTGAACACTTTCTCCATGGAAATAGTGATAGAGCAGCAAGAGGATTGCAATGTTTGTGGTTAGAAGGTTCGACCTGTGGAATCATGAATGTAGTTCATCTTGATCACTTTCCATGAAAATAGTAGAGCAGCAAGAGATTTGGTAATATTTTTGGTTAGAAGGTTCGACCTGGTGGAACTATGAATGTAGTTCATCTGAACATTTTCCTATGGAAATAGTGATAAAGCAGCAAGATGGGATTGCAATATTTATGGTTAGAAGGTTAGACCTGTGGAACTAAGGAATGTAGTTCATTTGAACACTTTCCATGGAAATAGTGATAGAGCAGCAAGAGGATTGCAATGTTTTTGGTTAGAAGGTTAGAGACTGGTGAAATCATGAATGTAGTTCATCTGAACATTTTCCATGGAAATAGTGATAGAGCAGCAAGAGGGATTGCAATGTTTTTGGTTAGAAGGTTAGACCTGTGGAACTAAGGAATGAAGTTCATCTGAACACTTTCCATGGAAATAGTGATAGAGCAGCAAGAGGATTGCAATATTTGTGGGTTAGAAGGTTCGACCTGGTGGAACCAAGGGGAATGTAGTTCATCTGAACACTTTCCATAGAAATAGTGATAGAGCAGCAAGAGGATCATAAATATTTGTGGTTAGAAGGTTCGACCTGGTGGAACTAAGGAATGTAGTTCATCTGAACACCTTCCATGGAAATAGTGATAGAGCAGCAAGAGGATTGCAATGTTTGTGGTTAGAAGGTTATACCTGGTGTAACCATGAGTATAGTTCATCTGAACACTCTCTTCCATGGAAATAGTGATAGAGTACAAGAGGATTGCAATATTTGTAAGTTAGAAGGTTCCGGACTTGGTGGAACTAAGGGAATGTAGTTCATCTGAACACTTTCCATGAAATAGTGATGAGCAGCAAGAGCTTTCAACAAGCTTCAGGTTAGAAGGTTAGGACCTGCATGGAACTAAGGAATGTAGTTCATCTGAACACTTTCCATGAAATAGTGATGAGCAGCAAGAGGATTGCAATGTTTGTGGTTAGAAGGTTAGACCTGGTGGAACTAAGGAATGTAGTTCATTTGAACACTTTCCATGAAATAGTGATAGAGCAGCAAGAGGATTGCAATGTTTGTGGTTAGAAGGTTGACCTAAGTGAAGTAAGGAATGTAGTTCATCTGAACACTTTCTATGGAAATAGTGATAAAGCAGTAAGAGGATTGCAATGTTTGTGGTTAGAAGGTTAGACCTGCGGAACTATGAATGTAGTTCATTTGAATACCTTTCCATGGAAATAGGGATAGAGCATAAAGAGGATTGCAATGTTTGTGGTTAGAAGGTTAGACCTGGGCACAAGGGAGCCGAGTTCATCTGAACACTTTCTATGGAAATAGTGATAAAGCAGTAAGAGGATTGCAATGTTTGTGGTTAGAAGGTTAGACCTGGTGGAACTAAGGAATGTAGTCTATTTGAACACTTTCCATGGAAATAGTGATAGAGCAGCAAGAGGATTGCAATGTTTGTGGTTAGAAGGTTAGACCAGGGAAGTAAGTAATGTAGTTCATCTGAACACTTTCCATGGAAATAGTGATAGAGCAGCAAGAGGATTGCAATATTTGTGGTTAGAAGGTTCGACCTGGTGGAACTAAGGAATGTAGTTCATCTGAACACTTTCCATGGAAATAGTGATAGAGCAGCAAGAGGCTTGCAATGTTTAGAAGAAGGTTAGACCCCAGAACTAAGGAATGTAGTTCATCTGAACACTTTCCATGGAAATAGTGATAGAGCAGCAACAGGCTTCTGCAATGTTTGTGGTTAGAAGGTTAGACCTGGTGGAACTAAGAATGTAGTTCATCTGAACACTTTCCATGGAAATAGTGATAGAGCAGCAAGAGGCTTGCAATGTTTGTGGTTAGAAGGTTAGACCTGGTGGAACTAAGGAATGTAGTTCATCTGAACACTTTCCATGGAAATAGTGATAGAGCAGCAAGAGGATTGCAATATTTGTGGTTAGAAGGTTCGACCTTGGTGGAACTAAGGAATGTAGTCTATCTGAACACTTTCCATGGAAATAGTGATGGAGCAGCAACAGATCAGTCAGTTTGTGGTTAGAAGGTTCGACCTGGTGGAACTATGAATGTAGTTCATCTGAACACTTTCCATGAAAATAGTGACAGAGCAGCAAGAGATTTGCAATATTTTTGGTTAGAAGGTTCGACCTGGCGGAACTAAGGAATAACCATCTGAACATTTTCCATGAAATAGGTGATAAAGCAGCAAGAGGATTGCAATGGAAGTTTGTGGTTAGAAGGTTAGACCTGGTGGAACTAAGGAATGTAGTTCATTTGGAACACTTTCCATGAAATAGTGATAGAGCAGCAAGAGGATTGCAATGTTTAAAGTTAGAAGGTTAGACCTGGTGGAAGTAAGGAATGTAGTTCATCTGAATATTTTTCCATGGAAATAGTGATAGAGCAGCAAGAGATTGCAATGTTTTTGGTTAGAAGGTTAGACCTGGGGGAACTAAGGAATGTAGTTCATCTGAACACTTTCCATGGAAATAGTGATAGAGCAGCAAGAGGCTTGCAATGTTTGTGGTTAGAAGGTTAGACCTGGTGGAACTAAGGAATGTAGTTCATCTGAACACTTTCCATGGAAATAGTGATAGAGCAGCAAGAGGCTTGCAATGTTTGTGGTTAGAAGGTTAGACCTGGGGGAACTAAGGAATGTAGTTCATCTGAACACTTTCCATGGAAATAGTGATAGAGCAGCAAGAGGATTGCAATATTTGTGGTTAGAAGGTTCGACCTGGTGGAACTAAGGAATGTAGTTCATCTGAACACTTTCCATGGAAATAGTGATAGAGCAGCAACAGGATTGCAATGTTTGTGGTTAGAAGGTTCGACCTGGTGGAACTAAGGAATGTAGTTCATCTGAACACTTTCCATGAAAATAGTGATAGAGCAGCAAGAGATTTGCAATATTTTTGGTTAGAAGGTTCGACCTGGTGGAACTAAGGAATGTAGTTCATCTGAACATTTTCCATGGAAATAGTGATAAAGCAGCAAGAGGATTGCAATGTTTGTGGTTAGAAGGTTAGACCTGGTGGAACTAAGGAATGTAGTTCATTTGAACACTTTCCATGGAAATAGTGATAGAGCAGCAAGAGGATTGCAATGTTTGTGGTTAGAAGGTTAGACCTGGTGGAAGTAAGGAATGTAGTTCATCTGAATATTTTCCATGGAAATAGTGATAGAGCAGCAAGAGGATTGCAATGTTTTTGGTTAGAAGGTTAGACCTGGTGGAACTAAGGAATGTAGTTCATCTGAACACTTTCCATGGAAATAGTGATAGAGCAGCAAGAGGCTTGCAATGTTTGTGGTTAGAAGTTTAGACCAGGTGGAACTAAGGAATGTAGTTCATCTGAACACTTTCCATGGAAATAGTGATAGAGCAGCAAGAGGCTTGCAATGTTTGTGGTTAGAAGGTTAGACCTGGGGGAACTAAGGAATGTAGTTCATCTGAACACTTTCCATGGAAATAGTGATAGAGCAGCAAGAGGCTTGCAATGTTTGTGGTTAGAAGGTTAGACCTGGTGGAACTAAGGAATGTAGTTCATCTGAACACTTTCCATGGAAATAGTGATAGCGCAGCAAGAGATTTGCAATATTTTTGGTTAGAAGGTTTGACCTGGTGGAACTAAGGAATGTAGTTCATCTGAACATTTTCCATGGAAATAGTGATAAAGCAGCAAGATGATTGCAACATTTATGGTTAGAAGGTTAGACCTGGTGGAACTAAGGAATGTAGTTCATTTGAACACTTTCCATGGAAATAGTGATAGAGCAGCAAGAGGATTGCAATGTTCGTGGTTAGAAGGTTATACCTGGTGGAAGTAAGGAATGTAGTTCATCTGAACACTTTCCATGGAAATAGTGATAGAGCAGCAAGAGGCTTGCAATGTTTGTGGTTAGAAGGTTAGACCTGGTGGAACTAAGGAATGTAGTTCATCTGAACACTTTCCATGGAAATAGTGATAGAGCAGCAAGAGGATTGCAATGTTTGTGGTTAGAAGGTTAGACCTGGTGGAAGTAAGGAATGTAGTTCATCTGAATATTTTCCATGGAAATAGTGATAGAGCAGCAAGAGGATTGCAATGTTTTTGGTTAGAAGGTTAGACCTGGGGGAACTAAGGAATGTAGTTCATCTGAACACTTTCCATGGAAATAGTGATAGAGCAGCAAGAGGCTTGCAATGTTTGTGGTTAGAAGGTTAGACCTGGGGGAACTAAGGAATGTAGTTCATCTGAACACTTTCCATGGAAATAGTGATAGAGCAGCAAGAGGATTGCAATATTTGTGGTTAGAAGGTTCGACCTGGTGGAACTAAGGAATGTAGTTCATCTGAACACTTTCCATGGAAATAGTGATAGAGCAGCAACAGGATTGCAATGTTTGTGGTTAGAAGGTTCGACCTGGTGGAACTAAGGAATGTAGTTCATCTGAACACTTTCCATGAAAATAGTGATAGAGCAGCAAGAGATTTGCAATATTTTTGGTTAGAAGGTTCGACCTGGTGGAACTAAGGAATGTAGTTCATCTGAACATTTTCCATGGAAATAGTGATAAAGCAGCAAGAGGATTGCAATGTTTGTGGTTAGAAGGTTACACCTGGTGGAACTAAGGAATGTAGTTCATTTGAACACTTTCCATGGAAATAGTGATAGAGCAGCAAGAGGATTGCAATGTTTGTGGTTAGAAGGTTAGACCTGGTGGAAGTAAGGAATGTAGTTCATCTGAATATTTTCCATGGAAATAGTGATAGAGCAGCAAGAGGATTGCAATGTTTTTGGTTAGAAGGTTAGACCTGGGGGAACTAAGGAATGTAGTTCATCTGAACACTTTCCATGGAAATAGTGATAGAGCAGCAAGAGGCTTGCAATGTTTGTGGTTAGAAGTTTAGACCAGGTGGAACTAAGGAATGTAGTTCATCTGAACACTTTCCATGGAAATAGTGATAGAGCAGCAAGAGGCTTGCAATGTTTGTGGTTAGAAGGTTAGAGCTGGGGGAACTAAGGAATGTAGTTCATCTGAACACTTTCCATGGAAATAGTGATAGAGCAGCAAGAGGCTTGCAATGTTTGTGGTTAGAAGGTTAGACCTGGTGGAACTAAGGAATGTAGTTCATCTGAACACTTTCCATGGAAATAGTGATAGCGCAGCAAGAGATTTGCAATATTTTTGGTTAGAAGGTTTGACCTGGTGGAACTAAGGAATGTAGTTCATCTGAACATTTTCCATGGAAATAGTGATAAAGCAGCAAGATGATTGCAACATTTATGGTTAGAAGGTTAGACCTGGTGGAACTAAGGAATGTAGTTCATTTGAACACTTTCCATGGAAATAGTGATAGAGCAGCAAGAGGATTGCAATGTTCGTGGTTAGAAGGTTATACCTGGTGGAAGTAAGGAATGTAGTTCATCTGAACACTTTCCATGGAAATAGTGATAGAGCAGCAAGAGGCTTGCAATGTTTGTGGTTAGAAGGTTAGACCTGGTGGAACTAAGGAATGTAGTTCATCTGAACACTTTCCATGGAAATAGTGATAGAGCAGCAAGAGGATTGCAATATTTGCGGTTAGAAGGTTCGACCTGGTGGAACTAAGGAATGTAGTTCATCTGAACACTTTCCATGGAAATAGTGATAGAGCAGCAGGAGGATTGCAATGTTTGTGGTTAGAAGGTTAGACCTGGTGGAAATAAGGAATGTAGTTCATCTGAACATTTTCCATGAAAATAGTGATAGAGCAGCAAGAGGCTTGCAATGTTTGTGGTTAGAAGGTTAGACCTGGTGGAACTAAGGAATGTAGTTCATCCGAACACTTTCCATGGAAATAGTGATAGAGCAGCAAGAGGATTGCAATATTTGCGGTTAGAAGGTTCGACCTGGTGGAACTAAGGAATGTAGTTCATCTGAACACTTTCCATGGAAATAGTGATAGAGCAGCAAGAGGCTTGCAATGTTTGTGGTTAGAAGGTTAGACCTGGTGGAACTAAGGAATGTATTTCATCTGAACACTTTCCATGGAAATAGTGATAGAGCAGCAAGAGGCTTGCAATGTTTGTAGGTAGAAGGTTAGACCTGGTGGAACTAAGGAATGTAGTTCATCTGAACACTTTCCATGGAAATAGTGATAGAGCAGCAAGAGGATTGCAATATTTGTGGTTAGAAGGTTCGACCTGGTGGAACTAAGGAATGTAGTTCATCTGAACACTTTCCATGGAAATAGTGATAGAGCAGCAAGAGGATTGCAATGTTTGTGGTTAGAAGGTTCGACCTGGTGGAACTAAGGAATGTAGTTCATCTGAACACTTTCCATGAAAATAGTGATAGAGCAGCAAGAGATTTGCAATATTTTTGGTTAGAAGGTTCTACCTGGTGGAACTAAGGAATGTAGTTCATCTGAACATTTTCCATGGAAATAGTGATAAAGCAGCAAGATGATTGCAATATTTATGGTTAGAAGGTTAGACCTGGTGGAACTAAGGAATGTAGTTCATTTGAACACTTTCCATGGAAATAGTGATAGAGCAGCAAGAGGATTGCAATGTTTGTGGTTAGAAGGTTTGACCTGGTGGAAGTAAGGAATGTAGTTCATCTGAACATTTTCCATGGAAATAGTGATAGAGCAGCAAGAGGATTGCAATGTTTGTGGTTAGAAGGTTAGACCTGGGGGAACTAAGGAATGTAGTTCATCTGAACACTTTCCATGGAAATAGTGATAGAGCAGCAAGAGGCTTGCAATGTTTGTGGTTAGAAGGTTAGACCTGGTGGAACTAAGGAATGTAGTTCATCTGAACACTTTCCATGGAAATAGTGATAGCGCAGCAAGAGATTTGCAATATTTTTGGTTAGAAGGTTTGACCTGGTGGAACTAAGGAATGTAGTTCATCTGAACATTTTCCATGGAAATAGTGATAAAGCAGCAAGATGATTGCAACATTTATGGTTAGAAGGTTAGACCTGGTGGAACTAAGGAATGTAGTTCATTTGAACACTTTCCATGGAAATAGTGATAGAGCAGCAAGAGGATTGCAATGTTCGTGGTTAGAAGGTTATACCTGGTGGAAGTAAGGAATGTAGTTCATCTGAACACTTTCCATGGAAATAGTGATAGAGCAGCAAGAGGCTTGCAATGTTTGTGGTTAGAAGGTTAGACCTGGTGGAACTAAGGAATGTAGTTCATCTGAACACTTTCCATGGAAATAGTGATAGAGCAGCAAGAGGATTGCAATATTTGCGGTTAGAAGGTTCGACCTGGTGGAACTAAGGAATGTAGTTCATCTGAACACTTTCCATGGAAATAGTGATAGAGCAGCAGGAGGATTGCAATGTTTGTGGTTAGAAGGTTAGACCTGGTGGAAATAAGGAATGTAGTTCATCTGAACATTTTCCATGAAAATAGTGATAGAGCAGCAAGAGGCTTGCAATGTTTGTGGTTAGAAGGTTAGACCTGGTGGAACTAAGGAATGTAGTTCATCCGAACACTTTCCATGGAAATAGTGATAGAGCAGCAAGAGGATTGCAATATTTGCGGTTAGAAGGTTCGACCTGGTGGAACTAAGGAATGTAGTTCATCTGAACACTTTCCATGGAAATAGTGATAGAGCAGCAAGAGGCTTGCAATGTTTGTGGTTAGAAGGTTAGACCTGGTGGAACTAAGGAATGTATTTCATCTGAACACTTTCCATGGAAATAGTGATAGAGCAGCAAGAGGCTTGCAATGTTTGTAGGTAGAAGGTTAGACCTGGTGGAACTAAGGAATGTAGTTCATCTGAACACTTTCCATGGAAATAGTGATAGAGCAGCAAGAGGATTGCAATATTTGTGGTTAGAAGGTTCGACCTGGTGGAACTAAGGAATGTAGTTCATCTGAACACTTTCCATGGAAATAGTGATAGAGCAGCAAGAGGATTGCAATGTTTGTGGTTAGAAGGTTCGACCTGGTGGAACTAAGGAATGTAGTTCATCTGAACACTTTCCATGAAAATAGTGATAGAGCAGCAAGAGATTTGCAATATTTTTGGTTAGAAGGTTCTACCTGGTGGAACTAAGGAATGTAGTTCATCTGAACATTTTCCATGGAAATAGTGATAAAGCAGCAAGATGATTGCAATATTTATGGTTAGAAGGTTAGACCTGGTGGAACTAAGGAATGTAGTTCATTTGAACACTTTCCATGGAAATAGTGATAGAGCAGCAAGAGGATTGCAATGTTTGTGGTTAGAAGGTTTGACCTGGTGGAAGTAAGGAATGTAGTTCATCTGAACATTTTCCATGGAAATAGTGATAGAGCAGCAAGAGGATTGCAATGTTTTTGGTTAGAAGGTTAGACCTGGGGGAACTAAGGAATGTAGTTCATCTGAACACTTTCCATGGAAATAGTGATAGAGCAACAAGAGGATTGCAATATTTGTGGTTAGAAGGTTAGACCTGGTGGAAATAAGGAATGTAGTTCATCTGAACACTTTCCATGGAAATAGTGATAGAGCAGCAAGAGGATTGCAATATTTGTGGTTAGAAGGTTCGACCTGGTGGAACTAAGGAATGTAGTTCATCTGAACACTTTCCATGGAAATAGTGATAGAGCAGCAAGAGGATTGCAATGTTTTTGGTTAGAAGGTTAGACCTGGTGGAACTAAGGAATGTAGTTCATCTGAACACTTTCCATGGAAATAGTGATAGAGCAGCAAGAGTATTGCAATATTTGTGTTTAGAAGGTTAGACCTGGTGGAAATAAGGAATGTAGTTCATCTGAACACTTTCCATGGAAATAGTGATAGAGCAGCAAGAGGATTGCAATGTTTGTGGTTAGAAGGTTAGACCTGGTGGAAGTAAGGAATGTAGTTCATCTGAACACTTTCCATGGAAATAGTGATAGAGCAGCAAGAGGATTGCTATGTTTGTGGTTAGAAGGTTATACCTGGTGGAACTAAGGAGTATAGTTCATCTGAACACTTTCCATGGAAATAGTGATAGAGCAGCAAGAGGATTGCAATGTTTGTGGTTAGAAGGTTATACCTGGTGGAACTAAGGAGTATAGTTCATCTGAACACTTTCCATGGAAATAGTGATAGAGCAGCAAGATGATTGCAATATTTATGTTTAGAAGGTTAGACCTGGTGGAACTAAGGAATGTAGTTCATTTGAACACTTTCCATGGAAATAGTGATAGAGCAGCAAGATGATTGCAATATTTATGTTTAGAAGGTTAGACCTGGTGGAACTAAGGAATGTAGTTCATTTGAACACTTTCCATGGAAATAGTGATAGAGCAGCAAGAGGATTGCAATGTTTATGGTTAGAAGGTTAGACCTGGTGGAACTAAGGAATGTAGTTCATCTGAACACTTTCCATGGAAATAGTGATAGAGCAACAAGAGGATTGCAATATTTGTGGTTAGAAGGTTCGACCTGGTGGAAATAAGGAATGTAGTTCATCTGAAGACTTTCCATGGAAATAGTGATAGAGCAGCAAGAGGATTGCAATGTTTGTGGTTAGAAGGTTATACCTGGTGGAACTAAGGAGTATAGTTCATCTGAACACTTTCCATGGAAATAGTGATAGAGCAGCAAGAGCATTGCAATGTTTGTGGTTAGAAGGTTATACCTGGTGGAACTAAGGAGTATAGTTCATCTGAACACTTTCCATGGAAATAGTGATAGAGCAGCAAGAGGATTGCAATGTTTGTGGTTAGAAGGTTAGACCTGGTGGAACTAAGAAGTATAGTTCATCTGAACACTTTCCATGGAAATAGTGATAGAGCAGCAAGAGGATTGCAATGTTTGTGGTTAGAAGTTTAGACCAGGTGGAACTAAGGAATGTAGTTCATCTGAACACTTTCCATGGAAATAGTGATAGAGCAGCAAGAGGATTGCAATGTTTGTGGTTAGAAGGTTCGACCTGGTGGAACTAAGGAGTATAGTTCATCTGAACACTTTCCATGGAAATAGTGATAGAGCAGGAAGAGGATTGCAATGTTTGTGGTTAGAAGGTTAGACCTGGTGGAACTAAGAAGTATAGTTCATCTGAACACTTTCCATGGAAATAGTGATAGAGCAGCAAGAGGATTGCAATATTTGTGGTTAGAAGTTTAGACCAGGTGGAACTAAGGAATGTAGTTCATCTGAACACTTTCCATGGAAATAGTGATAGAGCAGCAAGAGGATTGCAATGTTTGTGGTTAGAAGGTTATACCTGGTGGAACTAAGGAGTATAGTTCATCTGAACACTTTCCATGGAAATAGTGATAGAGCAGCAAGAGCATTGCAATGTTTGTGGTTAGAAGGTTATACCTGGTGGAACTAAGGAGTATAGTTCATCTGAACACTTTCCATGGAAATAGTGATAGAGCAGCAAGAGGATTGCAATGTTTGTGGTTAGAAGGTTCGACCTGGTGGAACTAAGGAGTATAGTTCATCTGAACACTTTCCATGGAAATAGTGATAGAGCAGCAAGAGGATTGCAATGTTTGTGGTTAGAAGGTTAGACCTGGTGGAACTAAGAAGTATAGTTCATCTGAACACTTTCCATGGAAATAGTGATAGAGCAGCAAGAGGATTGCAATATTTGTGGTTAGAAGTTTAGACCAGGTGGAACTAAGGAATGTAGTTCATCTGAACACTTTCCATGGAAATAGTGATAGAGCAGCAAGAGGATTGCAATGTTTGTGGTTAGAAGGTTAGACCTGGTGGAACTAAGGAATGTAGTTCATCTGAACACTTTCCATGGAAATAGTGATAGAGCAGCAAGAGGATTGCAATGTTTGTGGTTAGAAGGTTATACCTGGTGGAACTAAGGAGTATAGTTCATCTGAACACTTTCCATGGAAATAGTGATAGAGCAGCAAGAGGATTGCAATGTTTTTGGTTAGAAGGTTAGACCTGGGGGAACTAAGGAATGTAGTTCATCTGAACACTTTCCATGGAAATAGTGATAGAGCAACAAGAGGATTGCAATATTTGTGGTTAGAAGGTTAGACCTGGTGGAAATAAGGAATGTAGTTCATCTGAACACTTTCCATGGAAATAGTGATAGAGCAGCAAGAGGATTGCAATATTTGTGGTTAGAAGGTTCGACCTGGTGGAACTAAGGAATGTAGTTCATCTGAACACTTTCCATGGAAATAGTGATAGAGCAGCAAGAGGATTGCAATGTTTTTGGTTAGAAGGTTAGACCTGGTGGAACTAAGGAATGTAGTTCATCTGAACACTTTCCATGGAAATAGTGATAGAGCAGCAAGAGGATTGCAATATTTGTGTTTAGAAGGTTAGACCTGGTGGAAATAAGGAATGTAGTTCATCTGAACACTTTCCATGGAAATAGTGATAGAGCAGCAAGAGGATTGCAATGTTTGTGGTTAGAAGGTTAGACCTGGTGGAAGTAAGGAATGTAGTTCATCTGAACACTTTCCATGGAAATAGTGATAGAGCAGCAGGAGGATTGCAATGTTTGTGGTTAGAAGGTTAGACCTGGTGGAAATAAGGAATGTAGTTCATCTGAACACTTTCCATGGAAATAGTGATAGAGCAGCAAGAGGATTGCAATGTTTGTGGTTAGAAGGTTAGACCTGGTGGAAGTAAGGAATGTAGTTCATCTGAACACTTTCCATGGAAATAGTGATAGAGCAGCAAGAGGATTGCTATGTTTGTGGTTAGAAGGTTATACCTGGTGGAACTAAGGAGTATAGTTCATCTGAACACTTTCCATGGAAATAGTGATAGAGCAGCAAGAGGATTGCAATGTTTGTGGTTAGAAGGTTATACCTGGTGGAACTAAGGAGTATAGTTCATCTGAACACTTTCCATGGAAATAGTGATAGAGCAGCAAGATGATTGCAATATTTATGTTTAGAAGGTTAGACCTGGTGGAACTAAGGAATGTAGTTCATTTGAACACTTTCCATGGAAATAGTGATAGAGCAGCAAGATGATTGCAATATTTATGTTTAGAAGGTTAGACCTGGTGGAACTAAGGAATGTAGTTCATTTGAACACTTTCCATGGAAATAGTGATAGAGCAGCAAGAGGATTGCAATGTTTATGGTTAGAAGGTTAGACCTGGTGGAACTAAGGAATGTAGTTCATCTGAACACTTTCCATGGAAATAGTGATAGAGCAACAAGAGGATTGCAATATTTGTGGTTAGAAGGTTCGACCTGGTGGAAATAAGGAATGTAGTTCATCTGAAGACTTTCCATGGAAATAGTGATAGAGCAGCAAGAGGATTGCAATGTTTGTGGTTAGAAGGTTATACCTGGTGGAACTAAGGAGTATAGTTCATCTGAACACTTTCCATGGAAATAGTGATAGAGCAGCAAGAGCATTGCAATGTTTGTGGTTAGAAGGTTATACCTGGTGGAACTAAGGAGTATAGTTCATCTGAACACTTTCCATGGAAATAGTGATAGAGCAGCAAGAGGATTGCAATGTTTGTGGTTAGAAGGTTAGACCTGGTGGAACTAAGAAGTATAGTTCATCTGAACACTTTCCATGGAAATAGTGATAGAGCAGCAAGAGGATTGCAATGTTTGTGGTTAGAAGTTTAGACCAGGTGGAACTAAGGAATGTAGTTCATCTGAACACTTTCCATGGAAATAGTGATAGAGCAGCAAGAGGATTGCAATGTTTGTGGTTAGAAGGTTCGACCTGGTGGAACTAAGGAGTATAGTTCATCTGAACACTTTCCATGGAAATAGTGATAGAGCAGGAAGAGGATTGCAATGTTTGTGGTTAGAAGGTTAGACCTGGTGGAACTAAGAAGTATAGTTCATCTGAACACTTTCCATGGAAATAGTGATAGAGCAGCAAGAGGATTGCAATATTTGTGGTTAGAAGTTTAGACCAGGTGGAACTAAGGAATGTAGTTCATCTGAACACTTTCCATGGAAATAGTGATAGAGCAGCAAGAGGATTGCAATGTTTGTGGTTAGAAGGTTATACCTGGTGGAACTAAGGAGTATAGTTCATCTGAACACTTTCCATGGAAATAGTGATAGAGCAGCAAGAGCATTGCAATGTTTGTGGTTAGAAGGTTATACCTGGTGGAACTAAGGAGTATAGTTCATCTGAACACTTTCCATGGAAATAGTGATAGAGCAGCAAGAGGATTGCAATGTTTGTGGTTAGAAGGTTCGACCTGGTGGAACTAAGGAGTATAGTTCATCTGAACACTTTCCATGGAAATAGTGATAGAGCAGCAAGAGGATTGCAATGTTTGTGGTTAGAAGGTTAGACCTGGTGGAACTAAGAAGTATAGTTCATCTGAACACTTTCCATGGAAATAGTGATAGAGCAGCAAGAGGATTGCAATATTTGTGGTTAGAAGTTTAGACCAGGTGGAACTAAGGAATGTAGTTCATCTGAACACTTTCCATGGAAATAGTGATAGAGCAGCAAGAGGATTGCAATGTTTGTGGTTAGAAGGTTAGACCTGGTGGAACTAAGGAATGTAGTTCATCTGAACACTTTCCATGGAAATAGTGATAGAGCAGCAAGAGGATTGCAATGTTTGTGGTTAGAAGGTTATACCTGGTGGAACTAAGGAGTATAGTTCATCTGAACACTTTCCATGGAAATAGTGATAGAGCAGCAAGAGGATTGCAATGTTTTTGGTTAGAAGGTTAGACCTGGGGGAACTAAGGAATGTAGTTCATCTGAACACTTTCCATGGAAATAGTGATAGAGCAACAAGAGGATTGCAATATTTGTGGTTAGAAGGTTAGACCTGGTGGAAATAAGGAATGTAGTTCATCTGAACACTTTCCATGGAAATAGTGATAGAGCAGCAAGAGGATTGCAATATTTGTGGTTAGAAGGTTCGACCTGGTGGAACTAAGGAATGTAGTTCATCTGAACACTTTCCATGGAAATAGTGATAGAGCAGCAAGAGGATTGCAATGTTTTTGGTTAGAAGGTTAGACCTGGTGGAACTAAGGAATGTAGTTCATCTGAACACTTTCCATGGAAATAGTGATAGAGCAGCAAGAGGATTGCAATATTTGTGTTTAGAAGGTTAGACCTGGTGGAAATAAGGAATGTAGTTCATCTGAACACTTTCCATGGAAATAGTGATAGAGCAGCAAGAGGATTGCAATGTTTGTGGTTAGAAGGTTAGACCTGGTGGAAGTAAGGAATGTAGTTCATCTGAACACTTTCCATGGAAATAGTGATAGAGCAGCAAGAGGATTGCTATGTTTGTGGTTAGAAGGTTATACCTGGTGGAACTAAGGAGTATAGTTCATCTGAACACTTTCCATGGAAATAGTGATAGAGCAGCAAGAGGATTGCAATGTTTGTGGTTAGAAGGTTATACCTGGTGGAACTAAGGAGTATAGTTCATCTGAACACTTTCCATGGAAATAGTGATAGAGCAGCAAGATGATTGCAATATTTATGTTTAGAAGGTTAGACCTGGTGGAACTAAGGAATGTAGTTCATTTGAACACTTTCCATGGAAATAGTGATAGAGCAGCAAGAGGATTGCAATGTTTATGGTTAGAAGGTTAGACCTGGTGGAACTAAGGAATGTAGTTCATCTGAACACTTTCCATGGAAATAGTGATAGAGCAACAAGAGGATTGCAATATTTGTGGTTAGAAGGTTCGACCTGGTGGAAATAAGGAATGTAGTTCATCTGAAGACTTTCCATGGAAATAGTGATAGAGCAGCAAGAGGATTGCAATGTTTGTGGTTAGAAGGTTATACCTGGTGGAACTAAGGAGTATAGTTCATCTGAACACTTTCCATGGAAATAGTGATAGAGCAGCAAGAGCATTGCAATGTTTGTGGTTAGAAGGTTATACCTGGTGGAACTAAGGAGTATAGTTCATCTGAACATTTTCCATGGAAATAGTGATAGAGCAGCAAGAGGATTGCAATGTTTGTGGTTAGAAGGTTAGACCTGGTGGAACTAAGAAGTATAGTTCATCTGAACACTTTCCATGGAAATAGTGATAGAGCAGCAAGAGGATTGCAATGTTTGTGGTTAGAAGTTTAGACCAGGTGGAACTAAGGAATGTAGTTCATCTGAACACTTTCCATGGAAATAGTGGTAGAGCAGCAAGAGGATTGCAATGTTTGTGGTTAGAAGGTTCGACCTGGTGGAACTAAGGAGTATAGTTCATCTGAACACTTTCCATGGAAATAGTGATAGAGCAGCAAGAGGATTGCAATGTTTGTGGTTAGAAGGTTAGACCTGGTGGAACTAAGGAGTATAGTTCATCTGAACACTTTCCATGGAAATAGTGATAGAGCAGCAAGAGGATTGCAATGTTTGTGGTTAGAAGGTTAGACCTGGTGGAACTAAGGAATGTAGTTCATCTGAACACTTTCCATGGAAATAGTGATAGAGCAGCAAGAGGATTGCAATGTTTGTGGTTAGAAGGTTATACCTGGTGGAACTAAGGAGTATAGTTCATCTGAACACTTTCCATGGAAATAGTGATAGAGCAGCAAGAGGATTGCAATGTTTGTGGTTAGAAGGTTAGACCTGGTGGAACTAAGAAGTATAGTTCATCTGAACACTTTCCATGGAAATAGTGATAGAGCAGCAAGAGGATTGCAATGTTTGTGGTTAGAAGTTTAGACCAGGTGGAACTAAGGAATGTAGTTCATCTGAACACTTTCCATGGAAATAGTGATAGAGCAGCAAGAGGATTGCAATGTTTGTGGTTAGAAGGTTAGACCTGGTGGAACTAAGGAATGTAGTTCATCTGAACACTTTCCATGGAAATAGTGATAGAGCAGCAAGAGGATTGCAATGTTTGTGGTTAGAAGGTTATACCTGGTGGAACTAAGGAGTATAGTTCATCTGAACACTTTCCATGGAAATAGTGATAGAGCAGCAAGAGGATTGCAATGTTTGTGGTTAGAAGTTTAGACCAGGTGGAACTAAGGAATGTAGTTCATCTGAACACTTTCCATGGAAATAGTGATAGAGCAGCAAGAGGATTGCAATGTTTGTGGTTAGAAGGTTAGACCTGGTGGAACTAAGGAATGTAGTTCATCTGAACACTTTCCATGGAAATAGTGATAGAGCAGCAAGAGGATTGCAATGTTTGTGGTTAGAAGGTTATACCTGGTGGAACTAATGAGTATAGTTCATCTGAACACTTTCCATGGAAATAGTGATAGAGCAGCAACAGGATTGCAATGTTTGTGGTTAGAAGGTTAGACCTGGTGGAACTAAGAAGTATAGTTCATCTGAACACTTTCCATGGAAATAGTGACAGAGCAGCAAGAGGATTGCAATGTTTGTGGTTAGAAGGTTAGACCTGGTAGAACTAAGGAATGTAGTTCATCTGAACACTTTCCATGGAAATAGTGATAGAGCAGCAAGATGATTGCAATATTTGTGTATAGTAGGTTAGACCTGGTGGAACTAAGGAATGTAGTTCATCTGAACACTTTCCATAGAAATAGTGACAGAGTAGCAAGAGGATTGCAATATTTGTGGTTTGAAGTTTAGACCTCGTGGAACTAAGGAATATAGTTCATCTGAACACTTTCCATGAAAACAGTGGTAGAGCACCGAGAGGATTGTAATGTTTGTGGTGAGAAGGTTAGACCTGGTGGAAGTAAGGAATGTAGTTCATCTGAACACTTTCCATGGAAACAGTGATAAAGCAGTGAGAGGCTTGCATTATTTTGTCTGTAGGAATGAATTTGTGGGCTGGAAAATAATTCATCACTAAGAAGGCCGTGTAGTCACTTTTGAACTCTATTGAGCCTGCAAAGTAAAGGCTGTACAACTCCTGCCCATACTTGACAGCCAAAAATCATTTTCTAAGTAGGATTCAGGTACTTACTGCAGTAATACAGAAACCCAACAATATTTCCAGCCTATTTAGCAATTGATTATAGAGGGAGCGATGATAAGTTTTCACCATGTTATATTTTTAATTTCACACATTTTAATTTTGTTGACTACAAAGATCAGTTGGGCACTGTTTGAAAAAAATAGCACCATGAAGCGATTCACTCCACCAGAAATTTGGAAACAGTCTGCTGTACTGCTTAGCATTCACACCAGAAGATACAATATTAACATTTCAAAGTGTTTGCATGTGAATATGAAGATGGTGCTTGGGATTTTGAAAGAGTTGGATGAGTCTAATGGTGTTTATGAATGTGTTTGGAGTGATCACCAGTGGTGACAATGTTATACCTTACTTCTTCCTACAAGGCCTACATCAAGTGCAATGAAAAGGTAGTGCTGTTCTGAGTAAAGAGGGTGGTTGTTTGAAGACAATATGTCTGACAACAGGATTCTGCACCATATCACAAAAGCAGAAGAACCCAGTCATGGATGTCAGGCAAATTCTGTGACCACAACATCACTTACATTTGGCCACATAACTCTCCAGACTGCACACCCATTGATTAATATGTGTGGTGCAAAATTGAGTGAGATAACACCAAAGATGAACTGAATGCAAGGATTAAGGCAGCATTTATTAACTTAAACAAGAAGACCATCCAGAAGAGACGAATGAGATTCCAAAGTCATCTAGAGGCCATGGTAGAAGCCAATGGTGCTGTTACTGAATAATTTCTTTAATATTTTAAGATACTTTTGCACAATTTTGGTAAATATATCTGTTAAAATGAGATTACAGTGTTATTTTCATTTTTTCATAATTCAAACAAAAAATTATCCATCACCCCACATATATATGAGTTCACCTTGATGGCTGGATTGAGCTTAGGTTCAAATATGCACTCAAAGGAGAAAATCGATTCATCCTAAGTGGAAATTCATAGTTTATTCGGTAATGGAATATTAATACTTCAGTTTTCAAGGTGTAGAATGTGACCAGCTAGTTTCCCCTCATTGAGCTGATAGACTAAGGTCAGGGAGAGATCAGCTGTTATCATCTAGATTTTAGAGATGCAATTCCTGTATTATTGATATTCACAAAAGATTTAAGTATTCTCTTAATAATACTAATAATAATTAAAAAAAAAGAGTTGAGCTGAGAAGTGAGCCTTTGGGCATGCCTGAGTTGATCACAGACCAACTTATTAGGAAGGACTTAATAACCGAGAAAACTTGTCCAACGATTTTTAGCTGGGAAACTTGTACGGCAATCATCACCTGTTCAATTATCATCAAAATATCTAATGTAAATGTCCTTGAGATGTCTCTGAGTAATAACAGTGAAAATATTAACAGTGGATAATAGTTATTGCTCAGAGATGTTGTCTCTATGAATGTGATCAACAACTTTCTTGTTGACTATACCTTCAAAATGTTTGCTAAGGACCATGAGGAGGCAGATGGATCAATACTGAGATGGAATTGAAATCATGATTTATTTGGGAAAGGTATCAGAATAATCCTGAAGCTATGCTAGGAGTGAACTGCCTGCATATCAATAGAAAACATTCAGTCAATACCCCAAAACAGAAAGGAGTGTAAGACAAGGACATGTCTTCTCGCTGGAGTATTCAATCTTTACAGAAAGGCAAAACATTTGAGAACTAAAAGTCCTACCAGGATTTATTATTGATGGACACAATCTTAGCATAAGATATGAAAATGACAGTGTTGACAACAAACATAAATAGGAAACAGCAGAATCTACAGATGTTAGTAAAGGAAAGTCAGTTATGGTAATAGTATTATTAGCCATTTTCCTATAAGGAAACATTTGTCATTTATTGACCAAACAACCAGTAGTGTTTTCAGTTGAAATCTATAAAATCATTATTTTAAGACACTTGTTTAGGAAATAAGATTTCTCAAGTCTAGTAGCTTTTATCACATTTTCCAGTGTTGATGGAGGTTTTCTTCTGAAGTAGTGTAGCATATCAACATCTTGATTATGTAAATATTTTCTCTTAAGCCCAGTCGCTATTATCACTAGTATTAATGGGATTTCCTTCCTAACCATTTATTTGAAGTAGTATGAAATGCCAACATCTTAGTTAGGTCACAATTCTCTTCTCAAGACCAGTAACTGTTATCACTATCCATTGTTGATGGAGGTTTCTTTCTGAACCTTTTATTTGAAGCAGTGTGGAATATCAACATCTTGATTATGTAAATATTTTCTCTTCAGCCCGGTAGCTGTTATCAATCTTTACATTATTAACGGATGTTTCCTTTCTAATCTTTTATTTGAAGTAGTGGGGAATATCAAAATCTTGGTTATGTCATTATTTTCTCTTCTTAGGCCCAGTTGCTGTTACCACACTTTCCATTATTGATGGGGGTTTCCTTCCTAACCTTTTATTTGAAGTAGTGTGGAAGATTAAAATTTTGATAATGTCATGATTTTCTCTTCTCAATACCAGTAGCTGTTGTTACTCTTTCCATTATTGATGGAGGTTTCTTTCAAACCTTTTATTTAAAGGGATATGTAAGGCCTACATCTTGGTAATGCCATTATTTTTGCTCAAAGCCGTTTTTAGCCAATGATCTTAAGAAGTGTTTGCATACAGCTGGGAAAAGAAAGACATTTTAAATGTTTTTTAGTTCTGCTAGTTCATTTACAACTAGGATATCTTATACCACTTCCATTGAGTTAAATCACCGACAATTCCCCCATATTCTAAATCTAAAGAGAAAGTTCCAGTCATACAGCTTCTATCCAAAAGCTACTAAATGTCGAACAGTTTTATATATAGATGTTTTCTAAGACATGAAAATCTCTTCAAATTATAGGACAATTTATCTATCCTCCTTATCATGAACTTCTCTTCCTACCACTTCCTATTTCATTCATATTACACACCTGAATCATCAACATTTTTACAGCGAAAATCTCAATTTTTACTGCTAAAATCTCAAACTCTTCAAGTTAAGGGTCAATATTTATCTATCCTCCTTATCCTCATAATCTTCACTTTCTTCTATCTCCTCTTTCACTCATATCAAACCTCATTCATAGTTTTGACAGTATCCATCTACAGTATAAATTTAACCATTTGAAGTCAAGGGGTTGAGTTTTGTTTAGTGGCATATCAACCTCTGTGGGTTTTTTTAATGCCAAAAAGGTGGGGTTTTAAGATTTTTTTAATATTCAGTTTTAGTGAGAAGGTTGATTTCGTCAGATTTTAATGAAAAGTTTTTGTTTTTATTCTTCTTTAGAAAACTGAAAAAAGTCTTCTAGTTTTGTATTCAAAAATGTTTTGCTGAGAATTATTTTCCTTCAAAAATGTGTTATGGTAATATTTTTTTCTTCAAAAATATATTGTTGGTAATATTTTTCCTTCAAAAATGTATATTTTTCTATAAAAGTCTATTTTTATGTATATATTTTTAAAAAGTGTATTTTTATATTTTCATAGTGCTTTGACCTCAGTTTGTGGGTTAACTATTTACCCATAGCTGGGACCCTAACAGGTGCTACCACTCCGGGTCAAGGTGAACCTGAGAACAACAGCAATTAAGAGGTGGTTCCATGCTCCTCACAACCTCCAAATCAGAGGCCTTGTTGCCGAATGCAGTTTACCATCATGCCCTGGACCTGAAGTCAAGGGTCAATTGTTATCTATCCTCCTCATCCTGATAATTTTCACTTCTTTCTACCTTTTATATTCAAATCAATCACATCATCATAAACCTGCATTTTAATCTAAACTTTTTCAAATCAGGGGTCAATTGTCATCTTCACTTCCTACTACCTCTTTTATTAATATTTCTAAACTTATTCATCAACACTATTTTAACAGTAACTCTTTAGCTTGAGTGCCTCTCTAGCCTTTTATAAGCACAATATATTCATTAAAAAAATTATCAGTCTTATAAGAAATTCTAGAAAAAAACCAGTAAAAATTCCTGTTTCCTCCAACAACATTTATTTTCCATTTCTTTGTTTTTCTCCGATTCGGGCCATCATTCTCTTTAGATTTCATTGGCAAAAAGATATTTTCAGTTTCATACCATCCTTCTTTGAGAAATAAAGAATCTTTCAAAGAACTGTCAATTTTTCCACACACACACACACACACACACACACACACCCTCACAAACAATAAAAGAAAAAATAATTTATGACTCACTAAATCCATGTGTGACATCTGTTGGCTGCAAATGTCACATGACTACCATTTGTATCACATGACTAAGGTTGTCTTTGTGTGCATGTTGATATTTGCCATTTACCACCTTGAAGAAGCACTTAATCATGTAACACGTGTTCGTTGTCATGGCATTGAAGATGAGAACTCCCCAAAGTAGTTGCACATGTCTCTTTTGTGGCTTTTGTCATTGAGTGTTAGGGAGATCACAAGAAATCATTTCGATAATTGGTACCTCAAGTCAAGAAAAAGTGAGAACATTCTGGTTGTGTCCAACCAATTACCCACAACACAAACCCTTACCTGTCACTGTCTTTATCCTCTTGGCTATATAATTTCTTTATACCAAATGACATCTTGAATTCCTTCTTGAACTTACATATATTTCTGATACTTTCATTTTTAGCATTTAAGTTTGCTTTTTTCTGACATTTATTTAGCTTTGTTTAGTCTGGCACAAGGCAAAATGGTGTAGAGGAACAATCAGTTAAGTACCATAGGTGATACATACTTGGGTAACTATATCTTGATCCATAACTGACTAGGCAGAGGATTTTCCTGCACTAAGTCGCCATTTCTTTCTGCGGTAGACTGGTTGCCAACCAAGGCTAGAGAACCCAATCTGTCTTGATATTTATTTATTTACTTAGCTTTGTTTAGGCTGGCACAAGGCAAATTGGTATAGAGGAATAATCAGTTAAGTACCATAGATGATACACACTTGGGTAACTATATCTCGATCCATAACTGACTAGGCAGAGGATTTTCCTGCACTAAGTCGCCATTTCTTTCTGCAGTAGACTGGTTGCTAATCAAGGCTATAGAACCTAATCTGTCTTGATATTTATTTAGCTTTGTTTAGGCTGGCACAAGGCAAATTGGTATAGAGGAACAGTCAGTTAAACACCATAAGTGATACACACTTGGGCAACTATATCTCGATCCATAACTGACTAGGCAGAGGATTTTCCTGCAGTAAGTCACCATTTCTTTCTGTAGTAGACCAGGGCTATAGAACCCAATCTGTCTTGCTATTTAACCCATAGCTGGAGAGAGAATATCTGGATTAGTACCTTTCCCAAGGATATTTGTGCATAAGTGAATGCAAGAATTTCTACTGGAATTCAAACACAGCTCTCAGATTTCTCATTCCGGGCCAATATCTATTACACCATAATGCGTGTCCTATGCAAGAATTAGAAAACTCATTACAACTTTTTGGCCTAACATTTTCCATTGACCTAATGTGAAAACTGTTGGGACGCCCGCACCTATTCGGCTATAATGGACTATTCCATTACTATGTAAAGTAATGGTGGCATCTACGTAGGAGAGTGTGCCAAGCAGCCGATCGACAAGTCAGTCATAGACTTCCGGTGACGACCCGGAAGTACCCATTGCTCATACTACGTCTTACGACGGTTGGGACACGATTAACCTTTATCCTTGTATTGGATACTAATAACCTTTGTAAATACTATTTTCACGGAATACAACAACTAACCTATTCCTGTTGTTGAGTTATTTATTCTTACTCACGACACAACAGTGGCGACGAAGATTGCCACGACACAACAGTGGCAATGAAGATTGCCATGACACAACAAAAACATTATATTAAAACAATTGCTAGGTCTGCTGCTAGAAAAGTCAGTTCACTATGTCATGTGTAACAATTTTTCTCACCCGAGCCTATCTTAAATACTTTCACAATTTCTGTTTGCTCCGAATACTCCCGCCACATCTAGATTTACTTCTGCTTTATATTTAGAGATTCTTGGTAAAATCCAGACAAGCATCTGCAATATGATTGGTCCTGATCTGATATCTCAACTTCAGTCATTTTCCTATTTTTATGTTGCTTCCCTATGGCTTTTCGATAAATGCCTTTCTCTAGCTAGACTTAATGAATTTAAGCACCGTACAATATTGGCAGCAAGGTCACATCATTTTGCAGTTGAAATGGTAAGATGCAACCGTAAGTTCTATGCTAACAGTTTCTTCTATCATATTAAATACTTGTAGAACTGTTCTAATTGCCAGTCCACTTTAATCTTCAATTATTTAAATTGTTGTTTTCTTCTGTAATCTTAATTGATGTTCTTTTACTGCTTGTTCTTCTAAATAGTGTTTACTTTTCTTGAATTCTCTTACTCTCAGTAACCCATTGCATCTTAGTGGATTTATTGCCTTGCTTGAGATGAATGATTAAAAATCGTATTGCACCAGTGAAATGTTGCAGCAAGCTCAGCCCAGTAGAATGATTTTCTAATTTAATTTAGTCTACATTGTCTAGGAGTTTTCTTTCTGAGTTGGCCATCAATTCAGTGTCATCTGCATATCTTGTTAAAATTACACACTTTTCTATGTGCCATGCCACTTCAGGACGTAGGTGATCATGGCCTTCTACGCCTCCCCGCTATGCGTAGTAGTTCTTACCATGCTTTCTCTTGTTATCCCATCCAAACCCTGCTCTGACATCCACTTATTTAAGACCATCTAAACTTATTTATAAATGGAACTTTGTCTCTGAGTGTGTGTGTTTGTGTGTGTCCGTTACCTATAGAATCCAAAACTGCTGAACTGATATTCTTGAAAATTTACACACTTGTACTATAAGCGTCTGCAAGTGTTCCTAGCTAGGTTTTGTGTTGAGGTACCCCTGCTAAATATCGATAATGGAAAAAATCCGGCTATAGAAGGAGTGGTCCGATTTTAATCAAATTTGATACACTCATAGACAAAGACATAAGAAATGATATTCAGAAGTTTCAAGGTTGCAGTTCTTACAATAGTGCAGAAAATCGATTACATATATATATAAAAGGCAAGATGTTTGTGTGTGTATCTGTTTATCTGTCTCTATGTATGTCCTTTATACAAATCCACAATTTTTTTTTTAATCAATAATATATATATATATATATATATATATATATATATTAAAAAAGGATTAATTCAAAGATGTTGAATGGCCATTTCGATATGACGATCCCCACGGGGAGCGACACATCACCTCAGCAACAGAAAAAAACCTTTCAGAAACTGGAGAAAAATTAGTCTACTTTTCCTTTTTAAATAGATTGCAAAGAAATTAAAAAATAAATAATAATAAAATAAAAAAAATAAAATAAAAATAAAAATAAAGGGAAAGAAAAAGAAAAGGAAAAAGAAAAAGAAAAGGATAGAATAAAATCAAATAAATAAGAAAAGAAAAAAAATTGACATCGTCTGGGTTTGCAAAAAAAAGGGGAGAATGTAACTAAAAATTAACAGACCCCGTGTTGAATCATTTAAAGCAACACGGAAAAAAGTTGGTAAGAGAGATAAAAGAAGGAAGGGAGGGAAAAAGAAAGAAACTAAAGAAAAAAATTTTTTTTAAATATTACAGACGCTGGACAAATTCAAAAATCTAATTTCCCCAAAACGTTGAAGTATTAAAAAAAGCCTTTACTTAAAAAGGCATAAATTATTGATAAAAGGGAATAAAAAGATATAGGATTTGAAATAAAATTATTTTTTTAAAAAAATTGGGTCATTTGAAATTAAACTAAATAAAGACAATACTAGGTAAAAAAAAAAAAAAAAAAAAAAAATTACAATTATTATATATACATATCAATAGAAGTACACACACATATATATATATATATATATATATATATATACACACACACACCATTTAACGAATAAGAATACATATATACATACACATACACACACATACATTCAATTTATTACACACTAATATACATATACATGCGCATACACACATATACATATATATGCATGTGTGTGTACACACCTATATACAAAAAATTCATATAGACATAATATACATGTGTACACATACATGCACACATATACACACACACGCACACACATAGACATAATATACATGTGTACACATACATGCACACATATACATACACACGCACACACACACATATATATATATATATATATATATATATATATATATTCTTTATGCACTCACACATACATATTAATGAATATTATGAAAAGGAGCATTTACATAGCTAAAAAAATTTTTTTTCCAAAATAACATATAGCCCACATACATAAATACATATATACAAATATGCACATCCACACACAAACATACACATAAAAAAAAAAAAAAAAAAAAAAAAAAAAAAAATTAAAATTAAAATTAAAAAATTTTTTAAAATAATAAAAAATTATAGAAAAATATAGAATTTAAAAATTAAAAATTAGAAGTTAAATTTTAAAATCCGCCCTATGGCGGCACTTGTTTATAAATTCCCTTCTAAAGTTCAAAAGTAAGTCCTGATGAGGATACTTCAAAATCAGAATCTTCTCCAATAAACACAGACGACACCTATCACGAAAACTTTTAGGAGTACAAGCTGAGCCTATTAATTTCCAGCTGATTATGGGGTCCTGCCCCTCCTCCTTCATTTCCCAGAACCTACGTGACAGTGCCGTCTGGAATCTCTGTTTAGGGTTCGAAAACGAGTACCTGTGATTATAAAGCCTCTGTTTGAAAGAGCCCGCGGACATGCCAATATAGCTCCGGTAACTGTCCTTGTTATTAGATGGAGAAATGCGGGCTTCATAAATTACATGAGTGGATTTACATTTGCCTTGCACCGGGCAGGCATCCACAGAATAACAATTGCATTTGTCGACAATTCCGGATTTAGCTTCCGTATTATTTAGGTTCGTTAAAACTTGTTTATTGTGGGAATTAATTATATTATCTATATTAGAGGTGCAAGAATAACTAATTTTTAGGGTGAATCTATTAAAAATTTTATTTAAGGGATTGTTATTATTATTAAAATGTTTATCAATTAATTTGAGAAAATACCTACCAATATTTATATTAGTTAGCTTACAATAAGGAGGGTTAAACCAAATTATCTTCCTTTTTCTACATTTTCGGGTGTTTTTAGTTTTTGAAGATTCAGGGTTTATAGCAGGCTTATGTCAATTTTTTTTCTTTTCTTATTTATTTGATTTTATTCTATCCTTTTCTTTTTCTTTTTCCTTTTCTTTTTCTTTCCCTTTATTTTTATTTTTATTTTATTTTTTTTATTTTATTATTATTTATTTTTTAATTTCTTTGCAATCTATTTAAAAAGGAAAAGTAGACTAATTTTTCTCCAGTTTCTGAAAGGTTTTTTTCTGTTGCTGAGGTGATGTGTCGCTCCCCGTGGGGATCGTCATATCGGAATGGCCATTCAACATCTTTGAATTAATCCTTTTTTAATATATATATTTGCTCTGTAATATTTTATTACATGGAGCTCTCTTCCTGTATCATTTTTTAATATTAAAATAAATTTTTAATATTAATTAGGATCGGTTTTTTGGAATTTACCTTCCTGCTTTTTTCCTTTGGATTGAAGTATCTGAATTAAAATATATATATATATATATATATATATATATATATAAAAAGCAAGATGTTTGTGTGTGTGTCTGTTTATCTGCCTGTATGTCTGTATTTTTTCAGCCCTTTTATTTTAGTTTTTGGTTCGGGTTTGGCTCTAAGTAGGTATAATTGTAGTTCTTAGTCTCAGCCATGATACCATTTACTCAGAGGACTTATTTAGCCTTCAAAATTTAGTTTACGATGAAAAAACCTATTTGATATCGATACCAGGAAATCAAAATTTAACTTACATCCATTTATTTTTCTTTCAGTCTACGGTTTCACTTTAACTGGAAACGACTATTGCTTTTTAGTCTTTCATGCCAACGTCCAAAGAGTCTGAGCTCCAGGACCATGGATTAGGTTTAAAGTTTTCATTACACCCGAGCAACGTCGGGCTATACTGCTAGTCAACTATGTTACACTATTTTTCATTGATAATAAATCCTGGTATAGTCTGTAGTTCATTTGTTGTAGAGGCTAAATCAATCTGGGGAGAAATTTTTAGGAGATACAAAGGAGAGGAAGTTATGGAGAGCCATGATCACAAGAACAAGAGACAAAGAGACGGTAACTTACATGTTACATTAAAAAAGAAAAATCTCTTAGACAAAAAAAAAATACAATGCTAATGTTCTCAACATACAGCGTAAAAATGTGACTTATTTGATTTTTTACTCGAAGACAAATTTCAATCTGAAATAAAAAAAATCACTTCAATCCTAAATTTAAATTATTTTCATCTTAAATCAGAAAAATACTTCCATCTTAAATTAAAAAAAAATTCAAGCATATTTTTAAAAATAACCCAATATTCAATTAAAATAAAACTTTGAACTTAAATAAAAATAAAGCATTAATTTTAAGTTAAGAACTATATCAATCTTAATTTTAATGAAGATTTTTAATTTAAAAGCATTTTGCTCTTAGATTTAAAAAAAGGAAAAGTTTTTTTTTATGTAATCTTACTAACTCACAGGATGTGGTTAGCACTCAACTGCCCAATAGATAACAGTTGTTGCTACTTTTACATTTAATGACTTCCTATATAAATGAGTAATTCCATCTCCCTTTACCAAAGAGTTTTTATCCCCTTATTTTCCCTGGTACTACTTCTGGGAGCTTTTGTCTCCTCTGTGAACAGCTGAAGTGAGAATTTGGTGAACCTGTTGTAATACTTTTTTTTTCTTGTTGGTGATTCTGTAGCAGATAAGAAATTAATTAAAATCAATCTTCTTCACTTTTACCAAAATTCACAATGACATGTGAAATCCTGGTTTTCCCAAATAGAAAAAAGATTGACCATCTGCTTAAAAAAAAGTGAAAACCAGATTTCGCAAGTAGGTGTTAAAATGATTTTTGACCAATGGGAGCAACTTGTAAGACTTAGAAGGACTTGGCAATTCAGTGTGAAATTCAAAAGGACTATATAAATGACTTCAGCATCAGTTAAGAGTCAGAGATGGGAGCAGGGAAAGAGAGACACACATCTAAAATGTAACTTCAAGTGACCTGGACATTGTCCTCTTTCTCCTTATGTCTTTCAACAATTACTACTAAGAATATTTTGTATGAACTCTTGATATCCTTAACTTTCTCAATGATCATTAATTTCTATGAATTCTTGTTATTCCTCTTTTTAATAAATTTCTATTTTAACATTCAAGATGTATATTTTATTATTCCTCTCTTCTCCACTAATCCACACATTCCAACCAACAACCAACCTTCTGATGATGAAAAACCTTCTGATGATAATTCTGCATAAAACTTGTAAGCTGTAGGGAGTTTGGTTAAGTCTAACACAAGGCTGAATCAAAGAAACATTAACCATCCCCTTACACTACAGTACTACTTCTGAGAGCTTTTGTCACCTCACTATCATCCTCTCTCTCAGTGAGAGTCTATGGGATATCAATGATCTTTTTTCATAGGTACTTTCCTTCAACAATTTTTTCTTTCCAGAGTCTATACTGCTCTTGATTTCACTGTCTTGCTTGTCTTGCATTGACATGACACTTTCACCTTCATTACATTCAGACTCACTCTACATTTCTTCATTGCTATTATCTTGCAGTCTGCGTCTGCATGCACTAATATCCGATTAATTATTTTTTTTCTATTATCATAATGTTCTGTCCACTTTGCATTATGAATCTTGCCTCTTGTAAATTAAATTCACTATTCTTTTTATACCACAGTTTTTTTGTTATAGGGATAAGACATGGTCAATGAAGCTTTAATTTATCTACCCATGGGGGTGGACAGGCTTCCAATCTTCTAGCATATTAGCCTATAGCTTAGCAACAGTCTTGAAAGAACGCCTTGAACCATCATTTGTTTAGTGTTGGTGAACAATGTAGATGAGAAGTGAGAATTTGGTGAACCTGTTTGGAGTTTTAAGACTTTCTTTTTCCTGTTGGTGATTCTGTAGCAGATAAGAAATTAATTAAAATCAATCTTCTTCACTTTTACCAAAATTCACAATGACATGTGAAATCCTGGTTTTTCCAAATAGAAAAAAGATTGACCATCTGCTTAAAAAAAATGAAAACCAGATTTCGCAAGTAGGTGTTAAAATGATTTTTGACCAATGGGAGCAACTTGTAAGACTTAGAAGGACTTGGCAATTCAGTGTGAAATTCAAAAGGACTATATAAATGACTTCAGCATCAGTTAAGAGTCAGAGATAGGAGCAGGGAAAGAGAGACACACATCTAAAATGTAACTTAACAAGTGACCTGGACATTGTCCTCTTTCTTTAATTTATCTACCCATGAGGGTGGACATGTCTTTAATCTTCTAGCATATTATCCTATAGCTTAGCAACAGTCTTGAAAGAAAGTCATTTGTGTTGGTGAACAGCATAGACAAGAAGTGAGAATTTGGTGAACCTGTTTGGAGTTTTAAGACTTTCTTTTCCTGAGGGTCATTCCAACTAATATATTTTTTATTTTATTTTGTTTTTGCAACTGTGGGTTCTCTGCTAAGTGGCAAAAAGAAGATTTGTTTAATTTTGAACAGGAAAATTACACCATGAGAGAATTTACCTCCATTTTTTTTTTTGTTTTCTTTTTTCTTCATCCCACCATTTCAAGCTAACTGTTGTCTGCTTTCTTAGAAACTGAACAATTTAAATTTGCAAGAACATTGGTGAGATAAAATGAATTACACTGGATGGAGTACAAGGTGAGAGTTAGATGGCTTTAGTTGTTTCATCAAAGAAAGCTTTTTTCGTCCCCTTCCACAGTTCATAATCACAAATTATGAGTTGTTTAAAAGAAAAATATAAGTTAGTTTGAACTAATTCCCAACTTAAATAAATTCATTTTCTTTATAATAATCTGGGGCTTTTGAAAACTAACCTTACCAATTTCTTTGTATGTACCTCCACTAAATCACCGAAAAAACAGTATACTATGAAGAAAAAAGGTACCAAATTTAATAAAAACAAATGAGAAGTGAGAATTTGGTGAACCAGTTTGGAGTTTTAATACTTTCTTTTCCTGCAGGTGATTCCAACTAATATATTTTTTTTATTTTGTTTTTGTGTCTGTGGGTTCTCTGCTAAGTGGCAAAAAGATTTGTTTTATTTTGAACAGGAAAATTACACCATGAGAGAATTTATCTCCATTTTTTTTTATTCCACTCTTCTACATTAATCCACACATTCCAACTGACAACCAACCTTCTGATAATAATTCTGATGACAAATTCTGCATAAAACTTGTAAGCTGTAGGGAGTTCAGTTAAGTCTGACACAAGGCCGAATCAAAGAAACATTGATCATCCCCCTACGCTACAGTCTTGGAAGAAATGTTTTTTTTCTTTTTTCTTACTGTTTTGCGGCATATTTTCAGTCCATTTTAAAACGGTTTGCACCATCTTTTCTGCTAATCCATTTGATTTTGGATGGTACGGTGAGGTTTGAATCTAATTTTGTTCCATCATTGGCCTAGTTCCCTGTCACAGAACTCTGGGCGTCAAAGTCACATCACTTCCAATATATAGTTGCATGTCCAGTAAAACATTATTGATTTGGATTTTAAATAACTCCTCTTCATTTTTTTTACAATGAAAAGACGTCTATATTTCATTTCCTCTTTATTTTGTTGGACCATCTCGGCATTTCTCTTCATGGATTTATGCATACATTTAAAATTATTCCTTTTGAAACCTTTTTATATGCCGACCATTTTTAGTTTTCTCTTTGATGTTTACAACCACGAAGAAGTGCACATTTTTCTGTCTTTATTTTCTCTATTACGTATGTATCTATTTCCTTTACCAAATCTGTAATTTTTGTTGAAATAAAATTTTCAATCAATTCTTATTGCTGAACAAATTTTACACACTTTTTTTAGTGAAAACTTTCTCATTTGTAACTGCATTAAAGTCATTTGTTGATACTTCTCATTTTGAAAGCCATTTACCAATTTTCTTATTAATATAGGAGGAAGAGTTCATTATCTGAGGAGTAGGTGTGTCTCACCATAACATCTATAGAGCCCAATCTGTCCTGTTATTTAACCCATAACTGGAGGGAAGAGAGATTAATACCTTTTCATACCTTTCTCAAGGGTATTTGCGCATAAGTGAATGCAAGGAATTCAACTGGAATTTGAACTCCGATCCCTGATTTCTCGTTCCAAGCCGATATCCACTGCACCACAACACACATCCCAATTTCCTAATAGCTCACTTATATTGGCAAATATCATTTCCACCAACTGTCTTGGGTGTGCAATTGCTGATACTTTTATAATAGCCTCACAAATCATAATTTCCATGAAAACATCAGTTATCTGGTTTTTGTCAGCTGGTTTCAAATCCTTTAGCTTTTTTGCTCTAGCTGCTAAACTCCTAAGCCATGCTTGTGTGTACTCATAATTATCAAGTGTTAATTTGGTTCTTTAGATATTAGTAACACTATTGTTATGAAGCATTTTGGAAAGTGGCAAGCACTCAGCTGCTTGATGGGTAATAGCTGCAACTATTCATACTCTTGGTAACTTCCTATGTAAATAAGTCAAATTAAAAGCATCATGCTAAAATATATCGTTTATTAGTTTAAAAATACCAATACTAAGTTAAAAAAAGCTTTAAACTTAAATTCAAAACCACTTCAAAAAATATAAAGTCACTTCAATCTTAAATATATTTTAACAATCAGTCTTGAAAGAAGTCTTCAAATAAAAAAATGCTTCACTCTTTAATTAAAATATTTTGATCTTCAGTTAAAGAACACTTCAATCTTAAATTGCACACTTCAATTTTAAATTAAGATTTCATTCTTAATGTAAAATGCAGTTTCATTATTAAAAATATTTCATCTTGAAAAAAAAAGTTTCTTTTTATGAAATAATTTTAACAATTGAAAGAGCAAAACCTCTAAAAGCAAAATTAAAGTCAGTCAGTCATTCAGTGCCATACGTGATACACACTTGGGTGATCATTTCTCAAAAGAGACATGACTGACTGGGCAGAAGATTATCCCACAGTTGGTTGCCATTGCTTTCTGCGGTAGACTGGTTGCTAGCCAAGGCTATGGAACCCAATCTGTCCTAGTATTTGACTTAGAGCTAGAGGGAGAAGAAATGTATTATATTATTAAATATTAATTTGCGGAGGATCAGTTTATTACTTCATAACAATAGAAAACCGCCCCCCCTACTTTATGCCCAGTGGAAGCTTTAATCATGTATTCAGCTATTATATTCAGTCATTTGGTTAAGTGCCATATGTGATACACACTTGGGTAATCATGTCTCAAAAGAAACATGACTGACTGGGCAGAAGATTATCCCGCAGTAGGTTGCCATTGTTTTCTGTGGTAGACTGGTTGCCGACCAAGACTATAGAACCCAATCTGTCCTGTTATTTGACTCATAGCTAGAGGGGGAAGAGATGTATTATATTATTATGTAGTAATTAGTGGGGGATCAGTTTATTACTTCATAACAATAGAAAATCGCCCCCCCTACTTTATGCCCAGTGGAAGCTTTAATCATGTATTCAGCTATTATATTCAGTCATTTGGTTAAGTGCCATATGTGATACACACTTGGGTGATCATATCTCAAAAGAAACATGACTGAGATTATCCCACAATAGGTTGTCATTACTTTCTGTGGTAGACTGGTTGCCAGACAAGGCTATTGAACCCAATCTGTCCCGTTATTTAACCCATAACTGTAGGGAATAGATACATTAATACCTTTCCCAAGAATATTCGCTTTTCGTTGAGAACCATTTTTAACTTTCATCAGTAAGACTGATGCTAACCAGCAAAAGAGCCCAACTCATTGCCCACCCTTGACCGCACATTTTTCTCAAAAAAGTGGAGCAAAGATACTGAATCAATTGCTCGGCCTACTTGTATATAATATAATATATATTTTATATGTATTATCATTTATTTAATTTGATTTTGTTTCCCTGTGCCTAAGAAAAGGCAATTGAACCTTAGTCTTGACAAAACAATATCGTTTTTTGCAATTACTTTTTATAATTATAAAGAATTGCTCTGATAATGGCTTTGTATCACAAAACGGACATTTCTGGTTTTTATCTAGAAGAGTGCCATTAAATGAGAACCATTTTTTTTCTTTCTGGCCAGTGGGTGAGACACAATAATCTCTCTATTCTAAAGTTCTGCTTGCTATTTATTTCTCTGTAATTGCAAAAGTTCAGACAACTTGGCACCAGTATCTTAAACTCTTCCTTTGATTGGTTTCCTTGTCTACTGACTTGCTACTCAACACAACCAGTCATTATGTACTACATACTGCTGAGGTCACCATGTGCTTTTTCCAAATTAAAACCTTACCTTTTTTTTTTTTTACACCACCACCCCTAGCAAACCTGACCAGATTGCATTGAGTTTTTCTGATTCCTAATTTTGTTAGGAACAAAAGCAAGAGGTAAATTGTATGGCTACAAATATTGGACAATCTCCTCAAAGATGAAGACATTTGAAACAACAAAAATGTGGTTCTACAGAAAGATGCTGAGGATTTAATGAACTGAACATGTGAGCAACAAAATTTTAGAAAACATGTGTTGTGGGAGGATTACCCATAGATCAGAATGGACTCACCCAAAGCAATGAGACAGTACTTAGCTGAGAACTGAGTTACGTAGTAGCACTATTGATACGGCAAGACTCGATCAGCACTATATTTGATTTGACCATCTTATGTATGATATGTTGTTCTGTACTTGGATTGTTGAATATATATATCTAACCAAACCACTTGCGTTCGTGTTATTCTGTGAGTGGTCTTAAACCAAGGCCACATCAAAATGGAAACAAAATAGTAAACTTATGTGCGCTGTGGTGCAGTGGATATCGGCTCTGAATGAGAAATAAGGGAGCCGAGTTCAAATTCCAGTTGAAATCCTTGCATTTACTTATGCGCAAATACCCTTGGGAAAGGTATGAATTTGTCTCTTTCCTCCAGTTATGTGTTAAATAATAGAATAGATTGGGTTCTATAGCCTTGGCTGGCAACCACTCTACCGCAGAAAGCAATGGCAACCTACTGCAGGATAATTTTCTGCCCAGTCAGTCGTGTCTCGAAAGAGACATGATCACCCAAGAATGTTTCATGTATGGCACTTGACTGATTGACTCAGAGCCAACATTCATACATATATTAACCAATATCAACAGTGATCAGCTTCCTTATCTCAAAAGTCATTCACACAAAGTTTGATCTTTACAAAGCTGTTTTTATTAAGATCATATGCCAAATTTATTTTTCTACCAAATATCAAGTTTGAAAAAAAAAGGCATTCATTAAGATTCCTTTCACAGATCATAATACAATGTAATATACAGACCATTTCATTCAAAGAATTACTTTTCATTGCATTTTAATCAGTTCTTATAAATATAGAATGCTCTACAAATAATGGGTTTCTAAGCTTGTGATACAACTGTTTCAGAATGGAATTGGTTCATTGCCAGCAACAACAGATACTCAATATATTCCGCTCACAGATTATCAAAAGTAACACTGATTTCTTCATACAATTTCGATTACAATATTTGTAAACTGATGAACAAAATAATTTTTTCTCTTTTCTTATATTGCTGATATTTTCTGAATATATATTTTTAATTACTTCCCCTCATGAGAGTTACTCCAATGCAAGGGGTTACCGAGAGTGAATAAAACTGAGAAAACGTGACCAAGGAGAAAGGACCAGCATTTTCTCACATTTTAATGTTTAATAAATTTCTCCTTCACCTGTTCCATACTTTGACTGTAGCAATACTGAATTCTTCTGCTTCTTCTGTGTGCCCTGTCCTTTCAGGACGTAGGCTATCATGGCTTTCCACATCTCCTTATCCCTGGTGGCTCTTAGCATGCCTTCTCCTGTTACACCATGCAACCCTTGTTCCATCATCCAACTGATTAGGTCCTTCAAGTATGTTATCTGTTGCTTTCCTCTGTCTCTTTTTCCCTCTATCTGGCCTGTTAGTATCAGATTCTCCAAGCCCTTCTTCCTCATAGCATGTACCAGGAACTTAAGCTGTCTCTTCCTGATACTCAGTATTAATTTCCTTTTTGTTTCCATCATTTCCAAGACCTCATCATTGCTCACTTGCTCAATCCATGATATTCCCAGCATCCATCTGTAGAATCACATTTCAGTTGCTTCAAGTTTTTCCTTCATCTTCGAAGATATTGTCCAGCATTCACTGCCATACTGAAGGATGGACAGCACGTAGCAATCCAGTACTATCTTCCTTGTTTCTAGCGAAAGTTTCCTGTTTCTTAATACTTTACTCAACTTCTGGAATGCTTCCTTCACCATGCCAATTCGCCTTTGGATCTCTGTGTTGCACTTTCCATCTTCTGTTATAACACTCCCTAGGTATTTAAATTTTTTTACCTGTTTGATTCTAGTATCCCCAACCTGTATTTGGCATTTTGGGCCACTTTTTTACTGATGACCATGCATTCGGTTTTCTTGCAGTTTCTTTCTAGTCCTTTCTTGTTACTTTCTTTTACCACCTACTGTAGAAGGTCTTGTAGTTTGCTTTCTGTGTCAGCTATCAGCACTGTATCATCTGCATACCTTAGGTTGTTTAAATTGTGGCCTCCGATTATGAATCCAGGCATAGCTGAATTCAACCAATCCATTAATTGCAAACAGACAGACAATTTACTCTTCAGGTAAATCAAGAGAATTTGACCTCCCCACCACCACCACGTGAGTGATTATAAATGTACTTGGTAACAATGTGTTTTTTTTTTTAATTATATAAGAATTATATTTGACAACTCATGTTAAGAAAAGTGGAAGTAATTGTTGGATTTGATATTTTATACAAGCGTTTTTCAATTTTCAGCTGAAAAGGGAAACAGTAAAAAAAAGTTTTTTTTTCATAAAGAGTAGAGGAATGCATCTGATCTCATATTGGGATGAAGGAGATACACGAGGTAAGAGAGTGCTAACACAAACAAAACCTCATGCTTGAAAGAAATGGCAGAGAAGAGAGTTAAATCAACTGAAATTTCAAGTAAGGTCATGTTTCTCAATTACGTAACTGAAAAAAAAAAATGTTGACAGTGTCAAAGAAAAGGAAAATTGCAATGGAGAATTGAACCTTTTTTTTTTTTAAATCGATTCACCCCAAACAAG
Source organism: Ascarosepion bandense (assembly GCA_037127315.1). Lineage (NCBI taxonomy): Eukaryota > Metazoa > Mollusca > Cephalopoda > Sepiida > Sepiidae > Ascarosepion > Ascarosepion bandense. The sequence continues at coordinate 4,335,206 of JBBBDQ010000963.1, read as the reverse complement.
GCAGTACTGCCACTGGTGCACAGGGGCTACAAGTGAGAAGAGCAAAAAGAAAGAAAAACAAGATTCAGGGGGTGGTCAGAGAAAGGATAAAAATAATGGGAAATTGACATTGCACTCTGGGAGATTCTAGCTATCAGAAAAAGAAGTGTATAGAAGAGAGTTCCAGAGGTGGGAAGTACAAGAACAGAAACTGATAGAATAGAAGAGACAGACTGTTTTGACTGTAAAAGAGTGGGACCTAGTTGCCAGTCTAGTAGCACAGGTAAGTTCATGTAGAGGGAGCACAAGGCAGATAAGCTTGTCAGAGCAGAAGACATGACAATATTTGTAGAATATTTGCAAGAAAAGTGAGAATATTTGTATTTTGTGACAAAACTGAAAAGGGCTGTTGATTGCGTCCGCATTTGAGAAAGTCCACAAATTTTCGCTTTTTTTTAAAAAGTTGTACTTAATAAAAAGAAACACCTGTGATACATGTAAAATCTTACCTGCTTGCACCCAATCTCTCTTTCACAATTCCTATCACTCAAAATTAACAATTCAGTTCAGCTTTTGTAGATTTGAATCTCCTGGTTGGGAAGCATTTCATACAGGGGTTCGTGAACCCTATAAAGTCTGTAGTCCCCAGTTTCTGACCCATTGCACCTCTCTCAGCACCTAAGGGCCCTTTTGTTGCCCTGATTCTGACACCACTGATAAAGAGTAAATTTTGAAACATTTTCCTACCAGTCATAATAACATTAAGATTACACATAATTTATGTAAAACATACAATGCTTTTAACAAGGAGCCTTTTTCCAAACTATTTCTTGTGTAGAGAATGAGATGCTACAGAAAAGAAAACAAGGTTTCTGGAAAATGGAGGGTCATATTGTGGCAAGAAGACATTGAAAATTATTAGTAAAATGTATAATCATATCCGAATACCAGGTTGATCAGAACATAAAAATAAAATGCATTAAGTGCATGTTAATCTTACAATTCTTAATGGTAAGCTTCAGACCAGGCTCATACATAATATCACTGATCAGCAGAAAAAAAAAATAGTAGCACAATGACGTACACAAACTAATAAAGAAGAAATTTAAAATTCAACAAGCACCAATGGTTATTATATATATATATATATATATATATATATATATATGTGTGTGTGTGTGTGTGTGTGTGTGTGTGTGTGTGTGTGTGTGTAAATAATTCAGATTGAGTATATCTGTAAAAGAACAATACGAATAGATACAAAAAGAAAAGTTATCTTGTCCTAGAAAACCTTTTCTTAGCCTCTGTCCTTCACGGGACAAAAATATATTAGGTAAGATAGGTTTTCTTTTTACCTTTATATATATATATATATATATATATGTATGTATATATGTACACATACAGGCTTGCTTCGCTGTATCACAAAATGACAAAGTGAAAATTATATTTAAGTCTATACTTCTTCTCTTCTTCCATGAACCCTGTCCTTTCAGGACGTAGGCTATCATGGCTTTCCACGTTTCCCTTTCTCTGGTGGCTCTTAGCATGACTTCTCCTGTTACAACATGCAACCCTCGTTCCATCATCCACCTGATGAGGCCCTTCAAATATGTTATCCACTGCTTTTCCCTGTCTCTTTTTCCCCTCTATCTGGCCTGTTAGTATCAGGTTCTCCAAGCCCTCCTTCCTCACTGCATGTCCCAGGAACTTCAGCTGTCTCTTCCTGATGCTCAGTATTAATTTCCTTTTCATTTCAATCCTTTCCAAAACCTCATCATTGCTCACATGCTCGATCCATGATATTCGCAGCATCCTTCTGTAGAACCACATTTCAGTTGCTTCAGGTTTTTCCTTCATCTTTGATGATATTGTCTATCATTTACTGCCATATTGATGAACTGACATCACATAGCAATCCAGTACTCTCTTCTTTGTTTCTAGCAAAGTTGTCCTGTTTTTTAATACTTTACTCAATTTCTGGAATGCTTCTTTCGCCATGCCAATTTGCCTTCAGATCCTTGTGTCACACTTTCCATCTTCTGTTAGAACACCTCCCAGGTATTTAAATTTTTGTGCCTGCTTGATTTTTGTATCCCCCACTTGTATTTGGCATATTGGGCTGCCCTTTTTGCTGATGACCATGCATTTGGCTTTCTTGCATTTTATTTGGAGTACTTTCTTTTCACTCTCTTCAGTTACCTTCTCTAGGAGGTCTTGTAGTTTGCTTTCTGTGTCTGCTATCAGCACTGTATCATCTGCATACCTTAGGTTGTTTAAATTGCGACCTTCAATTCTTGTGACTCAGAATATTCTCGCTGTACAAGTTGAACAGATCCAGTGAAAAGACACATCCTTGTCTTACGCCCCTTTCTATCTTTTTATAGCTACTGAATTCATTACCTTTCCATATACAACCGGTTTGCTGCCCGTAAAGATTTTTGATTACTCTTAAGTCTTTCCTAAATATGTCAAAGCTGCTGAGCATCTCCATCAGTTCTTTGTGGTGTATTTTGTCAAATGCCTTCGCATAATCAATAAAGCACAGATATAAGTCCTTCTTTATTTGTATTGCTCTTTCAGAGAGCATCCTAATCATAAATATGGTGTTCCTTGTTCCAGTGTCTTTGACGAAACCGCACTTTCTTGTCCTATCTCTAGCCTGATTCTGCTTCTCACTCTAGTCATCAGGATTCTGACAATCAGTTTTGTTATATGGCTCATTAAACTGATGGTTCTGTAGAGTTCGCACTTGTTTGCTTCTGGCTTTTTAGGCAGTGCTATGAAGATTGACTTGCTGAGATAATCTGGTATTACATCATTATCATAAATTTAATTTATTATTTCTGCAATTTTCTCTATGTCAAATTCTTCCAGGGCTATCAGCAGCTCTATGACTATGCCGTCTGGTCCAGCTGCTTTGTTTCTATTCAGTTTGGCTATTGCAGATTCCACTTCAGACTTTAATATTTCCGGTCCATCCTCATCTTTGTGTATTATCAGTTGCTCTTTCTTGTTGTGGAAAAGATCTTTTATATATTGTTTGAAGTTAGGCAATCAGTTTACTGGGGAAAAGGAACCTCTCTCAGCCGACTTCATCAAGACATGAGAAAGTGGGTACCCGTCTGCCTCTTTTTAGAGTCCTGAATGAACAAGGTAGGGTAGTTTCTACACTTCAAATATAAAAATGATGTTTTAATTTGAAAAAAAATATACAGAATTGTTATTAAGACTCACCTATATGACACAAACTTGTCCAAGCTATATATAAATAGCAGATTTACAGTGTAGAACCAGAGAGTAAAAGTGCTACTGGAGAAAGGCCATGAAAGTGAAATCTTTATTCTTGTGTTCTGTATTACTTTTGCTCAAGTTCTGTATTAAGTTACAGCTTGCTATTTTTTGTCTGGCAACTGGACACTAATTGCATATTTTTCTTTTTCCGTTTTGGCGTTCCAGTTGCCAGAAAGTGAAATAAGAAAAAAAAAGCAAAAAATGTTCTTTGAAGTACCAACAAGGATGGCAGAGGCCAGATTCACCAGTTCTGTCAACATCAGCTTGGGGAGGTGTTAAACCCCAAAAGAAGAACGAGGCTTATTATGCCTCCAGAAAAGAAAAATATCAGGAGTTCATCTCCAGTAATGAGCACCTGACAGTTCCCAAGGCCTTGAAGGTCGTTGAAACTCTAATCATTTCCCTACTAACTAAAGACCCAAAAACCCAAAAGTTTGTTGGGGTTAGCAAAGAATCCATGGAAGAGGCTATCAAAAGCCTAAAAATTCCAGCTAAGATGGTTGCAAGATACAATCATGCCATGTGGGACATTCTGCTGTCTACAGAAGAGGAGGTCAAGCAGTTGGCAGGAGCTACTTCAACCACGAAAATACTTCATCTCCTAACAGAGTACATGGGTACCTGCAAGACGCACATTTCTTTACATGGGGTGTCCATGGATATAATAGAGGACCATTTGGGAGCCTTTTTTACCCAATATGGACAGGTGGCTGGAGTAATGGCCATAATGAGCAAGCCTGGCTTCACTATAGGAGACGTCACATTGAAAGTGACATTATCTCGTAAGGAGTTCGCCAAAATTCCCAATGTATTGATCTGCCTTGGCAGATCAGTGTTATTGTTAAAGTAAGAAAACCCTCTTGTTGGGTCTGCCGTGCATCAGGCCATTTGGCTAAAGCTTGCCCACCAAAGAAACCTGTATCAGTTACCCAAGAGGCTAAGACAGCAGAAATAGTAAAGGAGGCAACCCCTAAAGGAGAAGGAAACCAAGGCAGATGGCTAGTGGTAGGTCAGACATAGGATATCTCACAGGACAAAAAAAGGGGCAAAACAATTACCAAAACAGCAAAGTGAGCCCAAAGAAGGACAGCAGCAGGAGTAGGACAGTGAACCAGCAGCAACAATCCCCGCAAAAGAAAGAAGAAAAAATAAAAGTGGCGGAGATACCCACAACTTCATTAAAAAAGGGAGAGAGGAGAAGGATCAAAAAGAAGACACTGACAAACAGGAGAGAGTGTCTTGATGGGGTAGGATGGAAAAGGTGGAATTACCAGCAAGCACCCCTTCCACCCCTACTTCAGAGAAATCAACTTATGCAAGTCAGGCCAAGAGCCACCCTGCTCCCCACAAAAATTCCCACCATTTCCCTTTCCTGCACTCATCTCACTCACCACCCAATCAAATCACCTCTCCCACCTCTTCTAAGAAAAAGAAACCCTTCCCCAAGGGGGAGATTACCTGTCAAGTAGACAAAAAAACAGTGGAGAAAGAGCTATCCAATCAGTGGAGGAGCCCATTAAAACTAACCTCTGTCAATGGAAAATCAACAGAGGATCCAAAGAACTTTCCACATGCCCCTGGTGTAATTTCACTTATCTGGAACACCAGGGAGCAACCTCAAGGTCTGGGATCACCTGGCAGCAACCAAAGAACAATTTAATAAAATTACAATGGCCAGAACTGGAAACCCGGAACTCAGAAAAATGGTACAACTTTGTGCAGGAAGGGTTCTGGTGTTGCTCCATCCCTTTTTATGTAGGGTATTAAAACTAAAATATCCTACAGATGTCAGTGATATTGTTGTCGACAAATGGATTACGTTCGATATTGGTATTGGTAATCTTGAAAAATCCAATATTAATATTAGTACTGGTGACATTGGAAAATCTAATATTGGTACTGGTAACCTTGGAAAATCTAATATTGGTACTGGTAACCTTAGCAAATCCATCAGAGTCCTTACTGCCACAGATTTTTATCCTGTATGCAACTAAGGCTTCTTTTTTTCTTCTCTTTTCAGACCTAATTGGTGTCTATCAAGATAGCCAGTTTAAATGCGAGATGCTTGAAGGATCAAAGTAAGCCTGCCTTGCCTGCTTTGTGACCTCTTGTCACTTGTGTGGATGCTGCCACAATCTAACAGACTCACTTTATTTGCAATGTTGATGTCTGCATGCTTTGTCGTCTATGCAGCATATGGCGACCGACAGGCCAGAAGTGTTTCTTTGCTGATCAAGTGTAAGCGTATGCAGACAGAGGATAAAATCTATGCGGCTTTGAAGAAGGTCGGCAGTGGCAAGTCTCCAGGTCTGGATGGTTTGCCCTATGAATCGTACTTGAGGCTGTCGCACATCTTTGTCCTGATTTTGACTGCCATGTTCAACAACTGGTTTCTGCGATGGTCCATCCCCAACCCTCTCCTGGTTAAAGTAAGGCTCCTCTTGTGTTCCTAGTTAATATGAGTAGGTGTTGTTCCTGGCTTGCTTATAGCTTCATCTTTTGTTATGATCTATGTCGAGATTCCAAATTTCATTGTTTTATATCGAGCAGGTCAGAATTTTTATTTACCTAAACCATATTTAATTTTTTCTCCTCACCATCTTCTTTAGCAAGAGAGCTTCTTGATTTTACCATAAAGACAGAATACAATAGCCTCTTTATTTTTGTGGGTTGGACGGATCCAACTAATATTAATTTTTGTATATTAGGTTGAAATTTTTTTGTTTGTATTTTTGGTTTCATGTGGGGATTCTTTTTTAGGTTCCCTGAAAGGATGAAGTATTTTGGTAGATGGTGGATTGCTTGACGATGGGTGCGTTCTTATGGTGAATGGAAAATTGTAAAGCTTGAACGGGTCGTGATTCTGATTAGCTAGGTATAAGATGATGACCAACCTCAGTTTTATGCGCTCCCAGCACTTGCCTTGTGAAAAATCGTATTCTTATACAATAAATTCTGAGTAAGTGAGGCAGAGAGTGAGTGAAGTTTGAGTTTTGTTTAATAGCATATCAACACCTCTGTGGGTCATTTAATGCAAAAAAGGTAGGGTTTTAAGGTATTTTTTTTTAACATTTGGTTATAGTAAGAAGGTTGATTTTGTCAGATTTTGATGAAAGATATTTTTTTTATTTTAGAAAACTAAAGTTGTATTCTAGTTTTATATTCAAAAATGTATTGGTGGTAATAATTTTTTCCCTTAAAACATGTATATATTTCTATAAAAGTCTATTATTATACTTTTGTAGTGTTTTGACCCCAGTTTGGGAGATAACTATTTGCCCATAGCTGGGACCCTAACAGGTGCTGCCACTCCAGGTCAGAGTGGACCTTGGAACAACAGCAATTAAGAGGTGGTTCCATGCTCCTCACAACCTCCCAATCAGAAGCCTTGCTGCCGGATGCATTATTTTAGTGATTGGAATCTATTTCAGCTGCACTAATAATCATTCATTGTACGATGGGTGTGGTGAATGGAAAATTGTAAAGCTTGAACGAGTTATGTAATATATTTCTTTAACATTATTCCGTCTTTGTGTCTTTATTTCTAGTCCCAACTGACCACAATAACTTGGTGGTGAGGTCACGGCAGGAATGATCTGCTTAGTAACTGTATTAATTCTGGAACTTACCGATATGGATATTAATGCAATTCTAGCTATGTAGGAAGAATATGTCAGATTGGAAGCACAGGTCAACCAACATGTACCAACCAATATTTGCCAAGGAAAGGTAGACCTTTTATGAAGGTGTGTTAATATATCGGGTTTAGCTATCAATGAAAACTTTAATTAAGCATACACATTATGTCCGGTTTTATAGCTGGATAAATTCTCAGAGCCAAGTACCAATTTTTATTATCACTTGCAAGTGTTAGCATCAGTTTACATTAAGTCCTAGCAGTCATCTTTCTGGAAGCGGAAGAAGTGATTCTTTTATGTGCCATGTCCCTTCAGGACGTAGGTGATCATGGCCTTCCACATCTGCTCATTTCCTGCTTGACATTCTCAAGTTGACTACAGTTGTTCAGCGTCCTGATGTGCCATGTTCCCTCGGGTAATTTTTTGATTGTTGCACACAGTTGCAGGGTAACGGTTTGGTGGCACCTGTGGCTCATGTCATTATATTTTCTTGCACAAAACATTTGTATTGGGTTGTGTATTTTTTAGTTTCTGTGCACATCCTTTTCTTGATTTTTGCTCTGATAAATTGGTTTAGTTGTCTTAACAGTTGGCTTCCTTCAGTATTACCATTTAATGGTAATAAATATTTCTGTTAACCACTTTTATTTGTTAATTGTTTCTTTTCATAATAAATTGCTTTTTAATATTTTTGCATTTATTGTGCAGATAAGATTGTCTACCCTGCAAAAAAACATTTACAGCGATTGATAACAGCAACTATAAAAAAAAAGATTTGATTGGCTGAACAATGTTGGATATGTTAATGACTTTTCTCAAAGTTATTGGCAATGCATTTACTGTGGTTAACAATATGAAATATAGGGAGAGGAGATTTGATTGGCTGAACAAGGTTGGATATGTTAATGCCTCAAAGTTGTAAACAAATTTGCCATTAATAATGGCAAATATACAAAGAAGACATGGGTTTGACTAAACAATGTTGGATATGTCAATAACTCTTCTGAAAATTATAGGCAATATATTTACTTTTGTTAACAGAATACATACAAAAAGAGAGAATTGATTGTACAGGGATTAAATTATTTAAGTCTAGGTACTATAGTGGATGTGCATTGTGGTCCAGTGGATATCGGCTTGGAACAAGAAATTGGTGAGTCGATTTGGAATTCCAGTTGAATTCTGTGCATTCACTTACACGCAAATACCCTTGGGAAAGGTATTACTCTATCGCTTTCCCTCCAGTTATAGGTTAAATAACAGGACAGTTTGGGTTCTATAGGCTTGGTTGGCAACATCTACCACAGAAAGTAATGGCAACCTACTGTGAGATAATCTTCTTCCCAGTCAATCATATCTCTTTCGAGACATGATCATCCAAGTGTGTATCACATATGGCACTTAACTGACTGACTGACCATAGTGGTAAGTTCCTATCCATTAGCATAAAACAAACAAAAAAAGAGATGAAAAGCACAGGAAGGAATGTTACAGTGGTGGAAAAGTGACTGAAGCCAAGATGCCAGGTCAGGATGCATAACATTGCAGAATTTCTCAAGAATCTCTAAATATATAGCAGAAGTATCAGGTCATCAGTCAGTCAATTAAGTGCCATACGTGATACACACTTGGGCGATCTTGTCTTGAAAGTGACATGACTGACTAGGCAGAAGATTATCCCGCAGTAGGTTGCCATTGCTTTCTGCGGTAGACTGGTTGCCGACCAAGGCTATAGAACCCAATCTGTCCTGTTATTTGACCCATAACTGGAAGGAAGAGATGGATTAATACCTTTCCTAAGGGTATTTGCGTGTAAGTGAATGTATGTATGTATGTATGTATGCCGCATTCACCCTAGTCGGGTTGAGCGGGCTTCCTCCCTGACGGAGCAAGTCTCATTGGGATTTGTTTAAGGGCAGGGTCCCAAGTCCTACCCTGTTATTTAACCCATAACTGGAGGGAACGGACGGATTAATACCTTTCCCAAGGGTACCAGTGCGCAAGTGAGTGCAGTGTGCTCAACTGAAATTGGAACTCGGCTCACCGATTTCCCCCTCCAAGCCGACATCCACCACACCACAACGCACATCCGTGAACGCTAACAGCACCTGGTATTCCCAAGTGGTCACCCACGTAAGTACTGACCAGGCTCAACGTTGCTTAACTTCGGTGATCGAGCGGGAACCGGTGTATTCAACGTGACATGACCGTTAACGTGTAAGTGAATGCAATGAATTCGCCTGGAATTTGAACTCGGCCCACTGATTTCTCATTCCGAACTGATATCCAGTGCTCCACAACACGCATCAGGCCATATGTGGCAGTAATATTGCAAGTGGGGATCAATAGTGGACTTTTCAATGTTTGTGAGAAAAACTGTCTAGCATGAGACAGTGAACCAGCTTTCATGTGTGAATGTGTGTGGCGATTCAAAAAGGTATATAGAGAAAAAACATCAGAGTTGAATGCTGCAATATTCTAAGCATGGAGGAGTGGCAGACTTATGAATCTGTAATGTAGATTCTGGTGAGCAATATTGTGATCTGACCTTCGTAGCAGCAGACCTAGCAATTGATGCGACATAATCTTCCATTTCATCCTTTATGTATCAGGTGTAAGATTGCAAATGGAGAGTCAGTTTTAGAAATTCAATATTGTGTGAGTTTTAATAAGAGCGTGGCATTAACGCAAAGCACCAAACCCTGATATGCAAATGGCAAGATGAACGGGTCAGATATGTTGGGAGTGAGGTCGTGTGAACAATCTGTCATACTGAGATGAGAATGTTAAATGGTTGGCAGGAGATTTTACACAGATATATATATATATATATATATGTAAATATCAGTAAGACAATATATATCTTGTTTGTAGTTATTGTGCATCTGGTTGCAATATGAGAGCTTGATATATTTAGGGTCTTTTGTGAAAGTACTATGTTCTGTCAGCCAGTTAAGTGCCATACGTGATATACGCTTGGGCGATCATGTCTCGACAGAGACATGACTGACTGGGCAGAAGATTATCCCACAGTAGGCTGCCATTGCTTTCTGTGGTAGAGTGGTTGCCAGCCAAGGCTATAGAACCCAATCTGTCCTGTTATTTGACACATAGCTAGAGGGGGAAGAGATGTATCATATTATTATGCAGTAATTAGTGGGGGATCAGTTTATTACTTCATAACAAAATACAACTGAACCCCCACTTTATGCCCAGTAGAAGCCTTAATCATGTTTCAACTATTATATTCAGTGAGTCTGTTAAGTGCCATACATGATACATGCTTGGGCGATCATGTCTCGAAAGAGACATGACTGACTGGGCAGAAAATTATCCCACAGTAGGTTGCCATTGCTTTCTGCGGTAGACTGGTTGCCGACCAAAGCTACAGAACCCAATCTGTACTGTTATTTAACCCATAACTGGAAGAAAGAGGTGGATTAATACCTTTCCTAAGGGTATTTGCGCATAAGTGAATGCAATGAATTCAGCTGGAATTTCTCGTTCCGAGCCGATATCCAATGAACCACAACGCACATCCCTATGTTCTGTACAATAACTAAAATGCCGAATGAGTTACAGCATTAAATCATCTCATAAACTTATACTAAAAACAGAAAACCTAATAATGAAACCATAACATCACTTGATGTTGAAAATCTTTTCACTCATGTTCTACTAATAGAAACCATTGACATAAAATATATATAATAATTCTCTGCCCCCATTAAAAATTAATCCTAAAAAAACTACTTTTAACCTGTACAACCAAAGTCTTATTCTATGATCACAGAAATAGAAATATATATTATGCTCTCATTACGATTGAGCTCTCAAGAGAAGAAAATTTTAAAAACAGTTTCCTCTTCTGCGATATACACATTACTCTTTAGAAATGAATTGAGTTCTTTCGGTGACTGGTGTGTGTCTTATATAGAACACATTAAAATTTCCCTTCTCTGATTCCATGCACCTAGGGCTTAGGGAGTAGCAACTCTGACTGACACCAAATCGGTTGAGTTTTGATCCCAGCCAGAAGCAAGTGGATGTATCTAGCCACACTGATGAGCTGTGATACAGCAAAACATGCTTGTATGTGGATGACTAATATATATATATCGAAATTATTGAACATCAAAATTTATTTTATTTTATATATATATATATATATATATATATATATATATATATAAGATTTCTCAGAGGAGAGATAATACAAACAGAATTAAAAATAAAAAATGGCATCTATTTTGAAATATGGTATCATCTAAGAATATAATTTTATTTATATAAGTTTTTGATGGATAAATTGTTATCTAAATTAAACAAAAACTGAAGATAACACTAACATCTCATTTTAACAGATATATTTACTAAAATTACACAAAAATACCTTTAAATACTAAAGAGGAAATTTAATCAATAAAATCACCATTGTCTTTAATCATGGCCTTCAGATGACTTTGAAATCTCTTTCAGCTCTTCTAGATAGTCTTCTTGTTTAAGTTTGTCAATACTGCCATAATTCTTGCCTTCAGTTCATCTTTGTTGTTTATAAGAAGTTTTGTTGACCGCCCACTCAACTGCACCCACCCCCATCTAATTATCAAGGAAGTTGTTGTGTAGAGAGTTAGGTGGCCAGATTTAAGCAGCGATGAAGTTACAGAAATTAACTGACAGGCATGACTGGGCTCTATTGCTAGTGTGACATGGTGCAGAATCCTGTTGCCAGACAGACTTCCAGCAGCGAGCCTTTTGAACCAGTGCAGCACTATTTCCTCATGGCACTTGATGTAAGCCTCAATGTTGAGTCTGTAGGAAGAGGAAGTAAAGGATAACATCACCATCACTAGTGATTACACCAAACTTCTTTGTAATCATGAGGATAGTCATCCAACTCTTTCTGATTCTCTTCACTGTCTGTAGATTGACACCTAAACACACTTAAATGTTCATGTAGGAACTTCTGGTGTGAATGCTAAGCAGAACAGAAAGCCATTTCCAAATTTTCTGGCTGAGTAAATTGCATCATGGTGTTCTTTTTCTGACAGAGTGCCCAACTGACCCTACTATACTATGCAGTCAACAAGATAAAAAACATCATGTACATGAGCAAAATCAAAAATATAAAATGGCAACAATTAACCAATAGCATCTTGCGTGTGTGAGTATATAAGAGAGAGAGAGACAGAGAGACAGAGACAGAGAGACAGAGAGAGACGACTGATTCAAACTATTATTCCTAATTAGACCAACTGAATGCAGAATTAGTTAAAACAAAGGACCTAAAATTCAGAATTAAAGTAAAGGACCTAAAATTTGAACCTGAAGAAAGTTTATTCTGTTTTAGTAATTTTATCCAAAGCTAGGCAACAAAGCCACTAAGATGCAGGGGTTAACTGAGTTTGAGTTTTGTTTAATGGTATATCAATCTCTGTGGGTTATTTAATGCCAAAAAGATGGGGTTTTAAGGTATTTGTTTTAATGTTCGGTTATAGTGAAAAGGTTGATTTAGTCAGACTTTAATTAAAATTTTTTGTTTTTATTCTTCTTTAGAAAAATGAAAAAGTCTTCTAGTTTTGTATTCAAAAATGTTTTGCTGAGAATTATTTTCTTTCAAAAATGTACTATGGTAATAATTTTTTCTTCAAAAATGTATTGTTGGTAATATTTTTTCTTCAAAAATGTATATTTTTCTATAAAAGTCTTTTTTTATTTTTATATGTTTTTATGAAAGTTTATTTTGATACTTCCATAGTGTTTTGATCCCAGTTTATGGTTAACTATTTGCCCATAGCTGGGACCCTAACAGATGCTACCACTCCAGGTCAGGGTGGACCTGGGAACAACAGCAATCTGTTCCATGCTCCTCACAACCTCCCAATCAGAGGCCTTGCTGCCGGATGCAGTTTACCGTTATGCCCAGGACCAACTGAGTTTGAACAAACAAAGAAAACATTAAGAAGGGAGAACAACAAATGAACAGAATTTAAGAGGACTGGAAATAACAGATACAAGAAATAGATTGCCTCATTAAAAATTACATTCACAAATTAAGAATGCATAAAAACATTGAGGGTTCAATTTCTGAAAAGAACATAGAATGCTAAATTGAACACCAAGATCCCTCAAAAGAAAGAAGAATTTAAAAAGAGTCATCGAATTCCTTCATTATGTACTTGATGTTATTAATGTGTTCCAACTCATCTATTCTTCAGCCTTTGTTATGTGTAATTCCATGAGAGGAAACATTTTATTTCCCTGGAAATAAAATGAAAAGTTAATATTCTGTTTTTGAAATGAACTGTGATGAGTGAGAAAAATCAGATATTATGTGAAATCATCAGTGATTTCTGTTTTGTGGAAACAGTTATAATGACAAATGTATCACCTTAACTTTTACAATGTTTACCCTGTAAGGTATTAATCCGTCTCTTCCTTCCAGTTATGGGTTAAATAGCAGAACAAATTGGGTTCTATAGCCTTGGTCGGCAACCAGTCTACCGCAGAAAGCAATGGCAACCTACTGCGGGATAATCTTCTGCACAGTCAGTCATGTCTCTTGTGAGACATGATCGCCCAAGCATGTATCACGTATGGCACTTAACTGACTGACTGACCCTGTAAAAGTTTAGGATGTGCATTGTGGTACAATGGATATCAGCTCGGAACGAGAAATTGGGGAACCAAGTTTGAATTCCAGTCGAATTCCTTGCATTCACTTATGCGCAAATACCCTTGGGGAAGGTATTAATACATCTCGTCCTTCCAGTTATGGGTTAAATAATAGGACAGATTGGGTTTTATAGCCTTGGCAGGCAACCAGTCTACCACAGAAAGTAATGGCAACCTACCCGGGGATAATCTTCTGTCCAGTCAGTCATATCTCTTTCAAGACATGATGGCCCTAAGCATGTATCATGTATGGCAGTTAAATGACTGACCCTGCAAAAAGCTTGAAAGCCACTGGAGATAGTTTGTTGCATAGTAAGAAGCAGTCAGCACATATGCACAACTGACTCTAGACATGAACAGGCTAAGATTGTAGTGATTAGAGAATCCTCCTCTTGGAAGACGGTTCCATAAAGCAGTTGTTAATGGGAAGCAGCTGCTCTAGAGCAACTTATATTTCACCAATGGAATAAGAAGGTAGTCACAGTATTTCATTACAATGCGCAATGGCATGGCAAGTTTGAGCTGGAGTTTTGTTTAACGACGTCTGTGGATTATTTAATGCCAAAAAGATGGGGTTTTAAGGTATTATTTTTTTTTATGTTCAGTTATAGTGAGAAGGTTGATTTAGTCAGATTTTAATGAAATTTTTTATTTTTTATTTTTTTTATTTTAGAAAACTGAAAATGTCTTTCAGTTTTGTTTTTTAAAATGTTTTGCTGAGAATCATTTTTTTCCTTTAAAAATGTGTAATAATAATAATTTTTTCTTCAAAAATGTATTGTTGGTTATATTTTCCTTCAAAAATATGTATTTTTCTATAAAAGTATATTTTTATGTATATATTTCTACAAAAGTGTATTTTTATATTTTCATAGTGTTTTGACCCTAGTTTGGGGGTTAACTATTTGTGCTAACAGGTGCTACTACTCTGGGTCAGGGTGGAACTGTGAACAACAGCAATTAAGAGGTGGTTCCATGTTCCTCTCACCTCCCAATCTGAGGCTTGGCATAGCAAGTCTTAGCTGTGAAGGTTAGTACTAGTGGAAGTAAGGAATGGAGTTTGAGCATCCTACATGGAATCGTCCTAGGTTTGACAATAAACTACATCTGGATTCTGGGTATGACAAACTGCATCTAGCAAGAAGATGTTCTCTATTGTTTTCGGGTTCACCCTGACCCAGTGTAATGGCACCTATTGGGGACCAATCTATGGGTAAATAGTTACCCTCAAACTGGTGTCAAAACACCATGAAAGTGTCAATATGTACTTTTATAGTAAAAATTTAGCAATGCTTTTTTGGAGAAAAAATATTACCAACAATACATTTTTGAAGACAAAGGAAAAAACATTACCAGCAATTTCCTTTAGAAAAAAAGAAATCCAAGCAATATAGCTAACTCTCAAGAAAACCCTCTTTACAAAATTAAGTCAATGAAATCTGATCTACAGACTGCTTTTCAAAAATACAAAGCCAGAAGACATCCTTAGTTTTCTAGAAAAAAATTTTTTTATCAAAATACAAAGCCAGAAGACATCCTTAGTTTTCTAGAAAAAATGTTTTTATTAAAATACAAAGCCAGAAGACATCCTGAGTTTTCTAGAAAAAAAATGTTTTTTATTAAAATACAAAGCCAGAAGACATCCTGAGTTTTCTAGAAAAAAATTTTTTTATCAAAATACAAAGCCAGAAGACATCCTGAGTTTTCTAGAAAAAAATGATTTTTATTAAAATACAAAGCCAGAAGACATCCTGAGTTTTCTAGAAAAAATTTTTTTTATTAAAATACAAAGCCAAAAGACATCTTGAGTTTTCTAGAAAAGAAAATTTTTTTATCAAAATACAAAGCCAGAAGACATCCTGAGTTTTCTAGAAAAAAAATTTTTTTTATTAAAATACAAAGCCAAAAGACATCTTGAGTTTTCTAGAAAAAAAAATTTCATTAAAATCTGACTAAATCAACCTTCTCACTCTAACGGAACATTTAAAAAAAATACCCAAAATTCCACCTTTTTTGGCATTAAATAATCCACAGCAGTTGATATGCTGTTAAATAAAACTCAAACTTCACATAGAAAGAGTAATGGGAGGTTTGAAATGTTTTATATGAATGTTTTATATAGAAAAGGATATTTAGCATGGACAATATTCACCTGAGATTGCCCCAACCGATTATTATATTTTATAGTCACTGCTAAATGCTTTCTTGTGAAAAACTGTCTTTAATGAAAATCATATTCAAGTGTTCAATGAAATATTCTTTGCATCAGAATCTTCAGAATTTTACCAAAAAGGTGTCTAAGAGCTGCTTAATACATAGAAAAATGTCACTGCAAGTGACAGGAAATAAATAACTAAAAACGTAATTATACTTTGTTTTTTAAAAAATGAAGTTGATAAACATAAAATAGAAATTATTTTTGATACAACCTAATATTATCTCAGCTTATTTATTACGTATGTCGTTTTTAAATCTATTAGATTTTATTTGCCTGATCTCCACACTGAAATGTCGTCATCTTGCAGCCTTGGCCGAGATAGAACCCACTACACCCCTCCAGTATTCCCTGTGCATTTGGAACCCTGGTGCAATTTGTTGCAAAATTCATAATCTTGTCAAATAGCTGAACACTTGATGCTTCACCAGGGCTACCAAGGGTGTTTTTATTGTGACACCAACACTAGATGGGTTGCCTCCAGGCCCCATCCAGTTATTTAACCTATAACTGGAGGGAAGTGATGAATTAATACCTTTCCAAGGGTACTAGTGCTTAAGTGAATGCAGGATACTCAACTGGAATTCAAACTCGGCTCACTGATTTCTCCTTCCAAGCTAACATCCACTGCACCGCAACGCACATCTATCACTGAATGCTTACAGCACCTGGTATTCCCAAGTGGTCACCCATCTAAGTACTGACCAGGCTCACATTGCTTAACTTTGGTGATCAAACGAGAACCAGTGTATTCAACGTGATATGCCATAAACAGGATGAAACAGGATGTGGCACAATATCTTTTTTTGAGGATGAGAGCAAATACGCATACATATGGGTTGTTATAAAATGCAAAGTGTAGACCAGGATGGTAAGCAATTGGTCAGAATATATCTTGGGCATAGCATTCTGACAGTGATGGGTTCCCTTTGTGTAAGTTCTGGATATAAGCCCGAAATAGCACAAAATCAGGAGAGGGCAAGAAGAATTTTGAATTGCTTTCCACACAGAGAGTCCATAGACAGTCTAGGCCTCACATGGCAGAATGCTAAACCACTAAGTAAGTATACATTCCTCTGAAGCAAGAATAATAGAGGGAAAACTTTGGAACTTAGCTAGTCTCTAATATACTTTATTTTCTGTAAAGTATTTTAGAAGTATATAAGTAATTGCTTTAATTTTATGAAGTCATATACAAAAAGTATAAAAGAAAATCTTTCATTTAGGTATTTATATTTGCATACTTGTAAAATACAAGAACACTTTTTCTAGTGTTAACATGTTTTAAATGACAAAACATTAATATATATCAATGCCATTTCCTTAAAAGCAGTCGTGACAGTGACGGAACTTTGGATGAATACAACTCTCTCATATGATTAAAGTCTTTTCTAAGAAAGAACATTGCAATATGTGTCCTCATCCCTCATCACCATTCCTTCCACAGACAGCCAAAGAGATGCTTGAATCTCACTGAATTTACCATTCCTACTGATCTACATCAACTTTGCTTTCCTCAAGACTTTTATTGCTTACACTAATACCAAAGTTGCTTTTACTATTGTTGTTAGAAATTTTCCCGAAGATCTGTAACTAACACTAGCCAGTTCCTAATCCGTATCTGCCCAGTGGGAAAAAAGAAAAAAAAAATGGTTCACTTGAGCAAAATGTCTTTATCTGGTGAACAGGGACATTTAGAAAACTAAGAAAAATGTTTGCAATAAATCCGTCATGTTAGAAAGGCGTGTTTTATTCCATTAATTTTAGTTCTTTTTTTCCATCTCATCTCCTTTATTTTTCATTCTCTTTACCTATCGCACGCATGTCATTTTTATTCAGTTGTTTATTTTGTTATATCTTTCGTGGTCCTTCACTCACGGTAATTGTTTTTCTTTTTTCTAATCCACTCTAAATCTTTATCACTTTTATTGACACCCCCTCTAACTGGTTCCTCTGTCTTCACTCTCCTCTTGTATAGCCCCCTGTGTACCAGTGGCAGTACTGCCTTGCTTGGGTGAAATGATTAAAATTCCACTCAGAGCCTCAGGCTCAACATAGAGGCCTTCAAGTGCCTTGAGAAGGCAGTGCTGCCCTGGGTCAAGAGTTTAGTTTAGTTTGAGTTTTGTTTAATGACATATCAACCTCTGTAAGTTATTTAATGCCAAAAAGGTGGGGTTTTAAGGTATTTTTTAATGTTTGGTTATAGTGCGAAGGTTAATTTAGTAAAATTTTAATAAAAAAATGTTTTTATTTTATTTTTATTTTAGAAAACTGAAAATGTCTTCTAGTTAAATACTCAAAAAATGTTTTGCTGAGAATAATTTTTTTTCTTCAAAAATGTTTTACGGTAATAATTTTTTTTATTGTTGGTAATATTTTTCCTTCAAAAATGTATAGTTTTCTATAAAAGTCTATTTTTAAGTATATATTTCCATAAAAGTGTACTCTTATACTTTCATAGTGTTTTGACCCCAGTTTAGAGGTTAACTATTTGCCCATAGCTGGGACCCTAACAGATGCTACCACTCCAGGTCAGAATGAATCTGAGAACAACAGCAATTAAGAGGTGGTTCCATGCTCCTCACAACCTCCCAATCAGAAACCTTGCTGCCAGATGCAGTTTACTGTTATGCCCAGGACCACCTGGGTCAAGAGGGTGGCTGCAGGAAGGTTTATGTCTGGAAACAGGACTCTGCACCTATTACATCTGGCAATTTAACTCCCCACACTGCAACCTCCTTGGTTATGTGTGGGGCGTAGTTGAGCAAGTTTGTAAAATCAAAAGCAAGAATTATGGCCACATTCACAAACTAAATCAGACCATCTAGAAGAGATGCAGAAAATTCTGAAGTAGTGCAGATGCTGTGGTTGAAGCAAATGGTGATTTTATTGAATGAATAAAGATATTTTTGTCTAATTTTGGTAAACATATTCGGTAAAATGAGATGTTAGTGTTATTTTCATTTTTCCATAATTTAGATGATAATTTATCCATCACACCCTGTAAAAAAATGTAAAAACGTTGTGATGACCCATGCTCACCAATGTCCTGAAGGCATCTTGCACATATCTTGCTCCGATGAACTTAGCTCACTGGTGCCCCCTATATATGATTTACCCAAGCCACAAGTTTAGCAACTAGGTCCCATCCTTTTACTGTGACACCAATAAAATGTAAACGCAAATTCTACTCCAGCAGATTCTTTTCTCGCATTTCCCGCCTGTGGAATTTCCTTCCATTTACTTGCTTTCCCAACAGCTACAATCTCTAAGAATTTAAATGTAAAGTCAATAGTCATCTCCTATTTCAGTAAACTGCATCCTCTCTCTCATGCTTCTTTCTCCACTCTCATCAGTATTCTCATCCTTCTCTTACCCACTTCCTAACACCTCCTATAAGCTGTCAAATTTTTATCATAATTTTCCTCCTATGTAACCCCCCTGTAAAACAGTGGCAGTAGAATACCTTGCTTGAGGCAATATGATTATATAAAATAAAAAAAAATTCTATATTATTATAATGTGGATATAAAGTGGGGGATCAGTTCCACATTACAATTAATATATATACTGACCCCCACCTTATGGCCACAATCATACTTCTCTTACCCACTTCCTGACACCCCCTATAACCTGTCACACTTTCTCATAACTTTCCTCTTATGTAACACCCTGCAAAACAGTGGCAGTAAAATGCCTTTCTTGGGGCAATATGATTATAAAAACAAAGATTAGTAAGTTACACAAGGGAATATCAGTGCTTGTAGTAATTTTCAAGAAAAATACTGACAAAGTCTAGCTGAAACACTGTCATTGTTCAAATCTTTTACTATGGTTAAAAGATTCATTCATTTAACAGAAACAAAGAATGAAGAAAGCTACTTCATGTGCCATTTCCTTTCAGGACATGGGCGAACATGGACTTCCATTTGTACCTGTTGATCTTAATATTTTTCCTCTTGGTATCTCTCCCAAACTCCACTCTGCCATCCATTTGTTCAAGTCCATCAAATGTCTCATGTTGCTTTCCCCTATCTCTTTTTCCCTCTACCCATCCTTTGAGTATCAGATTCTCCAAACTCTCTTTCCTCATTATGTGTCCCAGGAACCTCATCTGTCTCTTCCTGATGTTAAATTATCTTGTGATTTGCATTCTCACCATAATCTCTTCATTGCTCACATGCTTGTCCCATGGTATCCTTTGCATCTTTCTGTAAAACCATATTTCTACTGCCTTGAGCCTCTCCATTCTTGAAAGAGATCATTTAATATTCATTGCCATACAGTAGGAAAGATATCACATAACAGTCCAGACCACTTATTTGTTTCTAATAAAATTTTCCTCAATACTTTGATCAAATGAAAAATAGCCTTTCAAAATTAACTTTTTTATATTTGTGATTTGAAACTGCAGTCAAGGAACAATAATAATAATAATAATAATAATAATAATAATAATAATAATAATAATATTGAATAAAGAAAGTGCTCAGCAAATAACAAAGGTCACTGAATTTCTTTACATAAACAAGAAAATACTTTCAGGCTACAATGGTAAGCAGAGTTAATAAATGCTAATAATTGATTCTTTGGTTCAAATAATCAATCTTAAAAAGCAATAAATAAAAAGTAAGCCAAATAATAAACTGTCTACTTTATACAAAAGATTTACAATGAAAGAAACTCACACAAAAATAAATACGAATAAATGATGTAAGCATTTATGGAGAAATCACAGAATGAGAATTATCTGGTTTGGTTTGTTTTACTGTATATCCACTCCTTGGGGTCATTAATGGTGAAGCATTTTTTTCTCAAAAAAATGTATTTTTGTTGGTAACATTTTTCCTTCAAAAAACGTATTTTTGTTGGTAAAATTTTTCCTTCAAAAAAACGTATTTTTGTTGATAACATTTTTCCTAAAAAAACGAATTTTGTTGGTAACATTTTTCCTTCAAAAAACGTATTTTTGTTCATAACATTTTTCCTTCAAAAAATGTATTTTTGTTGGTAACATTTTTCCTTCAAAAAACGAATTTTGTTGGTAACATTTTTCCTTAAAAAAAACGTATTTTTGTTAGTTACATTTTTCCTTAAAAAAACGTATTTTTGTTGGTTACATTTTTCCTTCAAAAAAACGTATTTTTGTTAGTTACATTTTTCCTTCAAAAAAACGTATTTTTGCTGATAACATTTTTCCTTAAAAAAAACGTATTTTTGTTGATAACATTTTTCCTTAAAAAAAAACGAATTTTGTTGGTAACATTTTTCCTTCAAAAAAACGTATTTTTGCTGGTAACATTTTTCCTTTAAAATTTTTTATGTATATATTTCATAAAAGTCTGTTTTATATTTTCATAGTGTTTTGACCCCTGTTTGGAGTGTTAACTATTTGCCTATAGTTGGGACCCTAACAGGTGCTACCACTTCAGGTCAGAGTTGACCTGGGAACAACAGTAATTAAAAGGTGGTCCCATGCTCCTTAGAATCTCCCAATTAGAATTCCAAATTTTCTTTAAAATAGGCATACAAGCACAATTAGTATCAAATAAATTTTTAATTTTATTGTGTTAAATTGCTTTAATACACTCCACTCTTAGTTTTATAACCAAAGCCCTTGATTCTAAGACTTTCTTAAATAAACAATACAAGTACAATGAGCATCAAATGGATTGTTAAATTTATTGTTGAATTGCCATAATATACTACACTGAGTTCTATGACCCATGCCTTTGATAGTAAAGCTTTCTTAAATAAATATACTGGCACAATAAGTATAAAACTGACTCTTAATTTTACAGTGGGGAATCTTCATAATACAGTATACACCTAGTTTTATGGCCACAGACTTTAATTCTAAATCTTTGGTAGGTAAACAGAAACAATCAGCAAGAAATGGGATTGACTTATTTTTTAAAAGACCTCTTGTGTTCATAGTATATTTTATTTATCCTCCTTAAGGTTATATTTTATTTCTATTCCTCCTTTGTATTCCTTGTGGCAACCATTACATTTATAGGATATAATGTAAATTCCTCATTCAAATTTTAGTTCATTATTTTATTTTGTATTAAGTCTCTTACTACTTTAAAAACAGTTATCTTATGTTTAGATAAATTCTTTTCAATTCGATTTGTGATACAGTTGTTTAGTAGAATAATGTATCTCGTTCCACTAGATTTAGTTTGTTTTTTATTCTTAAATGAGCGAGCCTGTGCCGCCAAAAATGAGGCCCAAAAAATTTCAGCATTATTAGCTATTTTGCCACAGGTTACTCCACCCCCTGAGCCTGACAAAAGGAAATATATATATATATAAATTGTATGTATTTTGGCAGCATTTTTTTCATTAATGCAGGTTTCATTGAATAATATAGACAAGTTTTGTCTATTAATTTTGTGTAGAATTCATTCGTACCGTCTGATAGACTTGTCTCTTCAATTTAATTCTCTATATTGTTAATAACCTAAATGTTCTATGTTTACTGTGTTTTAATATTTATTCTTTGATAATGCCTTATGTGAGCCGAAAGCTTAAACCCGATAAAAAAATCAACACTTACTGTGATTTTTTGTGGTCTTTCAACAATATCACCATCAAGTATATCAGATGGTACAAACGGATCCTACACAAAATTAATAGACAAAACTTGTCAATATTATTCAATGAAACCTGCATTAATATATATATATATATATATATATATATTCTTCACTACACTACAACACAATTACAAAAAATAAAATCAGGCACTGTTAAAAAGTGAGTTTGTGGCAAGAGGTTTAATAACTGGTAGTAAAGAGAATGAACTGAGCCAACTGCCTCACTATTGTCTCTCTAATAGACTAAGCCAGTGCTGCCTAGCTATTTTTCTTGCTCCATGAGTGTGACAGGAAGGAAATATATATACACACACACAACAGTCTTTATTACACTAGAGAGGATATCTGACAAGCCTTCTGTTTCATATTGAATAGGAAATAATTAGGGTATTGAATTAGTCACTCACTGTAATAAGTTTGACCATAATTTAGATTTATAAAATTCTAATTTAATTAAAAAAGGAGGCAATTTACTAAGCCATGAATTTATACAAAGTGCTTTGATTACAAGATTATTCATGATATATTTGAATGCAGGTTTTAGAACACTTCAACTTCTATAATCACAATGTGTCGTATTTAATAATACAAGTGATAAAAGCATTAGATAAACAAATGAGATTGGCTAAACTACATTCTCAGAATAAAATCAAAATTAAATTAAAAAATATAAATTTCAGCATTCCAACATCTCGTATTAACGCAAACATTTTTATATCTCCCCCGACTACACGTATATCAGTCTATCAACAAAAACATTAATCTAATGAAGTCCTTCTAGACAACAAAACATGTTATATTTGGAGAGGGTGAACCAAAAGTCAGTGGACAGTAAGTTGAATAGGATTTGTGTTTGGGGTCATTTTATAACTACGGTCCCTGTTTGGGGCAATATTTCAAGTTCTGGTGTTTTGATGGAAGAGTCACAGGTGATAATTGTCTCAAAATTCTAAGGAATCCAGTTGTTTTACAGTTGCTAAAACAGCTTAATTCACATGACCTTTATTTCCAACAAGATAGGGTCCCACCACATCATTCAAGAGCAGTCCATGAGTATCTTGATTAAACATTTTCCAAGAAGTGGATTGGCAGAAAAGTTCAAATTGATTAGCTTGCAAGTTCACCAAACTTTACTTCAATAGATTTTTTTTTTTTTGGTGAGGGTGGGGGACATATTCAAGAACAATGTTTTTTTTTTTGGTGAGGGTGGGGGGACATACTCAAGAACAATGTTTTTTTTTTTGGTGAGGGTGGGGGACATACTCAAGAACAATGTTTTTTTTTTGGTGAGGGTGGGGGACATATTCAAGAACAATGTTTTTTTTTTGGTGGGGGTGGGGGACATACTCAAGAACAATGTTTTTTTTTTTGGTGAGGGTGGGGGACATACTCAAGAACAATGTTTTTTTTTTTGGTGAGGGTGGGGGACATATTCAAGAACAATGTTTATAGTTGAATATCACAAAGTGTTGGCGATTTGAAAAATTACAAAAAAGATGCATTTCAAGAAATTAATACACAAAGACTTCTGGACAAATGTTTGTCAAAGGATGAGGGGTAGACATCAATGTTGTGTAAGCTTATAAAAAAGCGTGCATTTTTCTCACTAGTATCTTTTCAACACAGGCTGTAAGACATAGTTTGTACATTTGTAAAGTACCACACACTGGGGCAAGTTCATTTATATTGTTTCACTGACATGTGTCTCCCATTAAAAGATCAATGAAAATTCCCAGGGACAAAATTTACCCAAAGATATTGCAACAAGTTTCCAGATCCATCAAAAGCCTTAACTCCAACAAGAATACTAGTCTGGATAAAATCTATGTGGCTGTTCTTAGGAACCTTACCTAGAATTATCTCGAATCATGAAAAAGTTTTTTTAATGTTTTTCTTACCCATATTTTTCTCTTTTGCAGCTTTTCAACTCGGGCTATAAGACGTAGTTTGTATATTGGTAAAGTCATTGAGACACATTCATTTCATGGATTTTTCTATTGACTTTTGTATTCTTGCACATAAAAAAAACAAAAAAAGCACACAAACAAACAAACAAAAATGCAAATTTATTAGTTTAAATGTTTTCCATGTCTTTGTTTTCTTTGTATTCCAATGTTGTTTGTTAATACATGTCATTTTTTTTTATATTGTTTGTGTTATTTGTTTTTTTACTTACCCACATTAGTCCAGAAATGTTTGGAGGAAAAATTTTCCATGAGCTTATAAATATTTACTATCCAATTTTCAAGCAAAAATACAAGAAAAATCAGCAAAAATTTTTCTAGCAAAAAATACAAGAAATATCAGCAAAAATTTTCAAGAAAAATCAGCAAAAGTTTTTCAAGTAAAATCCAAAAATAAAATCAACATAAAATAAAAAGAAAAAAAACATTTTCAACAACAGAAAAAATAGATATCAGCAATGTCTGCCATACATAAAAAGATATCAGCAAAATCATGATTAGCAAGTGCAATAGAATCACTTGCTGATTCTTGTCAAAATCATTTTCGAGAAAAAAAATTATTTTCTTACCAAATTCACTGAAGTGAAAATAAAGTGTCAAGATTTGGAAGAATTTACCTGAAATAAGAAAAAAAAGAATATTAGTATTTCATAAAAACATTCATGAAGTACAAATTAAAAAATTGACAGGGGTTTGGTAACCTCAAATCAAATACCTAGAGAAGAAACATGTACTAGGGTTGGCTGAAAAGTATATCAGCTGAACAAGGTATAAACATAAGCAGACAGTGTTTCGTACAATTAAAGACATTTTTTTTATCATTTCACCCCAAGTAAGGCATTCCACTGCCACTATAGCGCAGGGGGTTACATAGGGGAAGGTGCTGAGAGAGTGATTAGATATGGGAAATGTCAGAAGGAGGGTGATAGATGGGTACGGAGGTACATAGGAAGAGTGTTTGAGAGAATGGATACGAGTTAGTGTGTTAGGAGGTGTCTATTGACCTTACATTTAAATTCCTGGAGATTGTAGCTGTTGGAGAAAAAAGTATGAAAGAATGGTCCAGGGATCCAAGTGATGTCACCCTAGCTAGGGGGAGGTGTTCGCTGACATATACACCAAGCCCATGCATGTGGACATTGGAGTCCTTCCTGAAGAGGGGAAGGTAACCAAGAACGTAAACCTCAGAAGAGGGGATAGAAGGGTCAAGGTTAGTTTCACATAGGGCTAAGATATCACGTGAGTTAGTTTGAAGGAATGATTCTATACTGTAAAAGTTAGTGCGGATACCTTGTATGTTAATGAAAGAGACGCAGATATGCAAGACTAACAGAATACAACCTGCTGAAATTCCCAGCTGACCCTCGTATACCTCAAAGATCAGCAAAATAAATATCTAGTAGTCTGAGGAAGTTTCATAAGCATACTGGTTGAAACAAAAAATTGAAAAATAAAAATAAATTCAATCCTTTTAATAATCTATATCAAAGATTGACATAATTAGCCATTATTTTAAGAATGGCACTGCTGCAGTGGATAGATCATGTCTGCTACAAGGCCATTTTGCAAGAAGAGCCAATGCTTCCTACATAATGGTGACCATGCACAGAATATGCACACAAACCTTCCTATGTGTATAATTGTAGCAGGTGAACAAGTTCATCCTGACTGTGAATATCTTTGTTCGTCTTTCTTTTTTGTTGCCGACAAGTAAGTGAGCAAAGAGGAAAATCAATTGGTGTGTTGTGAAAGAGTGAGAGTGTAAAAAAGGCATGTTGCTTAGATGAGAGATCTAGCTGATGTCTTGTGATTCTCTGAAGATTAAAGGAAAAAGAAAAATCACACATATTTAAGTGTGTGTGGAATATAAAACTGGGTCAACTTATAGATTTTTTTTCCTTGCTTCTGATTGGCCAATAAGTAAGAACTTTAGCTGTCTCTTCATGATGCTCAGTATTAATTTCCTTTTCATTTCCATCCTTTCCAAAACCTCATCATTTCTCACATGCTCGATCCATGATATTCGCAGCATCCTTCAGTAAAACCACATTTCAGTTGCTTCAAGTTTTTCCTTCATCTCTGATGATATTGTCCAGCATTCACTGCCATACTGACAAACTGACATCACATAGCAATCCAGTACTCTCTTCTTTGTTTCCAGTGAAATTGTCCTGTTTTTTAATACTCTTCTCAGATCCTGGAATGCATCCTTGTGCTTTTGGATCCCCAGGAATATAAATGTATAAAAACTACTGTAACCACAAAGTGAGGGGTCAGTTTATATATTGATTGTAATATGGAACTGATCCCCCACTTTATATCCAGTATTCTTCTATAGAACCGCATTTCAGTTGCTTCAAGTTTTTCCTTCATCTTTGATGACATTGTCCATCATTCACTGCCGTATTGAGAAACTGACATCACATAGCAATCCAGTACTCTCCTCTTTATTTCTAGCAAAATTGTCCTGTTTCTTAATACTTTACTCACCTTCTGTTATTCTTCCTTTGCCATGCCAATTTACCTTCGGATCTCTGTGTCGCACTTACCATTTTCTGTTAGAACACTTTCCAGGTATTTAAATTTTTGTACCTGCTTGATTTTAGAATCCCCCACCTGTATTTGGCATTTTGAGCTGCCCTTTTTGCTGATGACCATGCATTTGGTTTTCTTGCAGTTTATTTGTAGTCCTTTCTTGTCACTCTCTTCAGCTACCTTCTGTAGGGGGTCTTGTAGTTTCCTTCCCGTGTCTGCTATCAGCATTGTATAATCTGCATACATTCTTTCAATTTTTGTAGACTGGCATGAAAGAATTACAAAGAATTTAGGGAAAAAAAAATCATGATCACATGAGGATTTCAACAGCAGTAATCTTCAAAGAAAAAATGACAGAATGAAATTGTTGATATTCAACAAAAAAATTAGGAAGCAAGCCCCACCCCCACCCCAATCAATTCTAGAAATAGCTCTAAGAATTATTAAACTTGGAAATCTATTTGTCTGAAAAAAATCTTTTAATACAAAGATTTTTATAAATTTTTACTAAAAGCAGTACTGACTTTTCATCAATGAATGCCAACTGGAAAGAGAAATAACAGTTAGTGGACTTGAAAACCTATTTTTCTGAAAAATTATTTTAAGAAAAAGATTTTATAAATGTCAACTGGAAGTAGCACTGACTGCTTGGTCAATGAATGCCAAGTGGAAAGAGCAATAACAGTTAGGGGACTTGAGAAACCTATTTTCCTGAAAAATTGTTTTAAGAAAAAAATTTTATAAATTTCAACTGAAAGTAGCACTGACTGCTCGGTCAATGAATGCCAAGTGAAAAGAGAAATAACAGTTAGTGAACTTGAGAAACCTATTTTTCTGAAAAATTGTTTTAAGAGAAAGATTTTATAAATTTCACCAAAAGCTTATACTAATCATTCTGATTATAAATATTGTATTTCTTGTTCTAGTATTCATTTAAAAACACCCACATTTACCTTGGAATTAACTTTTTTTAACCTGTCAAACAAGGAAGCATTGGGACATGCTTCCAGACAATACCTCTATCAAGAGTGAATCACAGAAGAATAAGAGACGTGGCAATGCCATAAAAATGGACTTCTCTGTAGCTGTCAGATCTTTGTCAGCAGTCACCATGATAAAAAATGTCTTGTCTCTTGTAAACATTGCTGACTACCTGCAGAACAGCAGTAAATATGGAATCCACTTCAAAATTGTTTACCAACCAGTCCCAGATTAATATAAGGGTAAATGTTCGTTTTAGGTGTCGACGGCTTTTCCCCTTCAAATTTATCCAAAATAGCATTATTTCTGTGCAAATGTATATGCTGAACTCAAATCAACAATTAGTTATTGAAGATATTGGATAAATTTGAAGGGGAAAAGCATCGGGACTTACAACGAAAATTTACCAATATAAGAGTTTCTATTATAACTTTTGAACCAGGTTAGCAATTATGGTTTAATTTTGCTTATCTTATTCTGAGTACAGTTGATGGCTTATGTAAATTACTAAGCACAATTTCTTTCAGTATTTTTCTAAAATTATATCCCAAATCTCCATAACTGCTTTCAATATTTTATTATTATTAATGCTGTTATTTTCATGTATTTTCACATTTTATCAGTTGCCATGGATACAAGTATATTTTTTGTTTCCTTAAATTTTCTTTGATTTAAAGAGAAAAAAATTCTGAAAATATATTTTCTTGATAAGTATACATTCTGTTTCCATATCATTAGATATATGCTAAATCAGCCATTTTTTGTTAAATCTGTATGTATTTAATTTTTGCAACAAGAAAGCAATGAAGAAAGAATTTCAGATAGCCAGAAGAGAGAGACAAAAAAGGAAAGAATAGAAAGAGAGAGAGAGGCAAATAGGGAAATAATAGAAAGAGAGAGAGAGAGACAAAAAGGGAAAGAATAGGAAGAGAGAGAGAGACAAAAAGGGAAAGAATAGGAAGAGAGAGAGAGACAAAAAGGGAAAGAATAAGAAGAGAGAGAGACAAAAAGGGAATGAATAGAAAGAGAGAGAGAGAGACAAAAAGGGAAAGAATAGGAAGAGAGAGAGAGAGACAAAAAGGGAAAGAATAGGAAGAGAGAGAGACAAAAAGGGAAAGAATAGAAAGAGAGAGAGAGACAAATCGGGAAAGAATATGAAGAGAGAGAGACAAAAAGGGAAATAATAGAAAGAGAGATAGAGACAAAAAGGGAAAGAATAAAAAGTGAGAGAGAGAGGCAAATAGGAAAATAATAGAAAGAGAGAGAGAGAGACAAAATGGGTAAGAATATGAAGAGAGAGAGACAAAAAGGGGAAGAATAGGAGGAGAGAGAGAGAGAGACAAAAAGGGAAAGAATAAAGAAAGAGAGAGAGAGACAAACAAAAAGAGTAAGAATATGAAGAGAGAGAGACAAAAATGGAAATAATAGGAAGAGAGAGAGAGAGACAAAAAGGGAAAGAATAGAGAGAGAGAGAGAGAGACAAAAAGGGTAAGAATATGAAGAGAGAGAGAGAGAGAGAGAGACAAAAAGGGAAATAATAGGAAGAGAGAGAGAGAGACAAAAAGGGAAAGAATAGAAAGAGAGAGAGAGATACAAAAAGAGAAAGAATAGAAAGAGAGAGAGAGACAAAATGGAAAAAATAAGAAGAGAGAGAGAGACAAAAAGGGAAATAACAGGAAGAGTGAGAGAGACAAATAGGGAAAAATAAGAAGAGAGAGAGACAAAAAGGGAAATAATAGGAAGAGAGAGAGAGACAAAAATGGAAAGAATAGGAAGAGAGAGAGAGAAACAAAAGAGAAAGTATAGGAAGAAGAAAAATTAATTAAACAAAATTTTCAACAGAAACACAATCAAGCTAAGTTATAGTTGCACTAGTAATTTAGATAGTTTCATAAAAAACAAAACGCCATAAACTTGGATAGCAGTGTACAAAACAAAACCACTAACAAAGAATGCAACTGCAGGGGCAAAAATAAATGTCCACTTCAATGTCTTGGCAATACAAAAGAAATAATTTATAAGGTAGAGGTACATGACCCAGATGGCCCAAACAAAATATATATGGGCTCAACCAAAGACAGTTTTAAGACCAGGTGATTCAACCACAGATTTTAAAATAGAAAAATTAAAAAATACAAAATTGACTAACCATGTCTGGAAATTGAAATCAAAATATGAAAAAAATCCACACATAATGTAGAACATTGTCAAAAAACAGCCAAGCCTTACAACAGTGGACAAATATGTAGACTGTGCCAAGAAGAAAAATTAGAAATTATGATATACCCAAATAAAGATGAACTGTTAAATGAAAGAACAGAAATTATGACTAAATGCATCCACACTAAAAAATACCTCTTATGTTCTTACAAACATGGATGAAAACGTGATAATTCGTTTGAAATTAAACAATGTGCATTCATAAATTCCCTGCCACATGAACATTCAAATAAAACACTGTTACAACAGTAAAAGGGAAAATCAGTTATTAAAAATCGCCCGAAGAAATCACTCATGGTGGAAACCAAGTTAGCGAAATAACTTGTTTAAAAATGAAAAATATTCAAAAGTTTTACAATATAATTATATAAAACACTTTTTAATACAAATGTGTACTGGTATAACCTTATCAGGACCAAAAACTAAGTATTAAACAATCAATATATATATATATATATACACACACACTACAGAATTATACAGGAACTTGTAAATTGATTCTGTAATATTGTCTTTGGTTGAATTTGTTTACATTCTATACAATCTGAGCAGATAAAAGGAGTCATAAGAATATCTATACAAAAGTTAAATTGAATCTTGTCTACCATTAAATCTTTCATAGCCTAGTGGTATGACATGTCCGGTCTAAGATGGCATCTCCCTGGTGTTGGGAGTATGTAGGTTCAATTCCTCACAGAAATAGATATTTTTCCAAATGATTAAGGTGAGGTGAAATCCCTCTGACAGAGAGAGAAGAAAAGCCTGACCTAAAAACCATTTTCCAAAAGTCTCATTAAAAACCAAAGACGACAAGCACTGTGTCACAATAATCGGGAAGGGTTGATAATAAATACATGGAGAATATAGACCTGTTTGAACCATCAATAATCATACTAACAACTTTATATCCAAGAATCATATATAAATACTTTTCTTTTATCGCAGTTAATTTTTTGTAACTTTACTGACCAGATCAACCTAGGTATCGATTCTAATAGACCATTTGAACCAAGCCAGTCTTGCACTCAGTCAACACAATGTTGGAACAAAGACTAGGTTTGGGCTGAAACCAATCAACTCCATGATTGAACCATCAATAATCATACTAACAACTTTATATCCAAGAATCATATATAAATACTTTTCTTTTATCGCAGTTAATTTTTTTTGTAGCTTTGCTGACCAGATCAGCCTAAGTCATCGATTCTAATAGACCATTTGAACCAAGCCAGTCTTGCACTCAGTCAACACAATGTTGGAACGAAGACTAGGTTTGGGCTGAAGCAATCAACTCCATGATTGAACCATCAATAATCATACTAACAACTTTATATCCAAGAATCATATATAAATACTTTTCTTTTATACAGTTAATTTTTTGTGACTTTACTGACCAGATCAGCCTAAGTCATCGATTCTAATAGACCATTTGAACCAAGCCAGTCTTGCACTCAACGTCCAACTGGCCAATGTTGGAGACAAGACTAGGTTTGGGCTGAAGCAATCAACTCCATGATTGAACCATCAATAATCATACTAACAACTTTTGCCATCCAAGAATCATATATAAATACTTTTCTTTTACTCGCAGTTAATTTTTTTGTGACTTTACTGACCAGATCAACCTAAGTCTTCGATTCTAATAGACCATTTGAACCAAGCCAGTCTTGCACTCAGTCAACACAATGTTGGAACAAAGACTAGGTTTGGGCTGAAGCAATCAACTCCATGATTGAACCATCAATAATCATACTAACAACTTTATATCAGAATGCATATATAAATACTTTTCTTTTATAGTTAATTTTTGAAGCTTTACTGACCAGATCAACCTAAGTCATCGATTCTAATAGACCATTTTGAACCAAGCCAGTCTTGCACTCCAGTCAACACAATGTTGGAACAAAGACTAGGTTTTGGGCTGAAGCAATCAACTCCATGATTGGACACATCAATAATCATACTAACAACTTTATATCCAAGAATCATATATAAATACTTTTCTTATCGCAGTTAATTTTTTGTGACTTTACTGACCAGATCAACCTAAGTCATCGATTCTAATAGACCATTTGAACCAAGCCAGTCTTGCACTCAGTCAACGCACAATGTTGGAACAAAGACTAGGTTTGGGCACGAAGCAATCAACTCCATGATTGAACCATCAATAATCATACTAACAACTTTATATCCAAGAATCGCTTATATAAATACTTTTCTTTTATAAAGTTAATTTTTTGTGACTTTACTGACCAGATCCAACTAGTCCGTAACCGATTCTAATAGACCATTTGAACCAAGCGGTCTTGCACTCCAGTCAACACAATGTTGGAACAAAGACTAGGTTTGGGCTAGAAACAATCAACTCCATGATTGAACCATCAATAATCATACTAACAACTTTATATCCAAGAATCATATATAAATACTTTTCTTTTATTGCAGTTAATTTTTTGTAGCTTTACTGACCAGATCAACCTAAATCATAGATTCTAATAGACCATTTGAACCAAGCCAGTCTTGCACTCAGTCAACACAATGTTGGAACAAAGACTAGGTTTGGGCTGAAGCAATCAACTCCATGATTGAACCATCAATAATCATACTAACAACTTTATATCCAAGAATCATATATAAATACTTTTCTTTTATCGCAGCTAATTTTTTTTGTGACTTTACTGACCAGATCAACTAAGTCATGGATTCTAATAGACCATTTGAACCAAGCCAGTCTTGCCTCAGTCAACACAATGTTGGAACAAAGACTAGGTTTGGGCTGAAGCAATCAACTCCATGATTGAACCATCAATAATCATACTAACAACTTTATATCCAAGAATCATATATAAATACTTTTCTTTTATCGCAGTTAATTTTTGTGACTTTACTGACCAGATCTGGCTTTCAGTCATCGATTCTAATAGACCATTGAACCAAGCCAGTCTTGCACTCAGTCAACACAATGTTGGAACAAAGACTAGGTTTGGGCTGAAGCAATCAACTCATGATTGAACCATCAATAATCTAGCATACTAACAACTTTATATCCAGAGAATCATATATAAATACTTTTCTTTTATTGCAGTTAATTTTTTTGTGACTTTACTGACCAGATCAACCTAAGTCATCGATTCAGCAGACCATTTGAACTATAAATGATCTTGCACTCAGTCAACACAATGTTGGAACAAAGACTAGGTTTGGGCTGAAGCAATCAACTCCATGATTGAACCATCAATAATCATACTAACAACTTTATATCCAAGAATCATATATAAATACTTTTCTTTTAAGTTAATTTTTTGTGACTTTACTGACCAGATCAGCTACGGTGTCGATTCTAATAGACCATTTGAACCAAGCCCAGTCTTGCACTCCAGTCACAATCTTGGAACAAAGACTAGGTTTGGGCTATGAAGCCAATCAACTCCATGATTGAACCATCAATAATCATACTAACAACTTTATCCAAGAATCATATATAAATACTTTTCTTTTATCGCAGTTAATTTTTTTGTAAACTTTACTGACCAGATCAACCTAAGTCATCGATTCTAATAGACCATTTGAACCAAGCCAGTCTTGCACTCTCAGTCAACACAATGTTTAAACAAAGACTAGGTTTGGGCTGAAGCAATCAACTCCATGATTGAACCATCAATAATCATACTAACAACTTCTCCAAAATCATATATAAATACTTTTCTTTTATCGCAGTTAATTTTTTGTGACTTTACTGACCAAGATCAACCTAAGTCATCGATTCTAATAGATCATTTGAACCAAGCCAGTCTTGCACTCAGTCAACACAATGTTGTGACAAAGACTAGGTTTGGGCTGAAGCAATCAACTCCATGATTGAACCATCAATAATCATACTAACAACTTTATATCCAAGAATCACCTCTGTCGTCTTTCTTTTATCGCAGT
Organism: Ascarosepion bandense; assembly: GCA_037127315.1. NCBI lineage: Eukaryota > Metazoa > Mollusca > Cephalopoda > Sepiida > Sepiidae > Ascarosepion > Ascarosepion bandense. Next base: position 4,301,173 of record JBBBDQ010000963.1, on the reverse strand, counting down.
TAATTTTTTGTAACTTTACTGACCAGATCAACCTAAGTCATCGATTCTAATAGACCATTTGAACCAAGCCAGTCTTGCACTCAGTCAACACAATGTTGGAACTAAAGGAGCTAGGTTTGGGCTGAAGCAATCAACTCCATGATTGAACCATCAATAATCATACTAACAACTTTATATCCAAGAATCATATATAAATACTTTTCTTTTATCGCAGTTAATTTTTGTGACTTTGCCGACAGTCAACCTAAGTCATCGATTCTAATAGACCATTTGAACCAAGCCAGTCTTGCACTCAGTCAACACAATGTTTGAACAAAGATGGGTTCAGGCCTGAGCTGATAAACTCATGATTGAACCATCAATAATCATACTAACAACTTTTTACTCTCAAGAATCATATATAAATACTTTTCTTTATACTTGGTTAATTTTTTGTGACTTTTAGCCTTCCAGATCAACTAAGTCATCGATTCTAATAGACCATTTGAACCAAGCCAGTCTTGCACTCCAGTCAACACAATGTTGGAACAAAGACTAGGTTTGAGCCTGAAGCAATCAACTCCATGATTGAACCATCAATAATCTACTAACAACTTTATATCCAAAGTCATATATAAAATACTTTTCTTTTATCGCAGTTAATTTTTTGTGACTTTACTGACCAGATCAACCTAAGTCATCGATTCTAATGAACCATTTGAACCAAGCCAGTCTTGCACTCAGTCAACACAATGTTGGAACAAAGACAGGTTTGAGCTGAAGCAATCAACTCCACTTGATTGAACCATCAATAATCATACTAACAACTTTATATCCAAGAATCATATATAAATACTTTTCTTTTATCGCCGTTAATTTTTTGTGACTTTATGACAGATCCTTTAAGTCTTCAATTCTAATGAACCATTTGAACCAAGCCAGTCTTGCACTCCAGTCAACTGTGTGGAACAAAGACTAGGTTTGGGCTTTCGAAGCAATCAACTCCATGATTGAACCATCAATAATCATACTAACAACTTTATATCAGAATCATATGCTAAATACTTTTCTTTTATCGCAGTTAATTTTTTGTGACTTTACTGACCAGATCAACTAAATTCATCGATTCTAATAGACCATTTGAACCAAGCCAGTCTTGCACTCAGTCAACACAATGTTGGAACAAAGACTAGGTTTGGGCTGAAGCAATCAACTCCATGATTGAACCATCAATAATCATACTAACAACTTTATATCCAAGAATCATATATAAACTTTTCTTTTATCGCAGTTAATTTTTGTGACTTTACTGACCAGATCAACCTAAGTCATCGATTCTAATAGACCATTTGAACCAAGCCAGTCTTGCACTCAGTCAACACAATGTTTGGAACAAAGACTAGGTTTGGGCTGAAGCAATCAACTCCATGATTGAACCATCAATAATCATACTAACAACTTTATATCCAGAATCATATATAAATACTTTTCTTTTATTGCAGTTAATTTTTTGTGACTTTACTGACCAGATCAACCTAAGTCATCGATTCTAATAGACCATTTGAACCAAGCCAGTCTTGCACTCAGTCAACACAATGTTGGGAACAAAGACTAGGTTTGGGCTGAAGCAATCAACTCCATGATTGAACCATCAATAAATCACTTACTAACAACTTTATATCCAAGAATCATATATAAATACTTTTCTTTTATCGCAGTTAATTTTTTGTGACTTTACTGACCAGATCAGCTACAAGTCATCGATTCTAATGAACCATTTGAACCAAGCCAGTCACTCCAGTCAACACAATGTTGGAACAAAGACTAGGTTTGGGCTGAAGCAATCAACTCCATGATTGAACCATCAATAATCATACTAACAACTTTATATCCAAGAATCATATATAAATACTTTTCTTTTTATAAAACGTTAATTTTTTGTGGCTTTACTGACCAGATCAACCTAAGTCATCGATTCTAATAGACCATTTGAACCAAGCCAGTCTTGCACTCAGTCAACACAATGTTGGAACAAAGACTAGGTTTGGGCTGAAGCAATCAACTCCATGATTGAACCATCAATAATCATACTAACAACTTTATATCCAAGAATCATATATAAATACTTTCTTTTATCGCAGTTAATTTTTTGTAACTTTACTGACCAGATCAACCTAAGTCATCGATTCAATAGACCATTTGAACCAAGCCAGTCTTGCACTCAGTCAACACAATCTTTAAACAAAGACTAGGTTTGGGGTGAAGCAATCAACTCATGATTGAACCATCAATAATCATACTAACAACTTTATATCCAAGAATCATATATAAATACTCCTTTTATCGCAGTTAATTTTCTTTTTGTGACTTCACGACCAGATCAACCTAAGTCATCGATTCTAATAGACCATTTGAACCAAGCCAGTTCCCACCCAGTCAACACAATGTTTGAACAAAGACTAGGTTTGGGCTGAAGCAATCAACTCCATGATTGAACCATCAATAATCATACTAACAACTTTATATCCAAGAATCATATATAAATACTTTTCTTTTATCGCAGTTAATTTTTTGTAACTTTACTGACCAGATCAACCTAAGTCATCGATTCTAATAGACCATTTGAACCTACCAGTCTTGCACTTCTAGTCAACACAATGTTGGAACAAAGACTAGGTTTGGGCTGAAGCAATCAACTCCATGATTGAACCATCAATAATCATACTAACAACTTTATATCCAAGAATCATATATAAATACTTTTCTTTTATCGCAGTTAATTTTTTGTAACTTTACTGACCAGATCAACCTAAGTCATCGATTCTATTAGACCATTTGAACCAAGCCAGTCTTGCACTCAGTCAACACAATGTTGGAACAAAGACTAGGTTTGGGCTGAAGTAATCAACTCCATGATTGAACCATCAATAATCATACTAACAACTTTATATCCAAGAATCATATATAAATACTTTTTATCTGCAGAGTTAATTTTTGTGACTTTACTGACCAGATCAATCAAGTCATCGATTCTAATAGACCATTTGAACCAAGCCAGTCTTTGCACTCAGTCAACACAATGTTTGAACAAAGACTAGGTTTGGGCTGAAGCAATCAACTCCATGATTGAACCATCAATAATCATACTAACAACTTTATATCCAAGAATCATATATAAATACTTTTCTTTTATCGCAGTTAATTTTTTGTGACTTTACTGACCAGATCAACCTAAGTCATCGATTCTAATAGGACTATGTGACATTTGAACCAAGCCAGTCTTGCACCCAGTCAACACAATGTTGGAACAAAGACTAGGTTTGGGCTGAAGCAATCAACTCCATGATTGAACCATCAATAATCATACTAACAACTTTATATCCAAGAATCATATATAAATACTTTTCTTTTATCGCAGTTAATTTTTTGTGACTTTACTGACCAGATCAACCTAAGTCATCGATTCTAATAGACCATTTGAACCAAGCCAGTCTTGCACTCAGTCAACACAATGTTTGAACAAAGACTAGGTTTGGGCTGAAGCAATCAACTCCATGATTGAACCATCAATAATCATACTAACAAAATTTTATGATTCAAGAATCCTATATATAAATACTTTTCTTTTATCGCAGTTACTCTTTGTGACTTTACTGACCAGATCAACCTCAAGTCATCGATTCTAATAGACCATTTGAAACCAAGCCAGTCTTGCACTCAGTCAACACAATGTTGGAACAAAGACTAGGTTTGGGCTGAAGCAATCAACTCCATGATTGAACCATCAATAATCATACTAACAACTTTTATATCCAAGAATCATATATAAATACTTTTCTTTTATCGCAGTTAATTTTTTGTGACTTTACTGACCAGATCAACCTAAGTCATCGATTCTAATAGACCATTTGAACCAAGCCAGTCTTGCACTCAGTCACAGAATGTTGGAACAAAAAGACTGGTTTGGGCTGAAGCAATCAATTCCATGATTGAACCATCAATAATCATACTAACAACTTTATATCCAAGAATCATATATAAATACTTTTCTTTTATCGCAGTTACAATTTTTTTTGTAACTTTACTGACCAGATCAACCTAAGTCATCGATTCTAATAGACCATTTGAACCAAGCCAGTCTTGCACTAGTCAACACAATGTTGGAACAAAGACTAGGTTTCGGCTGAAGCAATCAACTCCATGATTGAACCATCAATAATCATACTAACAACTTTATATCCAAGAATCATATATAAATACTTTTCTTTTATCGCAGTTAATTTTTTGTAACTTTACTGACCAGATCAACCTAAGTCATCGATTCTAATAGACCATTTGAACCAAGCCAGTCTTGCACTCAGTCAACACAATGTTGGAACAAAGACTAGGTTTGGGCTGAAGCAATCAACTCCATGATTGAACCATCAATAATCATACTAACAACTTTATATCCAAGAATCATATATAAATACTTTTCTTTTATCGCAGTTAATTTTTTGTGACTTTACTGACCAGATCAACCTAAGTCTTCGATTCTAATAGACCATTTGAACCAAGCCAGTCTTGCACTCAGTCAACACAATGTTGGAACAAAGACTAGGTTTGGGCTGAAGCAATCAACTCCATGATTGAACCATCAATAATCATACTAACAACTTTATATCCAAGAATCATATATAAATACTTTTCTTTTATCGCAGTTAATTTTTTGTAACTTTACTGACCAGATCAACCTAAGTCATCGATTCTAATAGACCATTTGAACCAAGCCAGTCTTGCACTCAGTCAACACAATGTTTGAACAAAGACTAGGTTTGGGCTGAAGCAATCAACTCCATGATTGAACCATCAATAATCATACTAACAACTTTATATCCAAGAATCATATATAAATACTTTTCTTTTATCGCAGTTAATTTTTTGTAACATTACTGACCAGATCAACCTAAGTCATCGATTCTAATAGACCATTTGAACCAAGCCAGTCTTGCACTCAGTCAACACAATGTTGGAACAAAGACTAGGTTTGGGCTGAAGCAATCAACTCCATGATTGAACCATCAATAATCATACTAACAACTTCATATCCAAGAATCATATATAAATACTTTTCTTTTATCGCAGTTAATTTTTTGTAACTTTACTGACCAGATCAACCTAAGTCATCGATTCTAATAGACCATTTGAACCAAGCCAGTCTTGCACTCAGTCAACACAATGTTGAAACAAAGACTAGGTTTGGGCTGAAGCAATCAACTCCATGATTGAACCATCAATAATCATACTAACAACTTCATATCCAAGAATCATATATAAATACTTTTCTTTTATCGCAGTTAATTTTTTGTAACTTTACTGACCAGATCAACCTAAGTCATCGATTCTAATAGACCATTTGAACCAAGCCAGTCTTGCACTCAGTCAACACAATGTTGGAACAAAGACTAGGTTTGGGCTGAAGCAATCAACTCCATGATTGAACCATCAATAATCATACTAACAACTTTATATCCAAGAATCATATATAAATACTTTTCTTTTATCGCAGTTAATTTTTTGTAACTTTACTGACCAGATCAACCTAAGTCATCGATTCTAATAGACCAGTTGAACCAAGCCAGTCTTGCACTCAGTTAACACAATGTTGGAACAAAGACTAGGTTTGGGCTGAAGCAATCAACTCCATGATTGAACCATCAATAATCATACTAACAACTTTATATCCAAGAATCATATATAAATACTTTTCTTTTATCGCAGTTAATTTTTTGTAACTTTACTGACCAGATCAACCTAAGTCATCGATTCTAATAGACCATTTGAACCAAGCCAGTCTTGCACTCAGTCAACACAATGTTTGAACAAACTAGGTTTGGGCTGAAGCAATCAACTCCATGATTGAACCATCAATAATCATACTAACAACTTTATATCTAAAGAATCATATATAAATATTTTCACTTATAGTTAATTTTTTGTGACTTTACTGACCAGATCAACCTAAGTCATCGATTCTAATAGACCATTTGAACCAAGCCAATTATCCACTCAGTCAACACAATGTTGGAACAAAGACTAAGTTTGGGCTGTAGAAGCAATCAACTCCATGATTGAACCATCAATAATCATACTAACAACTTTATATCAAGAATCATATATAAATACTTTTCTTTATCGCAGTTAATTTTTGTAACTTTACTGACCAGATCAACCTAAGCATCGATTCTAATAGACCATTTGAACCAAGCCAGTCTTGCACTCAGTCAACACAATGTTTGAACAAAGACTAGGTTTGGGCTACAAGCAATCAACTCCATGATTGAACCATCAATAATCATACTAACAACTTTATATCCAAGAATCATATATAAATACTTTTCTTTTATCGTAGTTAATTTTTTGTGACTTTACTGACCAGATCAACCTAAGTCATCGATTCTAATAGACCATTTTGAACCAAGCCAGTCTTGCACTCAGTCAACACAATGTTTGAACAAATACTAGGTTTGGGCTGAAACAATCAACTCCACAGTTGAACCATCAATAATCATACTAACAACTTTATATCCAAGAATCATATATAAATACTTTTCTTTTATCGCAGTTAATTTTTTGTGACTTTACTGACCAGATCAACCTAAGTCATCGATTCTAATAAGTCATTTGAACCAAGCCAGTCTTGCACTCAGTCAACACAATGTTGGAACAAAGACTAGGTTTGGGCTGAAGCAATCAACTCCATGATTGAACCATCAATAATCATACTAACAACTTTATATCCAAGAATCATATATATAAATACTTTTCTTTTTTTCTCCCGCAGTTAATTTTTGTGACTTTACTGACCAGATCAACCTAAGTCATCGGATTCTAATGAATACATTTGAACAAGCCAGTCTTGCACTCAGTCAACACAATGTTGAACAAAGACTAGGTTTGGGCTGAAGCAATCAACTCCATGATTGAACCATCAATAATCATACTAACAACTTTATATCCAAGAATCATATATAAACTTTTCTTTTATCGCAGTTAATTTTTTGCTAACTTTACTGACCAGATCAACCTAAGTCATCGATTCTAATAGACCATTTGAACCCAAGCCAGTCTTGCCTCAGTCAACACAATGTTGGAACAAAGACTAGGTTTGGGCTGAAACTTAATCAACTCCTTGATTGAACCATCAATAATCATACTAACAACTTTATATCCAGAATCATATATAAATACTTTTCTTTTATCGCAGTTAATTTTTTGTAACTTTACTGACCAGATCAACCCCTGATCCTTGATTCTAATGAACCATTTGAACCAAGCCAGTCTTGAACTCAGTCAACACAATGTTGGAACAAAGACTAGGTTGGGCTGAAGCAATCAACTCCATGATTGAACCATAATAATCATACTAACAACTTTATATCCAAGAATCATATATAAATACTTTTCTTTTATCGCAGTTAATTTTTTGTAACTTTACTGACCAGATCAACCTAAGTCATCGATTCTAATAGACCATTTGAACCAAGCCAGTCACACAACTCAGTCAACACAATGTTGAACAAAGACTAGGTTTGGGCTGAAACAATCAACTCCATGATTGAACCATCAATAATCATACTAACAACTTTATATCCAGAATCATATATAAATACTTTTCTTTTTATGTGATTAATTTTTGTGACTTTACTGACCAGATCAACCTAAGTCATCAATTCTAATAGATCATTTGAACCAAGCCAGTCTTGCACTCAGTCAACACAATGTTGGAACAAAGACTAGGTTTGGGCTGAAAGCAATCAACTCCATGATTGAACCATCAATAATCATACTAACAACTGTATCCAAGAATCATATATAAATACTTTTCTTTGTATGATTAATTTTTTGTAACTTTACTGACAGATCAACCTAAGTCATCGATTCTAATAGACCATTTGAACCAAGCCAGTCTTGCTCTTGCACTCAGTCAACAAAATGTTGGGACAAAGACTAGGTTTGGGCTGAAGCAATCAACTCCATGATTGAACCATCAATAATCATACTAACAACTTTATATCCAAGAATCATATATAAATACTTTTCTTTTATCGCAGTTAATTTTTTGTGACACATGACCAGATCAACCTAGGTGTCTGAGATTCTAATAGACCATTTGAACCAAGCCAGTCTTGCACTCAGTCAACACAATGTTGGAACAAAGACTAGGTTTGGGCTGAAGCAATCAACTCCATGATTGAACCATCAATAATCATACTAACAACTTTATAGATATATATAAATACTTTCTTTTTATATAATTGTTTTTGTAACTTTATGACCAAGATCTGACCTATAAGTCATCGATTCTAATAGCCATTTGAACCAAGCCAGTCTTGCACTCAGTCTACACAATGTTGGAACAAAGACTAGGTTTGGGCTGAAGCAATCAACTCCATGATTGAACCATCAATAATCATACTAACAACTTTATATCCAAGAATCATATATAAATACTTTTCTTTATCGCAGTTAATTTTTTGTAACTTGCATTGACCAGATCAACCTAAGTCATCGATTCTAATAGACCATTTGAACCAAGCCAGTTCCACTCAGTCAACACAATGTTTGAACAAAGACTAGGTTTGGGCTACAATCAACTCCATGATTGAACCATCAATAATCATACTAACAACTTTATATCCAAGAATCATATATAAATACTTTTCTTTTATCGAGTTAATTTTTTGTAAATTTACTGACCAGATCAGCCTAAGTCATCGATTCTAATAGACTATTTGAACCAAGCCAGTCTTGCACTCAGTCAACACAATGTTGGAACAAAGACTAGGTTTGGGCTGAAGCAATCAACTCCATGATTGAACCACTAATAATCATACTAACAACTTTTTATATCCAAGAATCATATATAAATACTTTTCTTTATCGAGTTAATTTTTTTGTAACTTTACTTGACCAGATCAACCTAAATCATCGATTCTAATAGATCATTTGAACCAAGCCAGCTTGCACTCAGTCAACACAATGTTGGAACAAAGACTAGGTTTGGGCTGAAGCAATCAACTCCATGATTGAACCATCAATAATCATACTAACAACTTTATATCCAAGAATCATATATAAATACTTTTCTTTTATCGAGTTAATTTTTTGTAACTTTACTGACCACAGATCAACTCAAGTCATCGATTCTAATAGACCACTGAACCAAGCTAGCCTTGCACTCAGTCAACACAATGTTGGAACAAAGACTAGGTTTGGGCTGAAGCAATCAACTCCATGATTGAACCATCAATAATCATACTAACAACTTTATATCCAAGAACTTACATAAATACTTTACTCTAGTTAATTTTTTGTGACTTTACTGACCAGATCAACCTAAGTCATCGATTCTAATAGACCATTTGAACCAAGCCAGTCTTGCACTCAGTCAACACAATGTTGGAACAAATATTCAGGTTTGGGTTGAAGCAATCAACTCCATGATTGGAACTCATCAATAATCATACTAACAACTTTATATCCAAGAATCATATATAAATACTTTTCTTTTATCGCAGTTAATTTTTGTAACTTTACTGACCAGATCAACCTAAGTCATCGATTCTAATAGACCATTTGAACCAAGCCAGTCTTGCACTCAGTCAACAAAATGTTGGAACAAAGACTAGGTTTGGGCTGAAGCAATCAAATTCATGATTGAACTCATCAATAATCATACTAACAACTTTATATCCAAGAATCATATATAAATACTTTTTATCGCAGTTAATTTTTTGTAACTTTACTGACCAGATCAACTCAAGTCATCGATTTCATTAGACCATTTTTGAACCAAGCCAGTCTTGCACTCAGTCAGCACAATGTTTGAACAAAGACTAGGTTTGGGCTGAAGCAATCAACTCCATGATTGAACCATCAATAATCATACTAATAACTTTATGTATTCAAGAATCATATATAAATACTTTTTCTTTATCGTAAAGTTAATTTTTGTAACTTTACTGAATAGATCAACTCTTAAGTCATCGATTCTACACCATTGAACCAAGCTGTCTTGTACCCAGTCAACACAATGTTTGAACAAAGACTAGGTTTGGGCTGAAGCAATCAACTCCATGATTGAACCATCAATAATCATACTAACAACTTTATATCCAAGAATCATATATAAATATTTTCTTTTTATCGCAGTTAATTTTTGTAACTTTACTGACCAGATCAACCTAAGTCATCGATTCTAATAGACCATTTGAACCAAGCCAGTCTTGCACTCAGTCAACACAATGTTGGAACAAAGACTAGGTTTGGGCTGAAGCAACTCAACCCATGATTAAACCATCAATAATCATACCAACAACTTTATATCCAAGAATCATATAAATACTTTTCTTTATCGCAGTTAATTTTTTGTAACTTTACTGACCAGATCAACTCAAGTCATCGATTCTAATAGACCATTTGAACCAAGCTAGTCTTGTACTCAGTCAATACAATATTTGAACAAAGACTAGGTTTGGGCTGGAAGTAATCAACTCCATGATTGAACTATATCAATAATCATACTAACAACTTTATATCCAAGAATCATATATAAATATTTCTTTTACTCCATAATTTTTTGTGACTTTACTGACCAGATCAACCTAAGTCATCGATTCTAATAGACCATTTGAACCAAGCCAGTCTTGCACTCAGTCAACACAATGTTGGAACAAAGACTAGGTTTGGGCTGAAGCAATCAACCTGCATGATTGAACCATCAATAATCATACTAACAACTTTATATCCAAGAATCATATATAAATACTTTTCTTTATCGCAGTTAATTTTTTGTAACTTTACTGACCAGATCAAGCTAAGTCATCGATTCTAATAGACCATTTGAACCAAGCCAGTCTTGCACTCAGTCAACACAATGTTTGAACAAAGACTAGGTTTGGGCTGAAGCAATCAACTCCATGATTGTTCATCAATAATCATACCAACAACTTTATATCCAAGAATCATATATAAATACTTTTCTTTATCGTAGTTAATTTTTTGTAACTTTCATTGACCAGATCAATCCTGTCATCGATTCTAATAGACCATTTGAACCAAGTTCCCACTCAGTCAACACAATGTTGGAACAAAGACTAGGTTTGGGCTGAAGCAATCAACTCCATGATTGAACCATCAATAATCATACTAACAACTTTATATCCAAGAATCAGATATAAATACTTTTCTTTTATCGCAGTTAATTTTGGTGACTTTACTGACCAGATCAACCTAAGTCATCGATTCTAATAGACCATTTGAACCAAGTCAGTCTTGCACTCAGTCAACACAATGTTGGAACAAAGACCAGGTTTGGGTTGAAGCAATCAACTCCATGATTGAACCACCAATAATCATACAACTTTATATCCAAGAATCATATATAAATACTTTTCTTTTATCGCAGTTAATTTTTTGTGACTTTACTGACCAGATCAACCTAAGTCATCGATTCTAATAGATCATTTGAACCAAGCCAGTCTTGCACTCAGTCAACACAATGTTGGAACAAAGACTAGGTTTGGGCTGAAGCAATCAACTCCATGATTGAACCATCAATAATCATACTAACAACTTTATATCCAAGAATCATATATAAATACTTTTCTTTATCGCAGTTAATTTTTTGTGACTTTACTGACCAGATCAACCTAAGTCATCGATTCTAATAGATCATTTGAACCAAGCCAGTCTTGCACTCAGTCAACACAATGTTGGAACAAAGACTAGTTTGGGCTGAAGCAATCAACTCCATGACGTCTCATCAATAATCATACTAACAACTTTATATCCAAGAATCATATATAAATACTTTTCTTTTATCGCAGTTAATTTTTTGTGACTTTACTGACCAGATCAACCTAAGTCATCGATTCTAATAGATCATTTGAACCAAGCCAGTCTTGCACTCAGTCAACACAATGTTGGAACAAAAAGACTAGGTTTGGGCTGAAGCAATCAACTCCATGATTGAACCATCAATAATCATACTAACAACTTTATATCCAAGAATCATATATAAATACTTTTCTTTTATCGCAGTTAATTTTTTTGTGACTTTACTGACCAGATCAACCTAAGTCATCGATTCTAATAGATCATTTGAACCAAGCCAGTCTGCACTAACAACACAATGTTGGAACAAAGACTAGGTTTGGGCTGAAGCAATCAACTCCATGATTGAACCATCAATAATCATACTAACAACTTTATATCCAAGAATCATATATAAATACTTTTCTTTTATCGCAAAGTTAATTTTTGTGACTTTACTGACCAGATCAACCTAAGTCATCGATTCTAATAGATCATTTGAACCAAGGCAGTCTTGCACTCAGTCAACACAATGTTGGAACAAAGACTAGGTTTAAACCTGAAGCAATCAACTCCATGATTGAACCATCAATAATCATACTAACAACTTTATATCCAAGAATCATATATAAATACTTTTCTTTTATCGCAGTTAATTTTTTGTAACTTTACTGACCAGATCAACCTAAGTCATCGATTCTAATAGACCATTTGAACCAAGCCAGTCTTGCACTCAGTCAGCACAATGTTTGAACAAAGACTAGGTTTGGGCTGAAGCAATCAACTCCATGATTGAACCATCAATAATCATACTAACAACTTTATATCCAAGAATCATATATAAATACTTTTCTTTTATCGCAGTTAATTTTTTGTAACTTTACTGACCAGATCAAATCTAAGTCATCGATTCTAATAGACCATTTGAACCAAGCCAAATACCTTGCACTCAGTCAACACAATGTTTGAACAAAGACTAGGTTTGGCTGAAGCAATCAACTCCATGATTGAACCATCAATAATCATACTAACAACTTTATATCCAAGAATCATATATAAATACTTTTTCTTTTATCGCAGTTAATTTTTTGTAACTTTACTGACCAGATCAACCTAAGTCATCGATTCTAATAGACCATTTGAACCAAGCCAGTCTTGCACTCAGTCAACACAATGTTGGAACAAAGACTAGGTTTGGGCTGAAGCAATCAACTCCATGATTAAACCATCAATAATCATACTAACAACTTTATATCCAAGAATCATATATAAATACTTTTCTTTTATCGCAGTTAATTTTTGTAACTTTACTGACCAGATCAACCTAAGTCATCGATTCTAATAGACCATTTGAACCAAGCCAGTCTTGCACTCAGTCAACACAATGTTTGAACAAAGACTAGGTTTGGGCTGAAGCAATCAACTCCATGATTGAACCATCAATAATCATACTAACAACTTTATATCCAAGAATCATATATAAATACTTTTCTTTTATCGCAGTTAATTTTTTGTGATTTTACTGACCAGATCAACCTAAGTCATCGATTCTAATAGATCATTTGAACCAAGCCAGTCTTGCACTCAGTCAACACAATGTTGGAACAAAGACTAGGTTTGGGCTGAAGCAATCAACTCCATGATTGAACCATCAATAATCATACTAACAACTTTATATCCAAGAATCATATATAAATACTTTTCTTTTTTATCGCAGTTAATTTTTTGTAACTTTACTGACCAGATCAACCTAAGTCATCAGATTCTAATAGACCATTTGAACCAAGCCAGTCTTGCACTCAGTCAGCACAATGTTTGAACAAAGACTAGGTTTGGGCTGAAGCAATCAACTCCATGATTGAACCATCAATAATCATACTAACAACTTTATATCCAAGAATCATATATAAATACTTTTCTTTTATCGCAGTTAATTTTTTGTAACTTTACTGACCAGATCAACCTAAGTCATCGATTCTAATAGACCATTTCTGAACCAAGCCAGTCTTGCACTCAGTCAACACAATGTTGGAACAAAGACTAGGTTTGGGCTGAAGCAATCAACTCCATGATTGAACCATCAATAATCATACTAACAACTTTATATCCAAGAATCATATATAAATACTTTTCTTTTATCGCAGTTAATTTTTTTGTAACTTTACTGACCAGATCAACCTAAGTCATCGATTCTAATAGACCATTTGAACCAAGCCAGTCTTGCACTCAGTCAACACAATGTTGGAACAAAGACTAGGTTTGGGCTGAAGCAATCAACTCCATGATTGAACCATCAATAATCATACTAACAACTTTATATCCAAGAATCATATATAAATACTTTTCTTTTATCGCAGTTAATTTTTTGTAACTTTACTGACCAGATCAACCTAAGTCATCGATTCTAATAGACCATTTGAACCAGCTGTTTCACTCAGTCACCACAATGTTGGAACAAAGACTAGGTTTGGGCTGAAGCAATCAACTCCATGATTGAACCATCAATAATCATACTAACAACTTTATATCCAAGAATCATATATAAATACTTTTCTTTTATCGAGTTAATTTTGTGACTTTACTGACCAGATCAACCTAAGTCATCGATTCTAATAGACCATTTGAACCAAGCCAGTCTTGCACTCAGTCACCACAATGTTGGAACAAAGACTAGGTTTGGGCTGAAGCAATCAACTCCATGATTGAACCATCAATAATCATACTAACAACTTTATATCCAAGAATCATATATAAATACTTTTCTTTATCGCAGTTAATTTTTTGTGACTTTACTGACCAGATCAACCTAAGTCATCGATTCTAATAGATCATTTGAACCAAGCCAGTCTTGCACTCAGTCAACACAATGTTGGAACAAAGACTAGGTTTGGGCTGAAGCAATCAACTCCATGATTGAACCATCAATAATCATACTAACAACTTTATATCCAAGAATCATATATAAATACTTTTCTTTTTATCGCAGTTAATTTTTTGTGACTTTACTGACCAGATCAACCTAAGTCATCGATTCTAATAGACCATTTGAACCAAGCCAGTCTTGCACTCAGTCACCACAATGTTGGAACAAAGACTAGGTTTGGGCTGAAGCAATCAACTCCATGATTGAACCATCAATAATCATACTAACAACTTTATATCCAAGAATCATATATAAATACTTTTCTTTTATCGCAGTTAATTTTGTGACTTTACTGACCAGATCAACCTAAGTCATCGATTCTAATAGACCATTTGAACCAAGCCAGTCTTGCACTTGAATAACACAATGTTGGAACAAAGACTAGGTTTGGGCTGAAGCAATCAACTCCATGATTGAACCATCAATAATCATACTAACAACTTTATATCCAAGAATCATATATAAATACTTTCTTTTATCGCAGTTAATTTTTTGTGACTTTTACTGACCAGATCAACCTAAGTCATCGATTCTAATAGACCATTTGAACCAAGCCAGTCTTGCACTCAGTCAACACAATGTTGGAACAAAGACTAGGTTTGGGCTGAAGCAATCAACTCCATGATTGAACCATCAATAATCATACTAACAACTTTATATCCAAGAATCATATATAAATATTTTCTTTATCGCAGTTAATTTTTTGTGACTTTACTGACCAGATCAAACTAAGTCATCGATTCTAATAGACCATTTGAACCAAGCCAGTCTTGCACTCAGTCAACACAATGTTGGAACAAAGACTAGGTTTGGGCTGAAGCAATCAACTCCATGATTGAACCATCAATAATCATACTAACAACTTTATATCCAAGAATCATATATAAATACTTTTCTTTTATCGCAGTTAATTTTTTGTAACTTTACTGACCAGATCAACCAAGTCATCGATTCTAATAGACCATTTGAACCAAGCCAGTCTTGCACTCAGTCAACACAATGTTGGAACAAAGACTAGGTTTGGGCTGAAGCAATCAACTCCATGATTGAACCATCAATAATCATACTAACAACTTTATATCCAAGAATCATATATAAATACTTTTCTTTTATCGCAGTTAATTTTTTGTAACTTTACTGACCAGATCAACCTAAGTCATCGATTCTAATAGATCATTTGAACCAAGCCAGTCTTGCACTCAGTCAACACAATGTTGGAACAAAGACTAGGTTTGGGCTGAAGCAATCAACTCCATGATTGAACCATCAATAATCATACTAACAACTTTATATCCAAGAATCATATATAAATACTTTTCTTTTATCGCAGTTAATTTTTTGTAACTTTACTGACCAGATCAACCTTGCTTCTCATCGATTCTGTTGATCATTTGAACCAAGCCAGTCTTGCACTCAGTCAACACAATGTTGGAACAAAGACTAGGTTTGGGCTGAAGCAATCAACTCCATGATTGAACCATCAATAATCATACTAACAACTTTATATCCAAGAATCATATATAAATACTTTTTTCTTTATCGCAGTTAATTTTTGTGACTTTACTGACCAGATCAACCTAAGTCATCGATTCTAATAGACCATTTGAACCAAGCCAGTCTTGCACTCAGTCAACACAATGTTGGAACAAAGACTAGGTTTGGGCTGAAGCAATCAACTCCATGATTGAACCATCAATAATCATGGCCAACAACTTTATATCCAAGAATCATATATAAATACTTTTCTTTATCGCAGTTAATTTTTAGACTTTACTGACCAGATCAACTCAAGTCATCGATTCTAATAGACCATTTGAACCAAGCCAGTCTTGCACTCAGTCAACACAATGTTGGAACAAAGACTAGGTTTGGGCTGAAGCAATCAACTCCATGATTGAACCATCAATAATCATACTAACAACTTTATATCCAAGAATCATATATAAATACTTTTCTTTTATCGCAGTTAATTTTTTTGTAACTTTACTGACCAGATCAACCTAAGTCATCGATTCTAATAGACCATTTGAACCAAGCCAGTCTTGCACTCAGTCAACACAATGTTGGAACAAAGACTAGGTTTGGGCTGAAGCAATCAACTCCATGATTGAACCATCAATAATCATACGAACAACTTTATATCCAAGAATCATATATAAATACTTTCTTTATCGCAGTTAATTTTGTGACATTACTGACCAGATCAACCTAAGTCATCGATTCTAATAGACCATTTGAACCAAGCCAGTCTTGCACTCAGTCAACACAATGTTGGAACAAAGACTAGGTTTGGGCTGAAGCAATCAACTCCTTGATTGAACCACCAATAATCATACTAACAACTTTATATCCAAGAATCATATATAAATACTTTTCTTTTATCGCAGTTAATTTTTTGTAACTTTACTGACCAGATCAACCTAAGTCATCGATTCTAATAGACCATTTGAACCAAGCCAGTCTTGCACTCAGTCAACACAAGTTTGAACAAAGACTAGGTTTGGGCTGAAGCAATCAACTCCATGATTGAACCATCAATAATCATACTAACAACTTTATATCCAAGAATCATATATAAATACTTTTCTTTTATCGCAGTTAATTTTTTGTGACTTTACTGACCAGATCAACCTAAGTCATCGATTCTAATAGACCATTTGAACCAAGCCAGTCTTGCACTCAGTCAACACAATGTTGGAACAAAGACTAGGTTTGGGCTGAAGCAATCAACTCCATGATTGAACCATCAATAATCATACTAACAACTTTATATCCAAGAATCATATATAAATACTTTTCTTTATCGCAGTTAATTTTTGTAACTTTACTGACCAGATCAACCTAAGTCATCGATTCTAATAGACCATTTGAACCAAGCCAGTCTTGCACTCAGTCAACACAATGTTGGAACAAAGACTAGGTTTGGGCTGAAGCAATCAACTCCATGATTGAACCATCAATAATCATACTAACAACTTTATATCCAAGAATCATATATAAATACTTTTCTTTTATCGCAGTTAATTTTTTGTAACTTTACTGACCAGATCAACCTAAGTCATCGATTCTAATAGACCATTTGAACCAAGCCAGTCTTGCACTCAGTCAACACAATGTTTGAACAAAGACTAGGTTTGTACGTAGTTAAATTCACCCCATGATTGGAACCATCATTAATCATACTTAACAACTTGTCTCTGTAACTGCAACACTTTTCTTATTTGTTAATTTTTGTGACTTAATTACTGATCAACCTAAGTCATCGATTCTAATAGACCATTTGAACCAAGCCAGTCTTGCACTCAGTCACAATGTTGGAACAAAGACTAGGTTTGGGCTGAAGCAATCAACTCCATGATTGAACCATCAATAATCATACTAACAACTTTATATCCAAGAATCATATATAAATACTTTTCTTTTATCGCAGTTAATTTTTTTTTGTAACTTTACTGACCAGATCAACCTAAGTCATCGATTCTAATAGACCATTTGAACCAAGCCAGTCTTGCACTCAGTCAACACAATGTTGGAACAAAGACTAGGTTTGGGCTGAAGCAATCAACTCCATGATTGAACCATCAATAATCATACTAACAACTTTATATCCAAGAATCATATATAAATACTTTTCTTTTATCGCAGTTAATTTTTTGTAACTTTACTGACCAGATCAACCTAAGTCATCGATTCTAATAGACCATTTATTCAAGCCAGTCTTGCACTCCTTTTTCAGTCAACACAATGTTGGAACAAAGACTAGGTTTGGGCTGAAGCAATCAACTCCATGATTGAACCATCAATAATCATACTAACAACTTTATATCCAAGAATCATATATAAATACTTTTCTTTATCGCAGTTAATTTTTTGTGACTTTACTGACCAGATCAACCTAAGTCATCGATTCTAATAGACCATTTGAACTTCAAGCCAGTCTTGCACTCAGTCAACACAATGTTGGAACAAAGACTAGGTTTGGGCTGAAGCAATCAACTCCATGATTTGAACCATCATGACCATACTAACAACTTTATATCCAAGAATCATATATAAATACTTCTCTTTTATCGCAGTTAATTTTTTGTGACTTTACTGACCAGATCAACCTAAGTCATCGATTCTAATAGATCATTTTGAACCAAGCCAGTCTTGCACTCAGTCAACACAATGTTGGAACAAAGACTAGGTTTGGGCTGAAGCAATCAACTCCATGATTGAACCATCAATAATCATACTAACAACTTTATATCCAAGAATCATATATAAATACTTTTCTTTTATCGCAGTTAATTTTTGTGACTTACTGACCAGATCAACCTAAGTCATCGATTCTAATAGACCATTTGAACCAAGCCAGTCTTGCACTCAGTCAACACAATGTTGGAACAAAGACTAGGTTTGGGCTGAAGCACTCAACTCCATGATTGAACCATCAATAATCATACTAACAACTTTATATCCAAGAATCATATAAATACTTTTCTTTTATCGCAGTTAATTTTGTGACTTTACTGACCAGATCAACCTAAGTCATCGATTCTAATAGACCATTTTGAACCAAGCCAGTCTTGCACTCAGTCAACACAATGTTGGAACAAAGACTAGGTTTGGGCTGAAGTAATTCAGGTCTCATGATTTAACCATCAATAATCATACTAACAACTTTATATCCAAGAATCATATATAAATACTTTTTCTTTTATCGCAGTTAATTTTGTGACTTTACTGACCAGATCAACCTAAGTCATCGATTCTAATAGACCATTTGAACCAAGCCAGTCTTGCACTCAGTCAACACAATGTTGGAACAAAGACTAGGTTTGGGCTGAAGCAATCAACTCCATGATTGAACCATCAATAATCATACTAACAACTTTATATCCAAGAATCATATATAAATACTTTCTTTTATCGCAGTTAATTTTTGTGACTTTACTGACCAGATCAACCTAAGTCATCGATTCTAATAGACCATTTGAACCAAGCCAGTCTTGCACTCAGTCAACACAATGTTGGAACAAAGACTAGGTTTGGGTTGAAGCAATTCAACTCCATGATTGAACCATCAATAATCATACTAACAAATCTTATATCCAAGAATCATATATAAATACTTTTCTTTTATCGCAGTTAATTTTGTGACTTTACTGACCAGATCAACCTAAGTCATCGATTCTAATAGACCATTTGAACCAAGCCAGTCTTGCACTCAGTCAACACAATGTTGGAACAAAGACTAGGTTTGGGCTGAAGCACCAACTCCATGATTGAACCATCAATAATCATACTAACAACTTTATATCCAAGAATCATATATAAATACTTTTCTTTTATCGCAGTTAATTTTTTGTGACTTTACTGACCAGATCAAACTAAGTCATCGATTCTAATAGACCATTTGAACCAAGCCAGTCTTGCACTCAGTCAACACAATGTTGGAACAAAGACTAGGTTTGGGCTGAAGCAATCAACTCCATGATTGAACCATCAATAATCATACTAACAACTTTGTATCCAAGAATCATATATAAATACTTTCTTTTTATCGCAGTTAATTTTTTGTAACTTTACTGACCAGATCAACCAAGTCATCGATTCTAATAGACCATTTGAACCAAGCCAGTCTTGCACTCAGTCAACACAATGTTGGAACAAAGACTAGGTTTGGGCTGAAGCAATCAACTCCATGATTGAACCATCAATAATCATACTAACAACTTTATATCCAAGAATCATATATAAATACTTTTCTTTTATCGCAGTTAATTTTTTGTAACTTTACTGACCAGATCAACCTAAGTCATCGATTCTAATAGATCATTTGAACCAAGCCAGTCTTGCACTCAGTCAACACAATGTTGGAACAAAGACTAGGTTTGGGCTGAAGCAATCAACTCCATGATTGAACCATCAATAATCATACTAACAACTTTATATCCAAGAATCATATATAAATATTTCTTTTATCGCAGTTAATTTTTTGTAACTTTACTGACCAGATCAACCTAAGTCATCGATTCTAATAGATCATTTGAACCAAGCCAGTCTTGCACTCAGTCAACACAATGTTGGAACAAAGACTAGGTTTGGGCTGAAGCAATCAACTCCATGATTGAACCATCAATAATCATACTAACAACTTTATATCCAAGAATCATATATAAATACTTTTCTTTTATCGCAGTTAATTTTTGTGACTTTACTGACCAGATCAACCTAAGTCATCGATTCTAATAGACCATTTGAACCAAGCCAGTCTTGCACTCAGTCAACACAATGTTGGAACAAAGACTAGGTTTAAAGCTGAAGCAATCAACTCCATGATTGAACCATCAATAATCATACTAACAACTTTATATCCAAGAATCATATATAAATACTTTTCTTTTATCGCAGTTAATTTTTTTTTGTGACTTTACTGACCAGATCAACCTAAGTCATCGATTCTAATAGACCATTTGAACCAAGCCAGTCTTGTACTCAGTCAACACAATGTTGGAACAAAGACTAGGTTTGGGCTGAAGCAATCAACTCCATGATTGAACCATCAATAATCATACTAACAACTTTATATCCAAGAATCATATATAAATACTTTTTCTTTTATCGCAGTTAATTTTTTGTAACTTTACTGACCAGATCAACCTAAGTCATCGATTCTAATAGACCATTTGAACCAAGCCAGTCTTGCACTCAGTCAACACAATGTTGGAACAAAGACTAGGTTTGGGCTGAAGCAATCAACTCCATGATTGAACCATCAATAATCATACTAACAACTTTATATCCAAGAATCATATATAAATACTTTTCTTTTTATCGCAGTGACTTTTTTTTTGTGACATTACTGACCAGATCAACCTAAGTCATCGATTCTAATAGACCATTTGAACCAAGCCAGTCTTGCACTCAGTCAACACAATGTTGGAACAAAGACTAGGTTTGGGCTGAAGTAATCAACTCCATGATTGAACCATCAATAATCATACTAACAACTTTATATCCAAGAATCATATATAAATACTTTTCTTTTATCGCAGTTAATTTTGTAACTTTACTGGACCAGATCAACCTAAGTCATCGATTCTAATAGACCATTTGAACCAAGCCAGTCTTGCACTCAGTCAACACAATGTTTGAACAAAGACTAGGTTTGGGCTGAAGCAATCAACTCCATGATTGAACCATCAATAATCATACTAACAACTTTATATCCAAGAATCATATATAAATACTTTTCTTTATCGCAGTTAATTTTTTGTGACTTTACTGACCAGATCAACCTAAGTCATCGATTCTAATAGACCATTTGAACCAAGCCAGTCTTGCACTCAGTCAACACAATGTTGGAACAAAGACTAGGTTTGGGCTGAAGCAATCAACTCCATGATTGAACCATCAATAATCATACTAACAACTTTATATCCAAGAATCATATATAAATACTTTTCTTTTTATCGCAGTTAATTTTGTAACTTACTGACCAGACCAACTACCTAAGTCATCGATTCTAATAGACCATTTGAACCAAGCCAGTCTTGCACTCAGTCAACACAATGTTGGAACAAAGACTAGGTTTGGGCTGAAGCAATCAACTCCATGATTGAACCATCAATAATCATACTAACAACTTTATATCCAAGAATCATATATAAATACTTTTCTTTATCGCAGTTAATTTTTTGTAACTTTACTGACCAGATCAACCTAAGTCATCGATTCTAATAGACCATTTGAACCAAGCCAGTCTTGTACCAGTCAACACAATGTTTGAACAAAGACTAGGTTTGGGCTGAAGCAATCAACTCCATGATTGAACCATCAATAATCATACTAACAACTTTATATCCAAGAATCATATATAAATACTTTTCTTTATCGCAGTTAATTTTTTGTAATTTTACTGACCAGATCAACCTAAGTCATCGATTCTAATAGACCATTTGTTCAAGCCACCTTGGCACTCAGTCAACACAATAAGTTGGAACAAAGACTAGGTTTGGGCTGAAGCAATCAACTCCATGATTGAACCATCAATAATCATACTAACAACTTTATATCCAAGAATCATATATAAATACTTTTCTTTTATCGCAGTTAATTTTTTGTAACTTACTAATTCAGATCAACCTAAGTCATCGATTCTAATAGACCATTTGAACCAAGCCAGTCTTGCACCTAGTCAACACAATGTTGGAACAAAGACTAGGTTTGGGCTGAAGCAACTAACCCATGATTGAACCATCAATAATCATATCACTAACAATCTCTTTATATCCAAGAATCATATATAAATACTTTTCTTTTATCGCAGTTAATTTTTTGTAACTTTACTGACCAGATCAACCTAAGTCACTTCCATTCTAATAGACCATTTAAACCAAGCCAGTCTTGCACTCAGTCAACACAATGTTGGAACAAAGACTAGGTTTGGGCTGAAGCAATCAACTCCATGATTGAACCATCAATAATCATACTAACAACTTTATATCCAAGAATCATATATAAATACTTTTCTTTTATCGCAGTTAATTTTTTGTGACTTTACTGACCAGATCAACCTAAGTCATCGATTCTAATAGACCATTTGAACCAAGCCAAGCCTGCACTCAGTCAACACAATGTTGGAACAAAGACTAGGTTTGGGCTGAAGCAATCAACTCCATGATTGAACCATCAATAATCATACTAACAACTTTATATCCAAGAATCATATATAAATACTTTTCTTTATCGCAGTTAATTTTTTGTGACTTTACTGACCAGATCAACCTAAGTCAATGATTCTAATAGATCATTTGAACCAAGCCAGTCTTGCACTCAGTCAACACAATGTTGGAACAAAGACTAGGTTTGGGCTGAAGCAATCAACTCCATGATTGAACCATCAACAATAATCATACTAACAACTTTATATCCAAGAATCATATATAAATACTTTTCTTTTTATCGCAGTTAATTTTTTGTGACTTTACTGACCAGATCAACCTAAGTCATCGATTCTAATAGACCATTTGAACCAAGCCAGTCTTGCACTCAGTCAACACAATGTTGGAACAAAGACTAGGTTTGGCTGAAGCAATCAACTCCATGATTGAACCATCAATAATCATACTAACAACTTTATATCCAAGAATCATATATAAATACTTTTCTTTTATCGCAGTTAATTTTTTGTGACTTTACTGACCAGATCAACCTAAGTCATCGATTCTAATAGACCATTTGAACCAAGCCAGTTTGCACTCAGTCAACACAATGTTGGAACAAAGACTAGGTTTGGGCTGAAGCAATCAACTCCATGATTGAACCATCAATAATCATACTAACAACTTTATATCCAAGAATCATATATAAATACTTTTCTTTTATCGCAGTTAATTTTTTGTGACTTTACTGACCAGATCAACCTAAGTCATCGATTCTAATAGACCATTTGAACCAAGCCAGTCTTGCACTCAGTCAACACAATGTTTGAACAAAGACTAAGTTTGGGCTGAAGCAATCAAACCTAATGATTGAACCATCAATAATCATACTAACAACTTTATATCCAAGAATCATATATAAATACTTTTTCTTTTATCGAGTTAATTTTTTTGTGACTTTACTGACCAGATCAACCTAAGTCATCGATTCTAATAGACCATTTGAACCAGGCCAGTCTTGCACTCAGTCAACACAATGTTGGAACAAAGACTAGGTTTGGGCTGAAGCAATCAACTCCATGATTGAACCATCAATAATCATACTAACAACTTTATATCCAAGAATCATATATAAATACTTTTTCTTTTATCGCAGTTAATTTTTTGTAACTTTACTGACCAGATCAAATCCTAAGTCATCGATTCTAATAGACCATTTGAACCAAGCCAGTCTTGCACTCAGTCAACACAATGTTGGAACAAAGACTAGGTTTGGGCTGGAAGCAATCAACTCCATGATTGAACCATCAATAATCATATACTAACAACTTTATATCCAAGAATCATATATAAATACTTTTCTTTTATCGCAGTTAATTTTTTGTAACTTTACTGACCAGATCAACCTAAGTCATCGATTCTAATAGACCATTTGAACCAAGCCAGTCTTGCACTCAGTCAACACAATGTTGGAACAAAGACTAGGTTTGGGCTGAAGCAATCAACTCCATGATTGAACCATCAATAATCATACTAACAACTTTATATCCAAGAATCATATATAAATACTTTTTTCTTTATCGCAGTTAATTTTTTGTGACTTTACTGACCAGATCAAATCAAGTCATCGATTCTAATAGACCATTTGAACCAAGCCAGTCTTGCACTCAGTCAACACAATGTTGGAACAAAGACCAGGTTTGGGCTGAAGCAATCAACTCCATGATTGAACCATCAATAATCATACTAACAACTTTATATCCAAGAATCATATATAAATACTTTTCTTTTATCGCAGTTAATTTTTTGTGACTTTACTGACCAGATCAACCTAAGTCATCGATTCTAATAGATCATTTTGAACCAAGCCAGTCTTGCACTCAGTCAACACAATGTTGGAACAAAGACTAGCTGAAGCAATCAACTCCATGATTGAACCATCAATAATCATACTAACAACTTTATATCCAAGAATCATATATAAATACTTTTTCTTTATCGCAGTTAATTTGTGACTTTACTGACCAGACTTCAACCCAAGTCATCGATTCTAATAGACCATTTGAACCAAGCCAGTCTTGCACTCAGTCAACACAATGTTGGAACAAAGACTAGGTTTGGGTTGAAGCAATCAACTCCATGATTGAACCATCAATAATCATACTAACAACTTTATATCCAAGAATCATATATAAATACTTTTCTTTTATCGCAGTTAATTTTTTGTGACTTTACTGACCAGATCAACCTAAGTCATCGATTCTAATAGACCATTTGAACCAAGCCAGTCTTGCACTCAGTCAACACAATGTTGGAACAAAGACTAGGTTTGGGCTGAAGCAATCAACTCCATGATTGAACCATCAATAATCATACTAACAACTTTATATCCAAGAATCATATATAAATACTTTTTCTTTTATCGCAGTTAATTTTTTGTGACTTTACTGACCAGATCAACCTAAGTCATCGATTCTAATAGACCATTTGAACCAAGCCAGCCTTGCACTCAGTCAACACACAAGTTGGAACAAAGACTAGGTTTGGGCTGAAGCAATCAACTCCATGATTGAACCATCAATAATCATACTAACAACTTTATATCCAAGAATCATATATAAATACTTTTCTTTTATCGCAGTTAATTTTTTGTGACTTTACTGACCAGATCAACCTAAGTCATCGATTCTAATAGACCATTTGAACCAAGCCAGTCTTGCACTCAGTCAACACAATGTTTGAACAAAGACTAGGTTTGGGCTGAAGCAATCAACTCCATGATTGAACCATCAATAATCATACTAACAACTTTATATCCAAGAATCATATATAAATACTTTTCTTTTATCGCAGTTAATTTTTTGTGACTTTACTGACCAGATCAACCTAAGTCATCGATTCTAATAGACCATTTGAACCAAGCCAGTCTTGCACTCAGTCAACACAATGTTGGAACAAAGACTAGGTTTGGGCTGAAGCAATCAACTCCATGATTGAACCATCAATAATCATACTAACAACTTTATATCCAAGAATCATATATAAATACTTTTCTTTTACGTAGTTAAATTTTTGTGACTTTACTGACCAGATCAACCTAAGTCATCGATTCTAATAGACCATTTGAACCAAGCCAGTCTTGCACTCAGTCAACACAATGTTGGAACAAAGACTAGGTTTGGGCTGAAGCAATCAACTCCATGATTGAACCATCAATAATCATACTAACAACTTTATATCCAAGAATCATATATAAATACTTTTCTTTTATCGCAGTTAATTTTTTGTAACTTTACTGACCAGATCAACCTAAGTCATCGATTCTAATAGACCATTTGAACCAAGCCAGTCTTGCACTCAGTCAACACAATGTTTGAACAAAGACTAGTTTGGGGCTGAAGCAATCAACTCCATGATTGAAACCATCAATAATCATACTAACAACTTTATATCCAAGAATCATATAAATACTTTTCTTTTCTATCGCAGTTAATTTTTTGTGACTTTACTGACCAGGATCAACCTAAGTCATCGATTCTAATAGACCATTTGAACCAAGCCAGTCTTGCACTCAGTCAACACAATGTTGGAACAAAGACTAGGTTTAGCTGAAGCAATCAACTCATAGATTGAACCATCAATAATCATACTAAGAACTTTATATCCAAGAATCATATATAAATACTTTTCTTTATAGCAGTTAATTTTTTGTGACTTTACTGCTCAGATCAACCTAAGTCACTCATCTCCAGACCATTTGAACCAAGCCAGTCTTGCACTCAGTCAACACAATGTTGGAACAAAGATCAGGTTTTGGCTGAAGCAATCAACTCCATGATTGAACCATCAATAATCATACTACTAAATTTTATATCCAAGAATCATATATAAATACTTTTCTTTATCGAATAATTTTTTGCAACTTTACTGACCAGATCAACCTAAGTCATCGATTCTAATAGACCACATTTGAACCAAGCCAGTCTTGCACTCAGTCAACACAATGTTTGAACAAAGACTAGGTTTGGGTTGTTAACCAACTCCATGATTGAACCATCAATAATCATACTAACAACTTTATATCCAAGAATCATATATAAATACTTTTCTTTTATCGCAGTTAATTTTTTGTAACTTTACTGACCAGATCAACCCAAGTCATCGATTCTAATAGACCATTTGAACCAAGCCAGTCTTGGACTCAGTCAACACAATGTTGGAACAAAGACTAGGTTTGGCTGAAGCAATCAACCTAAGATTAAACCATCAATAATCATACTAACAACTTTTATATCCAAGAATCATATATAAATACTTTTCTTTATCGCAGTTAATTTTTTTGTAACTTTACTGACCAGATCAACCAGTCATCGATTCTAATAGACCATTTGAACCAAGCCAGTCTTAGCACTCAGTCAACACAATGTTTGAACAAAGACTAGGTTTGGGCTGAAGCAATCAACTCCATGATTGAACCATCAATAATCATACTAACAACTTTATATCCAAGAATCATATATAAATACTTTTCTTTATCGCAGTTAATTTTTGTGACTTTACTGACCAGATCAACCTAAGTCATCGATTCTAATAGACCATTTGAACCAAGCCAGTCTTGCACTCAGTCAACACAATGTTGGAACAAAGACTAGGTTTGGGCTGAAGCAATCAACTCCACATCAGAACCATCAATAATCATACTAAATAACTTTGCATCCAAGAATCATATATAAATACTTTTCTTTTATCGCAGTTAATTTTTTGTACTTACTGACCAGATCAACCTAAGTCATCCGATTCTAATAGACCATTTGAACCAAGCCAGTCTTGCACTCAGTCAACACACAATGTTGGAACAAAGACTAGGTTTGGGCTGAAGCAATCAACTCCATGATTGAACCATCAATAATCATACCAACAACTCTGTAACCAAGAATCATATATAAATACTTTTCTTTATCGCAGTTAATTTTTTGTGACTTTACTGACCAGATCAACTCCAAGTCATCGATTCTAATAGACCATTTGAACCAAGCCAGTCTTGCACTCAGTCAACACAATGTTGGAACAAAGACTAGGTTTGGGTTGAAGCAATCAATCCCATGATTAAACCATCAATCATACTAACAACTTTATATCCAAGAATCCCATATAAATACTTTTCTTTTATCGCAAAGCACTTGTAACTTTACTGACCAGATCAACCTAGTCATCGATTCTACTAATCTCATTTGAACCAAGCCAGTCTTGCACTCAGTCAATACAATGTTGGAACAAAAACTAGGGTCAAGCTGAAGCAATCAACCTCCATGATTGAACCATCAATAATCATACTAACAACTTTATATCCAAGAATCATATATAAATACTTTTCTTTTATCGCAGTTAATTTTTTGTAACTTTACTGACCAGATCAACCTAAGTCATCGATTCTATTAGACCATTTGAACCAAGCCAGTTCTACTCAGTCAACACAATGTTTGAACAAAGACTAGGTTTGGGCTGAAGCAATCAACTCCAAGGATTGAACCATCAATAATCATACTAACAACTTTATATCCAAGAATCATATATAAATACTTTTTCTTTTATCGCAGTTAATTTTTTTAATTTTTACTGGACTATGATCAACCTAAGTCATCGATTCTAATAGACTACTGAACCAAGTCAGGCCTGCACTCAGTCAACACAATGTTGGAACAAAAGACTAGGTTTGGGCTGAAGCAATCAACTCCATGGATTAACCATCAATAATCATACTAATAACTTTATATCCAAGAATCATATATAAATACTTTTCTTTTATAGCAGTTAATTTTTTGTGACTTTACTGACCAGATCAACTCTAAGTCATCGATTCTAATAGACCATTTGAACCAAGCCAGTCTTGCACTCAGTCAACACAATGTTGGAACAAAGACTAGGTTTGGGCTGAAGCAATCAACTCCATGATTGAACCATCAATAATCATACTAACAACTTTATATCCAAGAATCATATATAAATACTTTTCTATCGCAATGACTCTTGTAACTTTACTGACCAGATCAACCAAGTCATCGATTCTAATAGACCATTTGAACCAAGCCAGTCTTGCACTCAGTCAACACAATGTTTGAACAAAGACTAGGTTTGGGCTGAAGCAATCAACTCCATGATTGAACCATCAATAATCATACTAACAACTTTATATCCAAGAATCATATATAAATACTTTTCTTTTATCAAGTAGTTAATTTTTTTGTAACTTTACCGACCAGATCAAATCAAGTCATCGATTCTAATAGACCATTTGAACCAAGCCAGTCTTGCACTCAGTCAACACAATGTTGGAACAAAGACTAGGTTTGGGCTGAAGCAATCAACTCCATGATTAAACCATCAATAATCATACTAACAACTTTATATCCAAGAATCATATAAATACTTTTCTTTTATCGCAGTTAATTTTGTAACTTTCTTACTGACCAGATCAACCTAAGTCATCGATTCTAATAGACCATTTGAACCAAGCCAGTCTTGCACTCAGTCAACACAATGTTTGAACAAAACTAGGTCAGCTGAAGCAATCAACTCCATGATTGAACCATCAATAATCATACCAACAACTTTATATCCAAGAATCATATATATAAGCATTTCCTTCTTTTATCGCAGTTAATTTTTTTTGTGACTTTACTGTCAGATCAACCTAAGTGATCGATTCTAATAGACCATTTGTCTGGCCAGTCTTGCACTCAGTCAACACAATGTTGGAACAAAGACTAGGTTTGGGCTGAAGCAATCAACTCCATGATTGAACCATCAATAATCATACTAACAACTTTATATCCAAGAATCATATATAAATACTTTTCTTTTATCGCAGTTAATTTTGCACTTTACTGACCAGATCAAGAATCAAGTCATCGATTCTAATAGACCATTTGAACCAAGCCAGTCTTGCACTCAGTCAAATACAATGTTTGAACAAAGACTAGGTTTGGCTGAAGCAATCAACTCCATGATTGAACCATCAATAATCATACTAACAACTTTATATCCAAGAATCATATATAAATACTTTTCTTTTATCGCAGTTATTCTTTGTGTCTTTACTTTGACCAGATCAACCTAAGTCATCGATTCTAAGGATCTATTTGAACCAAGCCAGTCTTGCACTCAAATAACACAATGTTGAACAAAGACGGGTCAGCTGAAGTAATCAACTCCAATGATTAAACCATCAATAATCATACTAACAACTTTATATCCAAGAATCATATATACTTTCTATCGCAGTTAATTTTTTGTAACTTTACTGACCAGATCAACCTAAGTCATCGATTCTAATAGAACTACTTCAGAATCAAGCCAGTCTTGCACTCAGTCAACACAATGTTGAATAAAGACTAGGTTTGGCTGCCAATCAACTCCATGATTGAACCATCAATAGCCATACTAACAACTTTATATCCAAGAATCATATATAAATACTTTTCTTTTATCCCAGTTAATTTTTTTGTAACTTTACTGACCAGATCAACCTAAGTCATCGATTCACTAGACCACAAGCCAGTCTTGCACTCAGTCACCACAATGTTGGAACAAAGACTAGGTTTGGGCTGAAGCAATCAACTCCATGATTGAACCATCAATAATCATACTAATAACTTTATATCCAAGAATCATATATAAATACTTTTCTTTTTATCGCAGTTAATTTTTTGTAACTCTTACTGGTCAGATCAACCTAAGTCATCGATTCTATCAGACCTTATTTGAACCAAGCCAGTCTTGCACCAGTCAACACAATGTTGGAACAAAGACTAGGTTTGGGCTGAAGCAATCAACTCCATGATTGAACCATCAATAATCATACTAACAACTTTATATCCAAGAATCATATATAAATACTTTTCTTTTATCGAGTTAATTTTTCTTGTAACTTTACTGACCACATCAACCTAAGTCATCAATTTTAATAGACCATTTGAACCAAGCCAGTCTTGCACTCAGTCAACACAATGTTTGAACAAAGACTAGGTTTGAAGGAAGCAACCGAACTCCATGATTGAACCATCAATAATCATACTAAACAACTTTATATCCAAGAATCATATATAAATACTTTTTCTTTTATCGCAGCTAATTTTTGTAACTTTACTGGCCTAGCATCAACTTCAAGTCAATTACTCCCATTAGACCATTTGGAACTAAGCCAGTTTTGCACCCAGTCAACACAATGTTGGAACAAAGACTAGGTTTGGGCTGAAGCAATCAACTCCATGATTGAACCATCAATAATCATACTAACAACTTTATATCCAAGAATCATATATAAATACTTTTCTTTTTATCGCAGTTAATTTTTTGTAATTTTACTGACCAGATCAACCTGTTTTTCTAATAGACCATTTGAACCAAGCCAGCCTTGCAATTAGTCAACACAATGTTGGAACAAAGACTAGGTTTGGGCTGAAGCAATCAACTCCATGATTGAACCATCAATAATCATACTAACAACTTTATATCCAAGAATCATATATAAATACTTTTCTTTATCTAGTTAAATTTTTGCAGGACTTTACTTGACCAGATCAACCTAAGCCTACTCATTCTAATAGACCATTTGAACCAACCAGTCTTGTACCCAGTCAACACAATGTTGGAACAAAAGACTAGGTTTGGGCTGAAGCAATCAACTCCATGATTGAACCATCAATAATCATACTAAATAACCTTTATATCCAAGAATCATATAAATACTTTTCTTTTATCATAGTTAATTTTTGTGACTTTACTGACCAGATCAACCTAAGTCATCGTTTCTAATAGACCATTTGAACCAAGCCAGTCTTGCACTCAGTCAACACAGTCATGGAACAAAGACTAGGTTTGGGCTGAAGCAAATTCAACTCCATGATTGAACCATCAATAATCATACTAACAACTTTATATCCAAGAATCATATAAATACTTTTCTTTTATCGCAGTTAAATTTTTGTGACTTTACTGACCAGATCAACCTAAGTCATCGATTCTAATAGACCATTTGAAACCAAGCCAGTCTTGCACTCAGTCAACACAATGTTGGAACAAAGACTAGGTTTGGGCTGAAGCAATCAACTCCATGATCAGCCAACAACACTGAGCTTGAATATGGTGGGCACGAGGTGGACATCATATTTGGTTGCCATGACAAAGACAAACCTGGGAGCAAGCATCATAACATTTCCAGGTTTTACAAGTTGAGTTATCTGAGCAGCTAATATTGCACAGGCATCTATCGTGCCTAGTTTAGTAGGGAATGCAGCGGAACTCTGGATCCTGATTGGTCAGCAAATCGCAAAATTCAAAATATGTCAGAGAAATGGTTTTTCCACAGCTAAAGAAAAAAATCGTTCTGGGAGCCACCCCACATGACTGGATTCAATATTTAAGGACAGTCAGTCAGAGATGGGAACAGCAAGAGACACCACTAAAATGTAATGAGAGAAGCTTCAGGTCAACTCAGACATTGTCTTCTTTCTCTTTCTCCTTATCTATTTCAACAATTACTACGAGAACATTTTGTACAAACTTTTGATACACTTAACTTTCTCAATGAACATTAACTTCTACAACTTATGTTAGTCTTTTCTTATAATAAACTAGCAGTATAGCCTGGTGTTGCTTGGGTGTAATGAAAGTGTTAAAACTAATCCATGGAATTGGAGCTCAGACTCTCTGGACGTTGGTATGAAAGACTAAAAAGCAATAGTTGTTTCCAGTTAAAGCGAAACCGTAGACTGAAAGAAAAATGAATGGATGTAAGTCAAATTTTGATTTCCTGGTATCGATACCAAATAAGTTTTTTTCATCGTAAACTGAATTTTGAAGGCTAAATAAGCCCTCTGAGTAAATGGTATCATGGTTGAGACTGAGAACTACAATTATACCTACTTAGAACCAAACCTGAAGCAAAAACTAAAATAAAAGGGCTGAAAAAATACAGACATACAGGCAGATAAACAGACACACACACAAACATCTTGCCTTTTATATATATTATAGATTTTCTGCACTATTGTAATAACTTCAACCTTGAAACTTCTGAATATCATTTCTTATGTCTTTGTCTATGAGTGTATCAAATTTGATTAAAATTGTACCACTCCTTCTATAACCTGATTTTTTCGATTATCGATTTTCCATAGTCATCGAGGGTACCTCAACACAAAACCTAGCTAAGAACACTCGTAGACGCTTATAGTACACCTGTTTAAATTTTCAAGAAAATCAGTTCAGCTGTTTCAGAGTCTATAAGTAATGGACACACACACACAGACACACACACACAGACACACACACACACACACACACACACACACACACACACAGACAAAGTTCCATTTATAAATAAGTTTAGATTTAGATTTCAATTTTAACATACAAAAGGTATGTTTTATTATTCCACTCTTCTACATTAATCCACACATTCCAACTGACAACCAACCTTCTGATGATGAAAACTTTCTGATGAATATTATTTTGCATAAAACTTGTAAGCTGTAGGGAGTTCGGTTAAGTATAACACAAGACCGAATCAAAGAAATATTAACCAAAGAAATATTAACCAGGATCTTACATGCAACCAAATAAAGTATTTGACACAGTGTAGCTATTTTCAAACAAACAAAAGTTGCAGAGAAAGATAAAAGAACAAATTAATTTCTTTGAGGAGTTTTATTTGGGCCAATGACAGGGAATTTCCATAATGCAAAGACATTCAAGATGATATTAGAATCATTCAGGTTGATTGCATCTCATACTGAATGACTTATCAAGTCAGACACATTTCTAACATTAAAGACACTTTTTCTTTTAAGTAACACAAAGTTTGTTTGATTTGGAATGAAGAATAAATAGTTTGAATATTTGTTCACTTTTCTACCTCACCTCTGAGGCCAAGCAAACACTATCCAGAAATTAGCTCTCAATAAAAAAAATAAGCAAAACAGTTAAAAAATTTTTCATTTAAATTAGACATGTCAAATCATGTCTTGAGATTAATGAAGATAACTGATGACAAGTTTCATTTCTGAAGCAGAAATTGAAAGATGAGGTTTTACATTTTTTTTTATTAGTATGTTAATTATTTTTGTTTGTTTCATATTAAGAAATTTGACAGCATTAATAGTTTTTCATGTATTATGATTGGTTTGGTAGTTTTGTTTTTATGGCATATCAACCTCGGCAGGTCATTTATTGCCAACTAAATTTTTATTTATTTATTGCTGGTAATACCTTTTCCTTTCAACAATTAATTGTTGTTTTTTTATACAAGTTTTGTGTCTAGTTATACTTTTTTTCTTTTTCAGTATCAAGATTCATTGGGATTTGTTTTTAAGGGCAGGATCCCCAAGTCCTACCCTTGTTATTTAACTCATAACTGGAGGGAAGGGACGGATTAATACCTTTCCCAAGGTTATTTGTGCAGAAGTGAATTGCCATTCCAAGTCGATATACACTGCACTACGACACATATCCATATAAAGAAATACTTCTTATTTACCAATTCATAAAGTTTGAATTAATTGGCTATTAGCCAAAATTTTGCCAACCAATTCAATAAATAATATAAATGTAAATAAATGAGCTAATAAATAAGTAATGTCTATTTTTGTTGTCAATTATTAGAAGCAAAGAAAAGATTGGTTGGTTGGTTGTTTTGTTTTTATGGCATATCAACCTCGGGTGGGTCATTTATTGCCAACTAAATTTTTATTGATTTATTGCTGGTAATACCTTTTCCTTTCAACAATTTATTGTTGTTTTTTATACAAGTTTTGTGTCTACTAATACATTTTTCTTTTCAAGTATCAAGATTCATTGGGATTTGTTTTTAAGGGCAGGGTCCACATGGCCTACCCTTGTTATTTAACCCATAACTAGAGGGAAGGGACAGATTAATACCTTTCCCAAGGGTACCAGTGCTTAAGTGAATGCAGGGTATTCAACTGCAATTTGAACTCGGCTCACCGATTTCTCTTTCCAAGCCGATATCCACCTCACCACAATGTAGATCCGTCACTAAACGCTTACAGCACCTGGTATTCCTAAGCAGTCACCCATCTAAGTACTGACCAGGTTCAACATTGCTTAACTTCAGTGATCAAGCAAGAACCAGTGTATTCAACTTGATAGGCAGTAAGCCCCATGTATTATGAAGCAATCGATAAATTAAAATTGTACATCATTTTAGCAAAACATTTCTATCGGCTGAAGCTTTTACATGAACATTTTCTGCATGACATTACTTTGGAAATCATCATTAATCATAATATATATTTCTGCATGGAAGGAAATAAAAAATATCCAATGAGGTCTTTTTAAAAGAAGGTATCTGGTCCAAAGAATTCCATCCATGTGGCAGCACCTTCATTGCATGGAGTGAGATGGGGGGTCAGTGTAATAATTCCAGCAATAAAGTAGTTGTTGGGACTGGTCCTTGACATTGTCAGTTTTTGTTCTTGACCTTGCTGCATTTCATGTCATCAACGGCTTTAGTCTTTCATTTTGTTATATGACTAGAAGTATAGCCCGGCGTTGCTCAGGTGTAATGAAAGCTTTAAAACTAATCCATGGTCCTGGAGCTCAAACTCTTTGGATGTTGGCACGAAAGACTAAAAAGCAATAGTTGTTTCAAGTTAAAGCGAAACCGTAAACTGAAAGAAAAATGAATGGCTGTAAGTCAAATTTTGATTTTCTCGTATCAATATCAAATAAGTTTTTTTTCATCGTAAACTGAATTTTAAAGGCTAAATAACTCCTCTGAGTAAATGGTATCATGGCCGAGACTAAGAACTACAATTAAACCTACTTAGAGCCAAACCCAAAGCAAAAACTAAAATAAAAGGGCTGAAAAAAAATACAGACATACAGGCAGATAAACAGACACACACACAAACATCTTGCCTTTTATATATATATATTATCAATTTTCTACACTATTGTAAGAACTGCAACCTTGAAACTTCTGAATATCGATTCTTATGTCTTTGTCTATGAGTGTATCAAATTTGATTAAAATCAGACCACTCCTTCTGTAACCTGATTTTTTTTATTATCGATTTTCAATATTTATGGGGGGTACCTCAACACAAAACCTAGCTAAGAACACTCGCAGAAGCTTATAGCACAATGGTGTAGATTTTCAAGAAAATCGGTTCAACTGTTTCAGAATCTATTGGTAACGGACACACACACACACACACACACACACACACACACACACATAGACAAAGTTCCATTTATAAATAACTTTAGATTTATTCTAGGAGGTAGTGAGAGCAAAAACTTCAGAGCATTTTATACTCATTTATTGGCTTAGCATTCTACAATGTGAAGCCTAGCCTGTCTATGGAAAGCATCTCAATCCTTCAGAAAAAAAAATCACAACTTGAACAACATAAGTCATGCAGATGATACAGTGCTGATTGCAGACACGGAAAGGAAACTACAAGACCTCCTACAGAAGGTATCGGTGGAGAGTGAAAAAAAGGACTACAAATAAACTTTAAGAAAACTGAATGCATGGTCATCAGCAAAAGGTGCAAACCAAAATGCCAAATACAGTTGGGGGATACCAGAATCAAGCAAGTACAAAAATTTAAATACCTGGGAAGTGTTCTAACAGGAGATGGAAAGTGCAACACAGAGATCCGAAGGCAAATTGGCATGGCAAAGGACGCGTTCCAGAAGCTGAGTAAAGTTCTAACATACAGGAAAATTTCACTAGAAACAAAGAAAAGTGTGCTAGATTGCTATGTGATGTCAATTCTTCAATATGGCAGTGAATGCTGGACAATATCATCGAAAATGAGGACAAAACTTGAAGCGGCGAAAATGTGATTCTACAGATGGATGCTGCGGATATCATGGACTGCAATGATGAGGTGTTGGAAAGAATGGCAACAAAAAGGAAATTAATACTGAGTATCAGGAACAGACAACTGAAGTTCCTGGGACATGCAATAAGGAAGGAGGGCTTGGAGAACCTGATACTGACAGGCCACATAGAATGAAAAAGTGACAGAGGAAGGCAGCAGATAACATATTTGAAGAGCCTGATCAGGTGGATGACGGAACGGGAGTTGCGAGGTGCAATAGGAGAAAACATACCAAGAGCCACAAGGGATAGGGAGACATGGAGAACCATGATCGCCTACGTCCTGAAGGGACGGGGCACATAGAAGAAGAAGAAGATCTCAGGTGTGAAAAGCCATGATTTAGCTTTCTCCACCTAGGTAGCTGAAGAGAGTGACAAAAAAGGGCTACAAATAAACTGCAAGAGACCTGAATACATGGTCATCAGCAAAAAGAGTAACCCAAAATGCCAAATACAAATGGGAGATATTAAAATCAAGCGGGTACAAAAATATAAATACCTGGGAAGTGTTCTAACAAAAGATGGAAAGTGTGACACAAAGATCCAAATTGGCATGGCAAAGTACGTGTTCCAGAAGCTGAGTAAAGTATTAAGACACAGGAAACTTTCACTAGAAACAAAGGGAGTACTAGACTGCTATGTGATGTCAGTTCTTCAATATGGCAGTGAATGTTGGACTACATCAACAAAGATGAAGAAAAAACTTGAAGCAGCTGAAATGTGATTCTACAGAAGGATGCTGCGTATATGGACCGAGCATGATGAGGTTTTGGAAAGGATGGAAACGAAAAAGAAATTAATATTGAGCAACAGGAAGAGACAACTAAAGTTCTTGGGACATGCAATGAGGAACGAGGGCTTGGAGAACCTGATACTAACAGGCCAGATATAGTGAAAAAGACAGGAGAAAAGCAGTAGTTAACATATTTTAAGGACCTGATCAGGTGAATGATGGAACAAGGGTTGCATGGTATAACAAGAGAAAGCGTGCTAAGAGCCATCGGAGATAGGGAGATGTGGAAAGCCATGATCGCCTATGTCCTGAAAGGACATGGCACATAAAAGAAGAATATATATGCCAACTGTTAAATGAAAAATTATAATGTGGATATAAAGTGGGGGATCAAATCTACATTATAATCAATATATGAACTGATCCCTCATTTTGTAACCGTGCTAGTTCCTATACATTTACATTCTCAATTTATGGGCTTGAGCAGGTGGATGATGGAATGAGGGTTGCATGTTGCAACAAGAGAAAGCGTGCTAAGAGTCACCAGGGACAGGGAGATGTGGAAAGCCATGATCACCTACGTCCTGAAAGGACAGGGCACATAAAAGAAGAAATCATTTAAGACATGTTAACACTGGGAAAAGTGTTGTATTTTACAACTATGCAAATATAAATATCTGAATGAAAGCTTTTTTATACTTTTTGTATTTTACAGTAATTACATTATTCGGACTATTGTCCTCGTCTATGTTGCCATTTTTTACAATGTTTCAGCCATTGTATGCTCCAGCCTTCTTCAGTTGCTAGGAGTTTTCAACTGAATTCTTTATTAACAATCACTGGGTTATATGAACTCCATTCTTTGCATAGTAGTGCCTCTTCTGGTAGCCATGAGTTATCTCCCTCTAACCCTGGGCCATGTGTTCTTAAGGACACATGACCCAGTGGATATAGACATTGTTTAGTTCCTGTGACTTGACCCAAAGCATTGTGAGTTCAATACCAGGCTACAGCAGTGGTGAACTTACAGGGTCAACTGGTCTACTCATAAGAATAGAGAATTGTGAGGAGGAATAATATTGTAGAATAAAATTAATTTGGCCTTCCTCAAGCTACAATGTTTGTCACAAATTAAAAATATTGATTTTTTTTTAATTTTAGAAGGTGGTTTCTTGTTCATAATATAAATACATTCTCAAATTGACCCTTGCCCTCCTAAAGAGTTATCTGTACTTTGCTTTTATTTAT
The DNA here is from genome assembly GCA_037127315.1 of Ascarosepion bandense. NCBI lineage: Eukaryota > Metazoa > Mollusca > Cephalopoda > Sepiida > Sepiidae > Ascarosepion > Ascarosepion bandense. Next base: position 4,261,871 of record JBBBDQ010000963.1, on the reverse strand, counting down.
AAATGTAAAGCTTGAAACCTGTTTCCATCACTTCCATATAACAGAAGTGACATCGCACATGAAACGAGAATGATATACTCCAGTCATTGTAATAAAGGGTTCAGTTTGAAATTCCTAGCACCTGAAGAACGCCGAAGCATACAACGGCTGGAGCGTAACTACAATTTTCAAATTTTTTAAATGCAATGTCAATAGCCAGCTTCTATTTTCTTGAACCCTGTTTATTTTGGTCTTTTCTTAAATCCTCCTGATTCTAAGTCTTCTCATTTTTTTGTCACCTCTCGTGTTCTAGTGGCATTATCACCTTGCTTGGAGTCAAAATATAAGTCCGTTTCAAACTTTAAGCCATTAACAATTTAAACACTTTAGTCAAGTGTCATATGTAATACGTGCTTAGGCAATCATATCTCGAAAAAGGCATGACTGATGAGTCAGAAGTTTTTTCCTACAATAGGTTGCCAGTAACATGTTAAAGATATGTTTATATTAATAAATAGGAGCTGTTACTTCTGTGTGTTAGACAGAGAGAGAGACAGACAGACAGACAGACAGACAGACAGAGACAGAGAGACAGACAGACAGAGACACAGAGACACAGAGACACAGACAGAGACACAGATATTTTTAGACAGAGACAGAGACACAGACACAGACAGAAACAGAGACACAGACAGAGACACAGATATTTTTAGACAGAGACAGAGACACAGACACACTGAGACACAGACACAGAGACACAGACAGAGATGCAGACACAGACACAGATATTTTTAGACAGAGACACAGACAGAGTCACAGACAGAGACACAAACACAGAGAGAGACACACAGAGAGAGACACACAGACAGAGAGAGACAGACAGAGACAGACAGACAGAGAGAGAGACAGAGACACAGACACAGACTGAGACACAAACACAGAGAGAGACACACAGAGAGAGAGACACACAGACAGAGAGAGACAGACAGAGAGAGAGACAGAGACAGAGACATAGACAGAGACACAGACACAGACACATCTTTTTCATGATAGTTTGCCAACTAAGTGTATAGAACTGAATCTATCCTGCTATTTAACCCATGGCTGAAGGGAGAAGTAACAGATTTATATCTTTCCCAATGGTATCTATGCATAAGTGAATGCAATGAATTCAATTGTAATTTGAACTCAGCTCTCTGATTTCTTGTCCGGGGTCAACATCCATTACACCGCAATGTATATACATCTAAACACAACACTGGCTATATCACGACTTTCGACTTTTCCTTTTTGAAAGCAGCCAATGATAGTCAGAAATATTTAGAACATGTTATAAGTTCTTTTCCACGTTTTCACTCAGTTTATGATGCCAAGTGGGAGTTGTTGTTAAGCTTCTTAGTGAGTTTGTGGCGCCAACAACCATTCCCTGTCCATTCTTTTCATCAAAACATATTTAACCCTACTTTAGACCCACAGTATGTTTTGTTACCCCAGAATTTCTAAAGTACTCGTAATTCCTAGTTAGTAAGTTGTTTCTTCTGCTGCCACGGTGAGGTTGTGTAGCAGGCATTGTGGCAAATGTGTATGTCAGGTGTCGTGAGAGGCAAACATCCAGGGTCGATCCATTTTCAAAAATCTAAGGTGACTAATGCAGAGTTTTAAAAAAAAAGGGGGGGGGGGCGAAAATATTGCCAAAAATATCTGTAGACAGAAGAATGCTGAGAATATCACAGGCTGAAAAATGCAATTAACAATGAAGTTTCAGAAAAACGGAAACAAAAAGGACGCCAATAATTAGAATCAAAAAGTGATAAATTAGAAACACTTTCGCCAGTCAATTTGAATGGGATGAGCAGGGTGGGTATGTATGTGAGTGGGTGTGCATGCCACCCAATCCAAGATTCAGAATCTTCAAGTTACCAATGTGGATGAAAAATTAGACCCAGACTCTGGCATCAATCACCTAATAATTATTACAACTAGTATGCTTACTAAATCATTATTTTAATATTTAATTGGAGTAGATAGACTAATTGGAGTAGACAGACTAATTGGAGTAGATAGACTAAACTATCGCCCGGTTCACACTCCACCCTCCACCCACATCTATTGAACAGGTGAAGAGGCCCATCCCTTGTTCCCTGTTTAGGATGTGGTTTCCGGCTTTCTCTTTTCCATTCTTTTTACCCTTACGTAGCCCCCTGTGCATCAGTGGCGGTATCGCCTTGCTTGGGGTGATATGATTAAAAAAAAAATATATATAATTAATTTGATATATAATTTATTATATTAATTTTATATAATTTATATATTAATTTAATATATATTTAATATATATAATTTAATCTAATAATATAATTTAATATATTTAATATATATTTATATATATTAATATATATCAATTTAATATATTTAATCTAATTATATAATTTAATATATATTTAATATATAATTAATTTAATATATAATATAATTTTAATCATATATAATTAATTTAGTATATAATTAATTAATCATTGTAATAAATTATTACATCTAGTATGCTTAGAATGCCTATCAGGTGATACAAATGAAAAAGTAAGTTTACCTGTGTTTTGTAGACTATGCCAGGGCGTTCGACAAAGTACGCCACAAGGAATTGATACAAATGCTCAGCAACCTCAACATATTTGGTAAAGACATCAGAGTAATAAAGAACCTCTACTAGCAGCAAACCGCCCGCATACAGACAGGAAACGAATTCAGCAGATATACAAAGATAGAAAGAGGTGTAAAAGGTCATAAAACATGGATGTGTCTTTTCATCAAATCTATTCAACTTGTACAGCAAGACTATTCTGAGGATCCAAGTAGTTATGCCAGGATTCGTCATTGGTGGTCACAATCTGAACAACATAAGATATGCAGATGATACAGTGCTGACAGCTGACACAGAAAGAAAACTACAAGACCTCCTAAAAAATGGTAGATGAAGAAAATCAAAAGAAAGGACTACAAATAAATTACAAGAAAGCAAACGGAGGAGCCCAAAATACCAATTACAGGTTGAGGATACTAAAATCAAGCAAGTACAAAAATTTAAGTCCTTGCAAAGTGTTCTAACAGAAGAAAGAAAGTTCAACACTGAGATCCAAAAGCAGATTGAAATATCCAAGGATGCATTCCAGAAGCTGAGCAGAGTATTAAGAGACAGAAAAATTTCACCAGAAACAAAGAAGAGAGTATTGGATTGCTATGTGATGTCGGTCCTTCTATATGGCAGTGAATGCTGAACAATATCATCAAAAGATGAAGGAAAAACTTGAAGTAACTGAAATGTGGTTTTACATAAGGATGCTGCAAATATCATGAGGCATGTGAGCAAGGTTTTAGAAAGGATAGAAACGACAAGGAAATTAATACTGGGTATCAGTAAGAGACAGCTGAAGTTCTTGGGACGTAATGAGGAAGGAAGGTTTAGAGAATCTGATACTCACAGGTCAGATAGAGGGAAAGAGTCTGTTGGTCTAAATAAATCCTGCACAGGATAGACATCTTAAACGCCATAGTTTGTCCATGACTTCTTCAAAATAATATCAGTTGATACAGGAAAGTATTAACACAAGCACTAAAATAAACTGAATAAATAAATCTTTAAAACTTTGACTGAAATTTTTTTTTATAAACATATTGCCCCAAGCAAGGCAGTTTACTGCCACTGGTACACAGGGCGTTACATAGGTGGAAAGTTATGCGAAAGAGTGACAGGTTATAGGGGGGTGCCAGAAAGTGGGTAACAGAAGGATGACTGTGGCCAGAAAATGAGGGATCACTTCATATATTGATTGTAATGAAGGATTGATCCCCCACTTTATATCCATATTATAATAGTATAGAATTTATTTTTGTTTTTTTATAATCATATCGGCCCAAGCAAGGCAGTTTACTGCCACTGGTAAACAGGCGGAAAGTTATGAGAAAGAGTGACAGGTTATAGGGGATGTCAAAAGTGGGTAAGAGAAGGATGAGAATACTGATGAAAGTGGAATGGCCAAAGAAAGAAGCATGAGACAGAGGTAGTGAGATAGGAGATGACTATTGACTTTACATTTAAATTCTTGAAGATTGTAGCTGTTGGAGAAGCAAGTAAACGGAAGGGAATTCCACAGGTGGGAAGTGCAAGAAAAGAAGCCGCTGGAGTAGAAATTGCATTTACATTTTATTGGTTTCAAAATAAAAGGGTGGGACCTAGTTGCTAATCCTGTGGCTTGAGTAAATTCATGTATATAGAGGGTACCAGTGAGCTAAGTTCATCTAAGCAGAAGCCGTGAAAGTATTTATAGAAGAGACACAGGGAAGCCACATTGCGCCGGTGAGAAAGTGTATCTGAGCTGCCAAGTTGGGATCGATCACATTACAGATTCTTGGATTTTGTCAAGGACTTCTAGGTGGATAGCAGGAGTACCTGACCAGATATGGCAGCAGTATTCAATGCACGGGTGGATGGTAGATTTATATATGTGCAGGATTGTTTATTTATTGCAATAGTTTTCTGTTCTTCTTCTATGTGCCTTGTCCCTTCAGGACGTAGATGATCATGGCCTTCCACGTTTCTCTATCCTTGTTGGCTCTGAGCATGCCTTCTCCTGTTATGCAATCCTTGTTCCGTCATCCACCTGATTAGGTCCTTCAAATATGTTATCCGTTGCTTTCCCCTGTCTCTTTTTCCCTCTAACAGGCCAGATAGAGGGAAAAAAGTTTTATGTTACCATATTTAAAAACAGTATGAACTTATTTTGATGTTTTTTTTTCTGTGCCAGTCCACTTGTACATGGCTTGTAGCAAAGACAAATTTTTTTTGGGGGGGGGCAAAAACTTTAGAATTTAGCCTTAAGTCTTCATGAGCTGCCAACATGTTTAGCTGCCAACACACTGAAAATTTCCAGTACCTCTATATTGGCAGAAATCATCTTTGAAATAATAGAGAATTGTCAGGTGCTACAAAGAAAAAAAACTTTTTTCTGGCATGTCTCTAGAGAAAAAAAAAAAAATACAGGGCGCTAGGTCTAAGTTGTTGGCCTTTTATATATTTTATATCTAGCCACGTTTCAACCCCCTTGATTCTCCAGATTGCAACCCCCTTGATTATTGTTAATGGTGCACAGTTGAGCAAGCAGAGACCAGCAAGAGTCCTTGTATTACCAAAGGTGAATTTAAGGCAAGAATTATGGTAACATTAACCAACTTAAACAAGGAGACCATCCAGATGTGATGCAGAAGTTTCCAAAATCTGCGTTTGAAGCTAATGACGATTTTCCTGAATTAATTTACTCCTTAGTATCTAAAAATATTTTTGTGTATTTTGGTAAATCAATCAGTTAAGTGCCATACGTGATACGCGCTTGGGTGATCATGTCTTGAAAGAGACATGACTGACTAGGCAGAAGATTATCCCGCAGTAGGTTGCCATTGCTTTCTGTGGTAGACTGGTTGCCGACAAAGGCTATAGAACCCAATCTGTCCTATTATTTAACCCATAACTGGAGGAAAGAGACGGATTAATATCTCTCCCAAGTGTATTTGTGCGTAAGTGAATGCAAGGAATTTGACTGAAATTCAAACATGGCTTCCCGATTTCTCGTTCCGAGCCGGTATCCACTGCACCATGAGGCCCATCCCATTTTGGTAAATACATCTATTAAAATGAGATGTCATTGTTTGTGGTGAAAATAATAAAAGAACTCTCCAATCTTTCTCTGATTAATTCCCCTTTGTTTTTGTCTTCCTCTCTCTCCATGATGTAGACAGCCATTTTCTTGAACGGTTCACTACCAGAGTAGATTGTTAATAAAATAAAGCTTCACTCAAGCTATACTGACTCAGCCTTCCATTACTTCACTCAAACCCTTTTCATAAAAGTGTTATTTTTATTTTTGTGTAATTTAGACAAGACTTTATCCATCACACTCTGTATATCTGTTAAAATGAAATGTCTTATTTTTATTTCCGCACAATTCAGACAAAAATATCCTACATAGTGTTTAGAATTAATCATGAAGAATTTTTTTAAATTTTTTTAAGTCTGAAAAAAAGGACTTGACCGAGATTTCTGATGACCCAGGAAGCAATAAGTTAAAGTTGGTCACTGAAAGTTATAGGATACAAATTCTATATAATTCATAGAAAACATACAAAATAAATTGCACACACACAAAAAATGATTCAAACGGCAAAAAGCTCTCTTTTTTTCCCAAGTCAGTGTGAAAAGCATATTCTGGATCCTGATTGGTCATCAAATCGCAAAAGTCAAAATACGTCAGAGAAACGGTTTTTCCGCAGTTTAAGAAAAAAATTCCTCGCCAGAGCCACTACACGTGAATGGATTCAATATTTAATGGATGGCCTCTAAACGGTTGCAGCAGTCCATCAGAGGGGAAGCGGTTAGCTGACACCTCGCCACGATGTAAGGAAGAAACCTCAAACTGACTCGATCACGTCAAACTGGTCACGTCACATATTCATTCTACCTCTTCGTCCAGTTTCCTCACTTTCAACATCTTCATTTTCACACCACGCCGCTAAAGAGGAAAATGCAGCAACAAAATGTGAAGTACCACTCCTTCTCTCTCTATCAACCTGTCATGACCTACTAAAAAAAGAGGAAGGAACAAAGCATTTACAATCCATGAACTCTAAACTACTACGGACAATTTCAACTACAAAACAGCATGCATTTTCTCAATGAACATTTTTCCTTCAGTTAACAAATTTAATTTATATTTTCCTTCTTACACTGTTTTCCTTCTGTAAATAAATCTTTGCTTTATACACACGAAATATTTTATCCTTTCACATTTCAACCTTCTGATATTTAAATTGTGGGGACTTCAGACGTGTTTGACACAAGGCCAATTAACCAAGCATGACTGAGTCCTCTACAAAGTAATAAATTCGTGGCATCATAAAAAGGGTTACTTACATTAAAATTTTAAGAAAGTTATTTTGAAAGCCGTAATTTCTCAAAGACGAACCTTTATTCTGTCTTTGTTGGAGAACTTCCATGGCCCTTTTAGTCGAGATGCAGAGAAAAGTGGGGGAAATAGAACGCTAATTAATGTTTGCATTTAAATAAATAAATAAATAAAAATACATTTTTACATAAAAATTAAACATTCATCTAGAGATATAGAAAATAATCTGTAATCGAAACAAAAAAAAATGTACAGGAATGAAACGAATTTTTTTGAAAAACTTAGTCTTTAACTACCCAAAAGATAACGTCTGCAAGACTAAAAAGAAATCATTTAGTACCCAGGAGACGGAAAGTTGGAAAAATCATCTTTGACTTGCTGTAATTACTTACAGACAAACCATTTTTTTTTTGTCTTTGTTGGAGAACTTCCATAAAGGAAACTACAAGACTTCCTACAGAAGGTAGCTGAAGAGAGTGACAAAAAAGACTACAAATAAACTGCAAGAAAACCGAATGCATAGTCATCAGCAAAAAGGGCAGCCCAAAATGCCAATTAAGGTAAGGGACTCTAAAATCAAGCAAGTACAGAAATTTAAATACCTGGGAAGCGTTATAACAGAAGACAGAAAGCGCGACACTGAGATCCGAAGGCGAATTGGCATGGTGAAAGAAGCATTCCAGAAGTTGAGTAAAGTATTAAGAAACAGGACAATTTCACTAGAAACAAAGAGAGTACTGGATTGCTATGTGATGTTGATTCTTCAATATGGCAGTGAATGTTGGACAATATCCTCGAAGATGAAAGAAAAAACTTAAAGCAATCACCAATTCTTACCTTGAAATTTAACCCAGTAATACATATATAAATTTTAATGTGTAAAACGATTTTATTTGCAAGAATATGGATCATTAAAAAGTTCTGATACAACTCTTTTTATATTGAGTAGGAACAAAGAATATAAGCATTTAAAATTTTTGTTTTTTTAATATTTAGGTACCTCTAAAAATTACCTAAGGTTTAAAACGTATTTCATAAATGAAAAATATTTTAGTTTTAATTTCAATTCACTGAATCTAATATTTCCACTAATCAAAATATCTGAAAACAGCTTAATTAAAAAGACTGGAAAAAGTTATTTTGAAGCAATCACCAATTTTTAGTGCTAAAATTCAAAGCAGTAATTTCAAGTTAGTGCCATTTTTAGTCAGCGTTTATTTAACGGTATTTCTCTTGAGTCTTTATTGAAAAGCTTCCAAATTTCAGTTATTTAGTAACGATGGGGGTGGCATCAAATGTGAATTTTTTTCATGAGATTTAAAAAAAAAAGAAATTTCATACTTTCATTTATTTGTGAATAAGTCCTGAAAATTTCATTAAAATCCGACAACTGTTTCACTTCTACAATAATTTCTAAATTAACGGGTTTTTACTGAGATAAAAAAAAAATGGTAACATTTCCAATGCCATAGATGGCGACTTCATTATCGTAATAAAATAAATAGCTAAAATTAAAAAAAATGAAATTAACCAAAATTTCGAAGCTATGAGAAAAAGATTTAAAAAACAAATCAATACTTTGGAAGAGCTAAAAAAAAAAAAGTGTAGTGAATTATTTCAAGAAAATGAAGTTCAAAGAAAACAAACATCAGGAAAATATTTAAAAAAAAGAGAAAGAAGAAAAACCTAGCTGGACCCTATTGTATTTTAAATTGCTTCTTTTTTATTTTTTTGGTTAATCATTTAGCTATTTTTGGCTATTTCAAATAGTAACAAGTTGATATTCTGTAGGATATTGCTGATTTGGGTTGAATTGGTGTATCCAAAGTGAAAATCATCTAAAAGAATTTGTTTTATGCTTGATTTTCCGAAGAAAACCTACCAAAAATTGTTAGCACAAAAAAGCTGCTACAAATATCAGAATCTATGCTAATTTTCTTTCCTTCTGTCAGGCATGGCCAATCAAAAAAAAATGTTCGGTGAATAAAAAAGACCGAAAAGAAAAAAAAAGGGGAAAAAGAGACAGAGGAAAGCAGCGGGTAACATATTTGAAGGGCCTGAGCAAGTGAATGACAAAACGGGGGCTGCGAGATGTTACAGGAGAAAGCGTGCTAAGAGCCACCAGAGATAGGGAGACGTGGAATCACCTCCATTCTGAAAGGACAAGGCACATAGAAGAAGAAGAAAAGGTTACTATTTTCTTTTTTTTTTAGAGTACTGGGAATGATTATATTTTTTTTAGAATACTAAAGGTAACTTTTTTTTATAGTTCTGATGGGACACATTTTTTGATTTTAGATTACTGTGGGTCATTATATTGATTTCTAAATTGAAACGAAAAATGAATATTAAAAACTAAACAACAACACCATTTCTTTTTTTTAATCTTGAACAATTGCAAAGCTAATTTTTGCCAAAGTGGAAAAAACAAACATTAGCAAAATAAAAGACTTTATATAAAAAGTACAGTGGGCATCCAGAAGACTTATATATTAAAACCCAAGAAGATAATTTTGACTTAATTACAGAAGAACACCTTCAGAATAAAAGACAGTTTCTTCAATTACTAATATCATGAAACCAAAACAATTTTTCACTTAGTTTTTTCAGACATGAGATCGGCTCGGAATGAGAAATCGGGGAGCCGAGTTCGAATTCCAGTTGAATTCCTTGCATCCACTTACGTGCAAATACCCTTGGGAAAGGTATTAATCCGTCTCTTCCTTCCAGTTATGGGTTAAAATAACAGGACAGATTGGGTTCTATAGCCTTGGTCGGCAACCAGTCTGCCGCAGAAAGCAATGGCAACCTACTGTGGGATAATCTTCTGCCCAGTCAGTCATGTCTCTTTCGAGACATGATCGCCCAAGCATGTTTCACGTATGGCACTTAACTGACTAACTAAATATAATAGTTGCAAACATGATTAAGGCTTTTACTGGGTATAAAGTGGGGGATCAGTTTTATATTGTTATGAAGTAATAAACTGATCCCCCACTAATTACTACTCAATAATATAATACATCTCTTCCCCCTCTAGCTATGAGTTAAATAACAGGATAGATTAGGTTCTATAGCCTTGGTCGGCAACCAGTCTACAGCAGAAAGCAATGGCAAGCTACTGCGGGATAATCTTCTGCCCAGTCAGTCATGTCTCTTTCAAGACATGATCACCCAAGCGTGTTTCACGTATGGCACTTAACTGACTGACTGAACTACTAATATATATCAATATGCTATTGGCTGTTTTTAATGTGAAGAATTAAGTCATTCTGGCAGGCAATTACTACTACAATGAATTTGAACTTTCTTAAATGACCAACACTTATAGATGTATGCTACATTAAGACAAATTTAATAAATAGCAGAGTGCTTGATATAAAGTGATGGTTAACAAGTTCATTTCATAGAAAATTATTACTAATGTAATAAATTCAGTCTTAAGTGGGCACCTGATTATTATGATCTTTTGTAATACAAATATTTATTTGATTGCAAAGCTCTTCATGCATGCTGGATCAGATGGTGTTTTCTCCAGTAAAGTGGGACACAGGTTCAAATCCAGCAAGAGACATATTTTCTTTTCAATAATTTTCAATAGTGTAGGTTGATAAAATGAATATTGTTTAAAATAAAACAAAGTGCCTCTTCAAATACAAGTTTTTTTAATAATTTCTCCCAAGAAAGACAATAATGTCACTAAGATACAAAAGATCCTTCTTCTTCTTCTATGTGCCATGTTCCTTCAGGGCGTAGGTGATCGTGACCTCTCCCTGTCCCTCAAGTTCATCAAGAACTGGGTCCCACCCTTTTACTGTGAAACCAATAAATTGTAAACACAAATTCTACTCCAGCAGCTTCTTTTCTCTCAAAGCTCTACTCAGCTTCTAGAATGCTTCCTTGGCCATGCTGATTCACTTTCGGATTTCAGCATTACACTTTCAGTACTCTGTTAGAACGATTCCCAGTTTTGGAGAGGATGCAAATGAAAAAGAAACTATACTTAGCATTAGGAAAAGATAGCTGAGGTTTCTGGAACATGTAATGAGAAAGGTGAGCTTGGAGAATCCATTACTCACAGGATGGATAGAGGGAAAGAAAAAGCAGTGTAAAACATACTCAAAGAGTATGGAAATTGCCTTGACCACCATGCGTGTTCGCCTAATCTCCGAATCTCCACAAGAGACTATTTCTCAAGTGGTACTAAAAATGAATTTGGAGTTCCTTGTGGTCTTTACACAGACAACTTCCACTTGAGTCTTGCCAAAACCACTTATCTCGTCTGCGGACTTCGCTGGATTTGGTCCTTCAAACCACCCAAGAAATCCAATTCGCCATTTATGATACTTTTTATGGAATCATCATTTATAAACTTTACTGTATGAACCTGTTCACTAATCATTCTGGAATTATTACACTTAATTAACTAATAATTCAACCCCAGAAATAATTATAAAAAAAGCTTATTTCTGGTATTACTCCGGAACCTCTTCTACCCATCTAATTAGTACCTTCATCACAATCCTTTAGAACTGTTGATTAATAATTCCACCGGAGCGGGGAGCTCACTCTCTGTCACACATCATTTACTATGTCATAAAAGAACATGGCAAATAAAGAAGAAAAATCCGTTCAAATCAATTTAATTCTAACTTATTCAAAATAATCTGAGATCATTGATATTTTTCTTATTTTATTTGCTAGGAAATACTTTCAAATTTTCTGCTATAACATGGACACGGTTTGTTTCTGAAAAAAAAAGGTTGATAGGATTTTAAGGGAGATCATTTAAAAATTTTTTTCGACACACGTTAACGCCTTGCTTGGAGAGAAATGATTACAAAAACCGAAAACTTTTTCCTTTTTTTTTTTGGATTCGTTGATATAAGATTAAATTCAAATATAAATGTATTGCTAACTTCATAAAATATTTTAATTAATTTAACTAGATAAATGTATGTTGTATATGAGAGGGTAGAGAAATGCTCAATGGTCTAAACAATTCTTGGAATGATAACAAAGAAATGTAGCTGAGACGAAATAAAGGAAATCAGTAATCTGAATGACTCTTGGAATGATAATGAATCATTCCAATCATAAAAAAGGTACCTTAGACAAAATGAATGAAATCAGTAATCTGAACGACTCTTGGAATGATAATGAATCATTCCAATCATAAAAAAGGTACCTTAGACAAAATGAATGAAATCAGGATTCAGAGCAACTCTTGGAATGATAATGAAGCATTTCAATCATAAAAAAGGTAGCTTAGACAAAATGAATGAAATCAGGATTCAGAGCAACTCTTGGAATGATAATGAAGCATTTCAATCATAAAAAAGGCACCTTAGACAAAATGAATGAAATCAGTAATCTGAACGACTCTTGGAATGATAATGAATCATTCCAATCATAAAAAAGGTACCTTAGACAAAATGAATGAAATCAGTAATCTGAACGACTCTTGGAATGATAATGAATCATTCCAATCATAAAAAGGTACCTTATACAAAATGAATGAAATCAGGATTCAGAGCAACTCTTGGAATGATAATGAAGCATTTCAATCATAAAAAAGGTACCTTAGACAAAATGAATGACATCAGTAATCTGAACGACTCTTGGAATGATAATGAATCATTCCAATCATAAAAAAGGTACCTTAGACAAAATGAATGAAATCAGTAATCTGAACAACTCTTGGAATGATAATGAATCATTCCAATCATAAAAAAGGTACCTTAGACAAAATGAATGAAATCAGTAATCTGAACGACTCTTGGAATGATTATGAATCATTCCAATCATAAAAAAGGTACCTTAGACAAAATGAATGAAATCAGGATTCAGAGCAACTCTTGGAATGATAATGAAGCATTTCAATCATAAAAAAGGTACCTTAGACAAAATGAATGAAATCAAGATTCAGAGCAACTCTTGAAATAATAATGTCCTGTTTTAGTGTTAAAGAATCTTTTCATGTATATTTATAAATTTCTTAGTTTAACCCTAATGTTTGCTAAAACTTCCAGCAGGGGGTAAAGACAGAGATTTTGATAGAATAAGTGTAAGTGTCTTTATGCCTAATCCCATAACAAAATGACTTGCACATATTAGCAAAAAAACATTTTTTACCAGATGTGCTATGTCATGAACCCAATATTTAGTAGTCATAAGTTAAAGCCTTCACCTGAAACAGAAAAGAATTTGATAGAAAAATGATAATAATCATTTTACAGATTTTATCCTGCTCTGTTGTCATGGAAACCAGACTTTAGCAAATATGTCACAGAGAGACAGCCATCTGTCTTGGGGAACTGTAAAAAGATAAGAATCATTAAAATATGGCCGTTGTTGATTTACGACCAGAACCATTTCTTTTTGCGTCATCTATTTTTGAGGAGGTCTTTCTCTGTCTGACACTAAAGGCAGAACAAAACCAATTATTTCAGAGAAAATATGGTGGAACCAATAACAATAACAATAAAAGGAGCTAGAAATCTAACAGATTCTGTTGAAGTCATTATAGATGTGAACAGGGGTTTGCAGGGAGGGCAAAAAACCAAAAAAACAAAAAATAAAAATGAAAAATGTATTATTTCCAAAAAGAGAAATTAAAATAACATGAAAAAATGGTTTATTACAATTCAAATCAAAATCAAATTTGATATAATTTTTTTAAAAAATGTCTATTTGATTCTTCATATTCAGTTTCATATGAATTTTGTAACTTTCTCCATTTTGATTAAAGTACATACATATATATATATATATATATATATATATATATATATATATATTGTGATGGTAGATGTCTTTATGTTAACATCCCTGTAACCTCACTGTGAGCCGAAAGCTTAGAACCAGCATAATAAAAAATATCCAAATGCTGGAAAATTTTTGTCTTTATTTTTACCTGAAATTAAAGCCAAAATACGATACTTAGAAGGCTCATGATTAAACATAATAGACATTCATTGTCTGTTATATTTAACAATATATGTTTATAAACATACCTGCTGCCTCGATACACTAAATATATATATATATATCCTCTCTATTATAATAAAGACCAGTATATATATATATATATATATATATATATATATATATATTGAACAGTTAAAGGTCAGATTTAAATTAGACCAGTAAACAGTTGTTTTAGAAAGTGTTCAATACACGTTTGAAGGAAAATGAAAACTTAACATGTAGAGCATTTAGATATATTCGGGTATAACAAATCATGACGAAATCAAAAAGGTCAACACCATGGAAGTGTAAACCAGCTGATTTTCCCTGTCTATATCAAAACTTATTTATAAATGGAACTTTGTGTGTGTGTGTGTGTGTGTGTGTGTGTGTGTGTGTGTGTGTGTGTGTGTGTGTGTCTGTGTGTGTTCGTTACCTATAGACTCCGAAACAGCTGAATCGATTTTCTTGAAAATTTACACAGTTGTACTATAAGTGTCTGCGAGTGTTCTTAGCTAGATTTTTAGTTGAGATACCCCCGATAAATATTGAAAATTCTCAAGAACTTCTCCTGTTCACTTCCTGTTAACTTTTATTAACATAGGAAGGAGAGTCCATTATCTGAGGAATAGGTGTGTTTCCCCATAACAGAGGTAGAGTCCATTATCTGAGGAATAGGTGTGTTTCGCCATAACAGAGGGAGAGTCCATTATCTGAGGAATAGGTGTGTTTCCCCATAACAGAGGGAGAGTCCATTATCTGAGGAATAGGTGTGTTTCGCCATAACAGAGGGAGAGTCCATTATCTGAGGAATAGGTGTGTTTCCCCATAACAGAGGGAGAGTCCATTATCTGAGGAATAGGTGTGTTTCTCCATAACAATAACATAAACAACACTGAAATAAATTATCAAATAAAATAGGTGAGTATACATCATGTGCACAAAATATTTCACAAATTCCAATAATAACAAAATGTGGACTGTAGCACCAAAATAAATTAATAATACGAGTGGTGATTTTCGTACATAAACAAAACATTCTCATCACCTTGACAGGCTATAAATTGTCACCAAGATCATTTAGTCTAAAAGTAATCAATTAAATCAATTTCACTTTAACTGATAAGAAAATTAACCAAGTCAATAACCATGAAACATTTAGCACAACAATGAAACTTAATGAAAGTGATGGAAAGTATTTTTTTTTTAATCGTATCATCCCGAGCAAGGCGGTAATGCCACTGATGTGCAGGGGGCTACATAATAGTGAAAAGATTGGAAAAGAGAAAGCCGGAAACCACATCCTAAACAGGGAACAAGGGATGAGCCTCTTCACCTGTTCAATAGACGTGGGTGGAGTGTGAACCGGGTGATAGATAGATCTATCTACTCCAATTAAAAAAAAAAAACAAAGTGATTGAGAAATATTAAGTGATGCAGGTATGTTTACAGTGCATTCTGAGCAGATTAATGTAAAGAGCATTTGTCAATGATTACTTGTAATCCATAGTATACAGCATTCTCTGCTTTACCCCTTTCCACTTGACTGACCTTTTGGGCCCCAGGTTGACCCTAAAAGGCTGCTCTTGATATTCCAATGACAACCTGTTCTGATGATGGGTGAGAATGAGGTTTTGAGCAGAGAACCCTCGTTCACAGCCAGCTGTATGTGAAGCCAAGATGATGGCCAGTTGTGCAAGGATGCTGAGGTTAGGGAAGTTTTTAGGGGATATTTTATCAACATCCAAATTTCCACATGCTGTCTCTGGGGTAGTGCTATGCTTTGACAACTTATTTTAGCAGGTCTCATTCCAGTTGAGACTGAACAGCGTTGATGAGGGGCTGCATAGTCTTGTAGCAATCCTCTCCATCCTCAATCCATTTGTGGTTTTGCTAATGTCGATATCAGGAAATTAGAATTTCCAACTTCTTCTTTCTATAGAAATTCAGCTCTTCCTTACTCATGAAGCAGATGAGACAGAGACTGGGACATAACACACTAAATGCACAGAACAGAGAGATGTTTAGAAACCTGGAGTGCATGTTATTTATTAAATCTAAACTTATTTATAAATGGAACTTTGTCTCTGTGTGTGTGTATGTGTCTGTGTGTGTGTATCCGTTACCTATAGACTCCGAAATGGCTGAACCGATTTTCTTGAAAATTTACACAGTTGTATTATAAGCATCTGCAAGTGTTCTTAGCTAGGTTTTGTGTCAAGGTACCCCCAATAAATATTGAAAATCGATAATTGAAAAAATCGGGTTATAGAAAGAGTGGTCCAATTTTAATCAAATTTGATACACTCATAGACAAAGACATAAGAAACGATATTCAGAAGTTTCAAGGTTGTAGTTCTTACAATAGTGCAGAAAATCAATAATATATATATATATATATAAAAGACAAGATGTTTGTGTGTGTGTGTGTGTCTGTTTATCTGTCTGTATGCCCTTTATACAAATCCACAATTTTTATCCAATTCTCACCAAACTTCACACAAATATTCTTTAGGCTGAGTCTGAACTCCAGGACCATGGATTAGTTTTAAAGCTTTCATTACACCCGAGCAACACCGGGCTATACTGCTAGTTATTAATAAATGTGTTGCACAGTTGTTCCAGATTGAATGAAGCCTTTGTGATTTGATGCTTACCCTTATACATATTGCCTTGGATGTCTCTGGCTAATACTGTCAGGTTGGGAGATGTCATTTCCTTGATTTTTTCAAGATTTTTATAGCAATATCTAATTTCACTTTTGTTAAAGCTAGATCCATATTTTCTGTTTGCAGGAACTTGGATAAGATTGTAACCAGGGCTATGATATCCATCAGAAAGGCAGTGATGCTGAAGAACTTCTCTGTTGCAATCTTTTTTTTTAGGCCATTTAACTTTGGATCTTTGCTGAAATTTAGGGACACTTCAGTGAAGTATGTCAACAGGCTATTAAATATCTTATGTTCAGCCTGAAGAACATTGTTATCTGATAGCCATTGGACAGAATGCAGCTCTTTGTAAGTGAGCATTGGGTCTTCCTGCATTTTCTCTGTGTGTTTTACTTTGGAAGTAATAACACAGATCAGTCATTATGCACTGATGCCCTTTGAGATCTGCTGTTGACTCTGTTGCTTAAGATAGGCACAAAGCCAGGGAGTGGGCAACACAGTGCACATTTACCATGTGAGGGTCAGATCTGAGCAGTATACCTGTGCAGCCTTTGTTTCTCCCAGTCATTACAGCAGCGCCATTCGATCCCATGCTCATCACTTTTGTTAATGGGATTTATAGTTGTTCCTAAATGAATTTTGCAATTCTTACCCCTGTTGTATCAATACACTCTTTATTTGCAACAAAATGAGTGCTTGGTTTAAAAGATCACCAGGTCAATAATTTGGACATCTACAACAAGGTGTTTGTGGTTGGTTATGTCTGTAGATACATCTACAAGCACAAGTAACAATGGAGATTTAGACACATTTGTTTTTAGAGATTGCTATGTGATATCTGTTCTTCTGTATGGAAGTGAATGCTGGATGATCTCATCAAAGATGAAGGAAAGGCTTGAGGCAGCAGAAATGTGGTTTTACAGAAGGATGCTGAGGATACCATGGACAGAGCACGTGTGCAACAATGAGGTGTTGGAAAGGATGCAAATGAGAAGAAAACTGATAATTAATATCAGGAAGAGACAAATGAGGTTCATAGGACACGTAATGAGAAAGTAAGGTCTGGAGAACTTGATACTCACAGGTCAGATAAATGGAAGAAGAGACAGGGGAAAGCAGCGTGAGACATACTTGGTAGGCCTGAGCAAATGGTTGATGGATGGGGGCTTGGAAGAGATACCAAGAGAAAAATTACTGAGAGCGACAAGAGAGAGAGAGAGAGAGAGAGAGAGAGAGAGAGAGAGAGAGAGAGAGAGAGAGAAGTGGAAGTCCATGATTGCCTACATCCTGAAGGGACACGGCACATAAAGAAGAAGTACAGTGTCTGTCATCATCATCATTTATCCATCATACCTAGATGGTGCATAGGGCAGCAACTTTTTGTTGCTGTTTCTGTAATAAACAGTTTTTTATTTACGGAGCAGGGTTGTTAGCCCTGCACCCAACCCCCAAACTTGGAGGACTGGGGGACCATTCTTGGTCCTTATGTTTACAGCACCTGGTATTCCCAAATGGTCACTCATTTAAGTACTGACTGGGCTCAATGTTGCTTAACTTTGGTGATCGGACGAGAATCGGTGTATTCAACACGATATAGCCGTAGACAGTGTCTGTCATACTACATAGCAATTCCTCACTAGCATATCATGACCTGTATGCTAATGCTTTTTGCTGTAGAAGTAGAAAATCTGGGACTCTAAACTCTGACAGAAAGTTGTGTACAGACTCAAGCTTTGACGGGGGTACTCCCTCCTGTGCTAACGAGAGAGTGATTTTTAACAGCAATAGTGCTGCTTTACCCTGCTGACTGTCAAACTCCACCTAATAAGTCTTTTTGTAGAAGGCTTACTGCCTATCACTTTGAATACACTGGTTCTTGCTCAATCACTGAAGTTAAGCAACATTGAGCCTGGTCAGTACTTAGATGGGTGACCTCTTGGGAATACCAGGTGCTGTAAGCATGTAGTGACGGATGTGCATTCTGGTGCAGTGGATATCGGTTCGAAAAGAGAAATCAAGTTCAAATTCCAGTTGAATACCCTGCATTCACTTAAGCACTGGTACCCTTGGGAAAGGTATTAATTTGTCCCTTCCATACAATTATGGATTAAATAACAAGGGTAGGACTTGGGGACACTGCACTTAAAAACAAAAGTTCCAATGAATCTTGATACTCAAAAAGAAAAAAGTATTACTAGACACAAAACTTATATAAAAACAACAATTAATTGTTGAAAGAAAAAGGTATTACCAGCAATAAATAGATAAAATTTAGTTGGCAATAAATGACCCACCGAGGTGTTGATATGCCATAAAAAAAACAACCAACCAACTAACTTTTTGTAGAACAGGAATATTAAGGCAAGACTGATGCTCTTTGCATAAAACATGACAAGTGAGGGTAGAATGTTAAAAGTTGGTGCATTTATTTGATTTGTGCAGAGATGTCCTGTTTTGGTTATGTATATTCCACAGTACAAGAATTTTTCTTCTGTAAAGCAAATCCATTTGTATTCTGTGAGCCATCACTGCTTGAGAAATGGTCGCTTTTTTCTTTGGAAGATGAAGTTGATTCATCAGACGTCTGTGCTAAGTTACTCTTGGAGGACTCAGCAGGCCCTGGGAGGGGTTTAGTGGTGAAAAACGCAGAAAATGCAGCTGCAATAGTCTGCTAGGCAATGGGTTTCACTTCTTTTTTTTTTTTCTTTTGGTGGCATACGTGTAAGTTTTCCTTCTCGCTGTTCACTCAGAGAATATAGAATCTTGCATGAAGTGTGCTCAGAATCATGGTGTCATTCAAAGAAATTATATCGGAGCTAAATTTAAAATGTGTAGTTTGGGATGAAAGAGTCAAATATTTTCTAACTAGCAGCATAGCCCTGTGTTACTCAGGTGTAATGAAAGCTTTAAAACTAATCCATGGTCCTGGAGCTCAGATACTTTGGATGTTAGCATGAAAGACTAAAAAGCAATAGTTGCTTCCAGTTAAAGCAAAACCGTAGACTGAAAGAAAAATGAATGGATGTAAGTCAAATTTTGATTTCCTGGTATTGATATCAAATAAGTTTTTTGTCGTAAACTGAATTTTGAAGGCTAAATAAGTCCTCTGAGTAAATGATATCATGGCTGAGACTAAGAACTACAATTATACCTACTTAGAGCCAAACCTAAAGCAAAAACTATAATAAAAGGGCTGAAAAAATACAGACATACAGGCAGATAAACAGACAGACACACACAAATATCTTGCCTTTTATATATATATATTATCGATTTTCTGCACTATTGTAAGAACTGCAACCTTGGAACTTCTGAATATCGTTTCTTATGTCTTTGTCTATGAGTGCATCAAATTTGATTAAAATCAGACCACTCCTTCTATAAACCGATTGTTGTGATTATCGATTTTCGATATTTATTGGGGGTACCTTGACACAAAGCCTAGCTAAGAACCCTCGCAAACGCTTATAGTACAACTGTGTAAATTTTCAAGAAAATCGGTTCAGTCGTTTTTGGAGTCTATAGGTAATGGACACACACACACACACAGACACATACACACACAGAGACAATGTTCCATTTATAAATAAGTTTAGATGGATGTCTGTAAAAGAAAATGATTTCACTTATATTAGAGAAAGTAACTCGCCACCACCACCATGTTTTCCTCTCTTATTTGTCCCCAATTAGAGAAAGAGGGAATAGAAGAAGAATACACCTTTATTCCCCCCTCCCCAAAGATAGCCAAGCATTTCTATTGATGCAATCAACTTTGAAATTTACATTTAAATATGTACTTTTACTCATAACTAACTTTTAAACTGAATTTTTAAAAATAAAAAAGTTTTTTGAAACTTTTATTTTAGTTTTAATTGAAAGCTAAATGATTAAATTTACTATTTCCAGTAAGCAAAATATTCTGGTGTATTTCAAACAGAAATTATATTGATTGGAATTTAAAATTTTGAAATGTTTTTTCAATTTTTTAGCCATTTATGAGTGATCAATACATTTATAAACAAAAATTAATTCTTGGTTTTAAACATTTTTCAAAAATAAAATATTCATCTATGACACATTATTTTTAGAAAATTAGCAAATTTACCATTAAATTAATCTGATTTATACAAGTATTATTGATTTATAGCATGAAATTTAGATTAAAACTATTTGTTAATAATGGAATGTTGTTCTTTCTGAACTTTGCTGTATGTTTTGACTTCCAGGTGTGAGATAAGCTAAATGTCTATGCTGATCACAAGTGACATAATTGTCCAGTTATTTCTTGTAAGGGGAAGAAACCGTGAAACACATGACCTTTTAATGTACAAACAGAAATTAACATAGAAGAAAGAATTTCAAATACACAAAAAAAATTAAAAATTATTTTAAAGATATGAAGCCACAACAATTTGTATTAAACTTTTCAATTTTTGATTTGTAAATATAGTCTTCACTTAATAACTCAAGAATTAACACCAATAAATCTTTGATGCATTTTAAAAATATTTTTGAAACTTTATAAATTATTATAATTAAAAAGATGAAAATAATTCTTTTAAAATTTCATTATTAATGGAAAAATTTTTTTCTTCAGACTATAATGTCTGACATTTATATTATTTATTAAAGCAGTTAAAAGTTTATCTGCTAAAATAATGTCATAGTTTTATAGCATTTTTTATTCTACTACTGGAAGCAGATTTTAAGAAATAAAGGCAAAATGTTTGAAAAAATAAAAGATGACTTTTGTCATCATTTTGTCAGCTTTCATGCTTGAATGAGTCCAGTGTTTTACTAATAAAACCAATTTTGCCTTCAAAATTTAATTTCTTGAAATTTCATGAATTTATGTCGGCGATAGGAGTAACAAAGGCAAAAGAATATTTTTACCAAGATTTTTTAAAAATTATAATTTCAAAAACAATTTCATTCATTTTTTAATAAGTCCTGAAAGATTCATTAAAATCCAATAATTATTTTTACCAGAATTACCAAATTAATGTTTTTCACCTTACATTTTTTCTGAACTCTCAAAATGATTTGGCTAGCTGCTAACTAAAATAAAAATATGATTTTATCAAAATTTTGAACGTGTTAGAAATAACGAAAAAATTTTAAAAAATAATGAAAAAATGCTTTGGTCTTTTCTCTTAATAATAAAAAACATTTTGATGGGAAAAGTTTGTTTTTATTAAATTTGGGACCTTTTTTCTTCATACTATGCTGTTTTTTCAGTGATTTAGTGGAGGTACATACAAAGAAATTGGTAAGGTTAGTTTTCAAAAGCCCCAGATTATTATAAAGAAAATGAATTTATTTAAGTTGGGAATTAGTTCAAACTAACTTATATTTTTCTTTTAAACAACTCATAATTTGTGATTATGAACTGGGGAAGGGGACGAAAAAAGCTTTCTTTGATGAAACAACTAAAGCCATCTAACTCTCACCTTGTACTCCATCAATGTTCTTGCAAATTTAAATTGTTCAGTTTCTAAGAAAGCAGACAACAGTGAACTTGAAATGGTGGGATGAAGAAAAAAGAAAACAAAAAAAAAAAAAAAATGGAGGTAAATTCTCTCATGGTGTAATTTTCCTGTTCAAAATGAAACAAATCTTCTTTTTGCCACTTAGCAGAGAACCCACAGTTGCAAAAACAAAATAAAACAAAAAAAATATTAGTTGGAATGACCCTCAGGAAAAGAAAGTATTAAAACTCCAAACTGGTTCACCAAATTCTCACTTCTGGTCTATGCTGTTCACCAACACAAATGACTTTCTTTCAAGACTGTTGCTAAGCTATAGGATAATATGCTAGAAGATTAAAGACATGTCCACCCTAATGGGTAGATAAATTAAAGAAAGAGGACAATGTCCAGGTCACTTGAAGTTACATTTTAGATGTGTGTCTCTCTTTCCCTGCTCCCATCTCTGACTCTTAACTGATGCTGAGATCATTTATATTGTCCTTTTGAATTTCACACTGAATTGCCAAGTCCTTCTAAGTCTTACAAGTTGCTCCCATTGGTCAAAAATCATTTTAACACCTACTTGCGAAATCTGGTTTTCACTTTTTTTTAAGCAGATGGTCAATCTTTTTTCTATTTAGAAAAACCAAGATTTCACATGTCATTATGAACTTTGGTAAAAGTGAAGAAGATTGATTTTAATTAATTTCTTATCTGCTACAGAATCACCAACTAGAAAAAAAAAGTATTACAACAGGTTCACCAAATTCTCACTTCAGCTGTTCACAGAGGAAACAAAAGCTCCCAGAAGTAGTACCAGGGAAAATAAGGGGATAAAAACTCTTTGGTAAAGGGAGATGGAATTACTCATTTATATAGGAAGTCATTAAATGTAAAAGTAGCAACAACTATTACCTATTGGGCAGTTGAGTGCTAACCGCATTCTGTGAGTTAGTAAGATTACATAAAAAAAAACTTTTCCTTTTTTTAAATTTAAGAGCAAAGTGCTTTTTAAATTAAAAATCTTCATCAAAATTAAGATTTATGTAATTTTTAACTTAAAATTAATACTTTATTTTAATTTAAGTTCAAAGTTTTATTTTAATTGAATATTGGGTTATTTTTAAAAATATGCTTGAATTTTTTTTTAATTTAAGATGGAAGTATTTTTCTGATTTAAGATGAAAATAATTTAAATTTAGGATTGAAGTGATTTTTTTTTATTTCAGATTGAAATTTGTCTTCTAGTAAAAAATAAAATAAGTCACATTTTTACGCTGTATGTTGAGAACATTAGCATTGTATTTTTTTTTGTCTAAGAGATTTTTTTTCTTTTTTAATGTCACATATAGAATCTTTCTATTCAATACTGGACAGTGCCAAGGCTCAGTGCAAAAAGCCAAGAAATTAGGATTATAATGGGGGACTTAAATGCCAAGGTAGGTAAAGATAGAGAAGGGGACACAAACAGCAACTTCGGACTAGGAGAGCGTAACGAGCAAACAGTATGGCTTCCGCTTCTCTAACTGCACATTTAAGGTGGTATTAAACAGACATACCTCCCAGAACTACCCTACAAACACGGGTGTCCCTCAAGGCTCTATCGCAGGTCCTACGCTCTTTCTAATCGACACCAATGATCTCCCGATGCCATAACATCCCTAGTAGGCATGTACACCGATGACACCACAGTTTACTCTTGCCTCGATCAAAAATCTGGTGTTGGCTACAAGGCGAACCTCGCTGCCAAACTTGAAAAGGACCTCCAATCCGTGGTGGATTGGGGTAAGAAATGGCTTGTAAAATTCAATTCTTCCAAAACAAAGTTGCTATCAATTAACCACCACAGACAACTGCACCTCCCTCCCGTTAGCATGGAACAGGCTTGCCTCCCAGAGAGTAAAATACTACACCTGCTTGGCCTGACACTCTCAGCGGTCCTCAAGTGGAATGACTACGTCAAATCCATTGCTAAATCCACTGCTATGAAAGTCGGCTCTCTGTGCAGAGCCTGGAAGTTCTTTCTGTCTGAATCTATCCTGCACATATATAAATCTACCGTCCACCCGTGTATTGAATACTGCTGCCACATCTGGTCGAGTGCCCCTGCTATTCTCCTTCGGATTCTTAACAAAATACAGTGGAGAATCTGTAATGTGATCGATACCAACTTGGCTCACCACCTGCAGTCTCTCTCTCACCGGCGTGACATGGCTTCCCTGTGCCTCTTCTATAAATATTTTCACAGCTTCTGCTCTGATGAACTTAAATCACTGGTGCCCCCTAGGTGTGAATTTGCATGAGATACTAGATTAGCAACTAGGTCCCACCCTTTTACAGTGAAACCGATGAAATGTTACCACAATTTCTACTCCAACAGCTTCTTTTCTCACACTTCCTGCCTGTGGAATTCCCTTCCGCATGCTTGCTTCCTCAACGGCTACAACCTCCAGGAGTTTAAATGTAAGGTCAATAGACACCTCCTAATACACTAACTCGCACCCATTCTCTCCATCACTTTTCCTATGTACCTCCTTACTCATCTCTCACCCTCCTTCTGACATTTCTTATACCCAATCGTTGTATGTAACCCCCTGTGCTATATTGGCAGTGGAATGCCTTGCTTGGGGTGATATGATAAAATATATATATATATATATATAGTTTAAAACTTTGCTATATTTATAGTAAAAAGGGTACAATATCAGGGATAAAGCCTGTGTAAATATAAAAGTGGACACTGAGGTTAGCACTGAGTGGTGACAGTCTGATTTCATGCTTGAATTCAATCTTTAGGCCATGTGTGTTAGTTGTGGCATGAAAATTTATATATGTTGTTTAATGGTGTATTATGGCTAGCAAGGTATTTTTGGTTTAGTACATTATCCTAACAATTACTGGAAAGATGGTAATGGCTATATTTCAGATTCTTCTAAAGGCTATTGAGTAAAACAAATTGTGGATCAAAATTCGGTTATTTGTAGAAATTGTATAAGATTGCTTCCAAACTTTTAACTCATTAATTATAATTGATTACTTAGGATATTTTGTATTTGTTCATTAATTATTTGTTATTGACTGTTATTATTAAATGTACTCGTGTATATGCACGCATTTGTATTTTGTTAAATTAATTTTAGTATTTACTTAATGTGTTAATTAATTAAATTATTTGTTTATTTATTATTTTTATTTCATTATTTTTAATTTTATTCTTATTTTTATTTTATTTATATTATTATTTTAATTTTGTTAAATTATTTTTATTATTTAATCTTTTAATTAATTAATTTATTTGTTCAGTTATTATTTTATTATTATTTTTTCTAAATTGTTTCATAGGCGATCCATTGAATCTGAAATAAACAAATTTTCTCTGTTCTGATATCTTCGTCTTTTTTTTTTTAGTTTCATCAATGGCACAAGAATAGAGGAACCTTGAAGCCCATCTAATCTTAGGGCCCTGGTTTACAGCGCATAGCAGCTCATATGTAAATCTGGCACATTCTCTCTCTCTCTCTCTCTCTCTCTCTCTCTCTGTATATATATGTACAGAAGAATAAGTGTGAGAAGCCTTGAATGTTTTGTTTAAAGTGTTGATTTATTGTTGCTATTATTAATATTATTTGCAAATATCATTATGGACACTTAATATATCATACAAAAAGCAAGTAATATTAATAATAATAGCAACAATAAATCTACACTTTAAACAAAATGTTCACGGCATCTCACACCTTTTTTCTATACCAATTTTTCTCATTTGAACAACCACTATTACTGTTTTTAATATATATATGTGTGTTTGTGTGTGTGTGTGTGTGTGTGTGTGTGCAAGTGTGTGTTTGTGTGTGTATATATATTGATCTGATATGTCTTAGAGTGATTGACCACAAATGATTTCACAGTCTAAATGAAGCCAAATCAAGCCTCATAAACACAAATTTTCAATTTCTCATAATATTCATCTCTGCTCTGAAAGTGTATCTTGATGTAAACAAAGCAGAGATGGATATTATGAGAAATCCAAAAATTTATATTCATAAGGCATTATTTGGCTTTGTTTAGACTGTAAAATCATTCATGGTCAAGTAGTTTAAGACACATCAGATCAATTGATGGCTTTTCCTACATTGTTAGGGGTCATAGCAAACACACACACACACGTTTCTCAATCTAATATGTTTCATTTTTATTAAAGCATTTTCAGAGATTAAATTAAAAATAAAAAATAAAATGATTTTGCAAAGAGACAGAATGCCTGAATATTGTTTGCGGCTGATTCTTATCACCTGTATTCTCATCCTTCTCTTTCTCCTTTCTAACTGGTTCACTCTCTTCTAATTAATCTTTTTACACTTATTTAGCCCCCCTGCACATCAGTGGCATTACCGCCTTGCTTGAGGTGATACGATTAAAAAAAAACGGTGTTAAAATTTTTTTTTTTTTATAAGCGTTTCACCCCGAGCAAGGCATGTCACTGCCACTACTGCGCAGGGGGCTACGTAGAGTGGAGAAAGGATGATTAAATATAGGAAATGTCAGAGGGTGGGTGATAGGCGGGTAAGGATACCGAGAATGAGGGTTGGGTAGATGAGAGTGTTCTGAGAATAATTGGGAGTTAGTGTGATAGGAGGTGTCTATTGACCCTACATTTAAACACCTGGAGATTGTAACTGTCGGGAAAGCAGAGTTGTGGAAAGCTTAGGTGGGAAGCGCGAGAAAAGAAGCTGTTGGAGTAGAATTTACGGTTACATCTTATCTGTTTAACTGTAAAAGGGTGGGACCTAGTTGCTAATCTAGTATCTCGTGTAAATTCATGCTTAGGCAGCACCAGTGAACTAAGCTCATCGGAGCAGTAGCCATGAAAGTACTTATGATTTTAATCAATGGAAGCGACTTGTCAAACTTGAAAGGACTTGGTGATCCAGTGTGAAATTCAAAAAGACATATAAAGGACTTCATCAATGTCAGTCAAGCAGTCAGAAAATGTAATGAGAGAAGCTTCAGGTCAACTCGGACATTGTCCTCTTTCTCTTTCTCCTTATCTATTTCAACAATTACTACTACAAACATTTTAAGAACTCTGGATATCCTTAACTCAACTTTATCATTGAACAGGAACTCTACCCTTAATTTCTTAATGTTTCTAATTGTACATTAACTCCTACAACTTATCTTAGTCTTTCTCTTTAATAAATTTCTATTTTAACATACAAAATGTATATTTTATTATACCACAATTCTACACATTCCAACCTGCCGACAACCAACCTTCTGATGATAAAAACCTTCTGATGATGATAAATCTGAATAAAACTTTTAAGTTGTAAGGAATTCAGTTAAGTCTGACACAAGGCCGAACTAAGAAACACTAACCATCTTCCTGTGGCTACAATTTTAAAATGTATGTGGAAAATTTTTGTAAGTGTATGAATAGGAACACTCGTCTGTTTATATGTATGCATATGTATGCATAATAATACCTGAGTCAAGTATATTAAAACAACAGACAATTTTTTAAATATATATTAAATTTATATTTTTTCATCAGTTTGTAAAGAAAAGCATGATTCTAGGGCTAACTTTAAGAGATAGAAAGAGGTTAATATGAATCAGAGAACAGATCAATATTGAGTAAAAGTAATCAAGACATAAAAATGAAAGTGAATATGACACAGCAAGAGGAAAGGATAACAGATGGAGCAAGAGGTTAGTTGAATGTAGCCTAATAGACAGCAAATGCAATATAAAACAAAACAGATAAAAGAAAAAGAGACAAATTTAAGAATCTCATAATTACAGACATCCCGGAATGAGTTATGAAAAACCTTGGATTTACAATGGCTGCTGCTAATATAGAATATATATATGTATATAGAAATGTGGTTCTACAGATGGATATGGGGAATACCATCAACTGAACATGGGAGGAATGACAAAGTTTTAGAAAAAAATAGAAACAACAAGGACACTTGTACTTAACATAATTTAAACGCAATGTCAATTCCCATCTCTTATCCACTTGACTCCAGTCCTTTGTACATCACTTTGTATTTCTTGTTCTTTCCCTTTCTCTCTACCTTCGCAAATGTCTTCACTCCTGTGTTCCGATCCTTCTCTTGCCCTTTCTCTGACACACGTCTATTGAACAGGTGTAGAGGCTCATCCCTTCTACCTTCGCAAATGTCTTCACTCCTGTGTTCTGATCCTTCTCTTGCCCTTTCTCTGACACACGTCTATTGAACAGGTGTAGAGGCTCATCCCTTCTACCTTCGCAAATGTCTTCACTCCTGTGTTCTGATCCTTCTCTTGCCCTTTCTCTGACACACGTCTATTGAACAGGTGTAGAGGCTCATCCCTTGTTCCCTGCTTAGGATGTGGTTTCCGGCTTTCTCTTTTCCCATCTTTTCACTCTTTTCTTTCATTTTTTTTTTTTTCCTCAATTGGAGTAGATAGACTAAACTATCACCCGGTTCACACTCCACCCACGTCTATTGAACAGGTTAAGAGGCTCATCCCTTGTTCCCTGTTTAGGATGTGGTTTCCAGCTTTCTCTTTTCCCATCTTTTCACTCTTTTCTTTCATTTTTTTTTTCCTCAATTGGAGTAGATAGACTAAACTATCGCCCGGTTCACACTCCATCCATGTCTATTGAACAGGTGTAGAGGCTCATCCCTTGTTCCCTGTTTAGGATGTGGTTCCCATCTTTCTCTTTTCCAATCTTTTCACACTTACGTAGCCCCTTGCGCTTCAGTGGCATTACCGCCTTGCTTTGGGTGATATGATTAAAAAAAAAAACTCTCCTCCTGCCTAAACCTTTATTTTTATGTATACCCACCCCCCCCCCTTCACATCAGTGGCAGTAATGCCTTGCTTGGGATGAAATGATTAAAAAAAAATTTTGCAAGCACAAAATTGGGAAAGAGGACTTAGAAACTTTGACACTCAAAGGATATACGGAAAGTAAAAGAGAGAGGGGGAAACCTACCTAATGAACTTGTGTAGATGGTTGGAAAAACAGGGATTAATAGAGATAATAAAAAGACAAATTTCAAGAGGGGGATGTGATTTGGTGAAATAAGAGATTGCAATTGACGTTGCATTTAAACTTTTGGAAATTGTAGCTACCAGAGAAACACATATATGGAAGAGAGTTACAAAGGCAGAACATATGAGAAAATAATCTGCTAGAGTAGGAGTGGCAGTTATATTTGACTATTCTGACGATAAAAGGGTGGGACCTAAATGCCAATCTGGTAGTATAAGTAAATTCATGTGGTCAGGGCACCTGGTAAAGAAACTGTTAAAATATTTGTAGTAAAGAGAGGAGAGCAACACCACGTTGGTGAGAAAGTGACTGAACTCAGGCTGCTAGTTGGGATCAATTAGGTCGCAAATCCTCCTTTGGATTTTGTTGAGAATTTCCCCAGGCAAATAGATTAATCCCCCTGCTTTGAAAAAAAAAACAAAAAAAACATGTATATATATATATATATATGGGCAGAGTTCATTTCAACTGCATGTGGAACAGATCAACTTATTAAACCACAAGTTTATATTAGCTGAAAGATATTAGTTATGTTAATATTAGTTAATATTAGTTAATATTAGTTATTATATTAGTTAAATATTTGTGACAGGTAATAAATGTGCGTTGTGGTACAGTGGATATCGGCTCGGAACGTAGAAGCCGGGGATTCGAGTTCTAATTCCAGTTGAATCCATTGTATTCACTTACGTGCAAATACCCTTGGGAAAGGTATTAATCCGTCTATTCCTTCCAGTTATGGGTTAAATAGCAGGACAGATTGCGTTCTTTGGTCGGCAACCAATCTATCACAGAAAGCAATGGCAACCTACTGCAGGATAATCTTCAGCCCAGTCAGTCATGTCTCTTTCGAGACATGATCGCCCAAGTGTGTCACGTATGGTACTTAACTGACTGAATAAATGTACATTTCGGCTATATAACAACTAAACACTGACACCCCTGCTTTAATTACTTTTTCACTGCCATAACCAGTCTTTGAGATTTCACTCACCCAATCAACTTAGTCAATTAAAAACTTAACTGGGTGATTAAAGTTTATTGCTTTACTCACCCAGTTGAATAAAAATCTTGCAATGAAACATGTGACTTCAAATATAGAAAAAGAAAATCTGATTCCTTTTACAATCCAAAAGTATGCCATTGAAGATTCATAAGTTACTTAGAATGACCTACAATGACATTATTGAACTCTTTGGTCTTATGCATGGCCAGTCAGTGTAAACATTCATTTAATTAACGTTTCTAGAGTGGAGCCAAAATGTCTCTGTCACCCAGATTAAAGACGCTCACAGATTTTTAGAAACTTATTTGGAAAAATATTATCCTTGACTCAATAGCAATTTTAGAAAAAAGTAAAAACAAACATTTGAAAGAAAAAAAATAATAAGCATACATTTTTTAACCATCCACTGAAAAGCAAATTATACAATTAGGTAATTTTTTAGAGAAAATCGTTGAGAAAATCAAATTTTTTATTTTTTATCTTCTATGACATGGAGGTTGTAGTCAAACAGAAGAAAAAGCCGACTGGATCATCAGGACATGCCCTGACGATCCAGTCAGCTTTTGGCTCACTTTTAGATTTAGTTTGTGTCTTTGCTCTACTTTCGTACTTTCGTACTTTGCATTGAGCTCTTTATTGTTAAGGTTTTCGTCTTGGTTTTTTTCTTCTTTCGAATACAGCTTTTGCTTTGTTTGTTTCTTTTTTTTGATTCCCCTTTACCCATTTGGTATTACCTTTTGGGATTGACGACTTAATTTACTGTTTTGTTAGCAGTAGGACTTAATGATTTTAGTCATTATTAGTGATACTGTTTTCTTGGTACGTTTTACAATAGTAATAATAATAATAATAATAATAATAATAATATATATATATATATATAATAGTTCTGTTTATACTAGTGCTGAATGCAATACGTGTGAACTCTGATATATATATTTATTAATTCATGTAACTATATATCTATATATATAAAAGGCAATCTGTGAGTCTGTGTGTGACTGTTCCCTATGCACGCCTACATTTTCAAGCTACGCCATTCAAACTTTCTAGGGACACATATCTACAGGGAAGCCAGGTCGACACATACTTTTTGAGTTTAAGTTCAGCAACTTTCCTTTTTGCACTTTTTGGCCAATGGACACGATTGTTTACATTTGCTCCGTAAAACATCTAAGATCTAAGATGGTTGCTGAATTACGTCACAGAAATCAAATCACACATGTCAAATGCGACTAAAATATATTTTATTAAAAAAAATTAGCTTTTATATTTAATTTTTTTCTTCCTCTAAAATTAAATGTCTACATTTTTAAATATTTTTCGAAAATTTCTGAACTTTTTTTTTTTTAATCATATCACCCTGAGCAAGGCGATAATGCCACTGATGCGCAGGGGGCTACGTAAGAGTAAAGAGATTGGAAAAGAGAAAGCCGGAAACCACATCCTAAACAGGGAACAAGGGATGAGCCTCTTCACCTGTTCAATAGATGTGGGTGGAGTGTGAACCGGGTGATAGTTTAGTCTATCTACTCCAGAGAGTGTAATAGTTTTATATTTCTACATTTTTAAATATTCTTCGAAAATTTCTGAAATGAGAGTGTAATAGTTTTTATATTTCTAATTTCAGTTAAACTAAATAAATTATTTTTATTTTTATCTTAAATTCATTTAGTGAACAAAAAACATAAATATTTTCCCCCATAATTTTGAAACAAAAACAAACGAAATGTTGTTTACAATGTCACACAAAACATCAAATCATGTTTACCCAAGACAAAAGAAAATAAATTTTTTAATGGAAATTTTTTTACAATTTTTAAACAACAATTTTTTATATAATTATTTTTTTATACAACCGAGTCCTACTACTAAAATATTCTGAGTTGCACGGGCAACGCCGGGCTATGAGGCTAGTATATATATAAAGCTGAAGGTAGTATTTTAAAAGCGCCATAAAAAGTGGTTTGTACTCCAGACGCTTGCTTGAATTGATGGCAAAAAAAAAAAAAAAAAAAACATCTTGTTACACAGAAAACCAATATTGCCTGGGAATTCACAGCTCTATCCAATAATGAGAAAGTCAAGAATGCTGACCTAACACCATCGACCCTAAATACAACTACAATTTATCAGAAAAATGCTAATTCTTCCACAGGGGAAAAGAAGAACCACGTAATAATGGTAAATTGGTTGCATCTTTTTCTATTTTAAAGAAGGAAATTCAACTCTGAAAGGAATAAAAATAATCATTAACTGCCAAGACAGTAACAGACATTCCAAAAAATAAAAAAATAGAATAAAAGAATTGACAAAAAAGTACGAATTTAATATGCCCTGTACTTTTTCATTGGTTTATTCAATTCGATATTTGTCTTTTGCTATTTTTTTTTTTTACAATGATTTTCCTCAAGAACCACTTGCATTGTCAGTCGTCACGTATAGTGGAGGTATCTATTCTTTTCCCGTTTGTAGTGGGAGTCCGTTCTAGTGAAGGGTAGTTGTATATTGTTGAAGTTTAATGGAATTTGGCCTTGTTGTAGATAGCCCACTATAAGTCATAAAATGATTATAAAATCAAGAAAAGCAAATTGAGTTGAAAAATAACATTTTATATATACACATATCAATTAATGTTTTTACAATTGAAGTAATACTTGAAATATAGGTCCAACGGAGATTAAAATGTTCATGGCACTAAAATGCTGAAAGAGAATTAATGCTTAGGAATGTGGGGAGCGCTATGAGTAAGGAATGTCTTTCATGTAGTCGTTCCTTAGATCAGTAAGTAGTTTTGAGGCTGGGAAGAAGGTAAGGGAGGCGAGCGTAGTAAGCCGCTTGACTTTCGGTCAAGGGAGATACTAATTACACTCTTCTCCTCGAGTCGGTCTGCCTGTCGAAGCTTTTTGTATCCGCTTTTTATATCTTCATTTTGGATCACAGCAGATCACTTGGGATTTCACACTTGTATTTGATTCTGGGCTTCCCATTGGCTGATAAATAAAATTCGCGTATGCTCGCAAACTGGAAATTTAATATTTGATTAATTTTTAGTTTTCAACCCGAACATCTGTGCGGAGATCATTTTGGTCATTTGCTTTTTGGTCGTGAAAGTGCTAACATCCGGTCTATTGCTTTTGCTCAGTATCACCACACACGCTTTTATTTCTTTAAAACCTGTTCTTTTATTGTCCTCTCTTTTGCTTTCACTCTCATCCTAGTACCTTTATTGATTAAAAAAAAAAAGGGTGGGGTATTAGTTTTCTTTTTAAACGTAGGAAATGATGGAAACAAAAAGGAAATTAATATTGGACATCAGGAAGAGACAGCTAAAGTTCCTGGGACATGCAATGAGGAAGGAAGGCTTGGAGAACCTGATACTAACAGGCCAGATAGAGGAGAAAAGAGACAGGGGAAAGCAACGGATAACATATTTGAAGGACCTAATCAGGTGTATGACGGAACGAGGATTGCATGGTGTAACAGGAGAAGGCATGCTCAGAGCCACCAGGGATGGGGAAATGTGGAAAGCCATGATCGCCTACGTCCTGAAGGGACAGGGCACATAGAAGAAGAAGAATAAGAAAATGACCCCCACTTTTTCACATAATAAATTCCATACTTTCCTTTGCTAATGATAATATACTTGTAGGCAAACCTGCTTTAAATTTATTTTGTTACAATGATTTTCATCCTCTACAAGGCTCAAGAGCCACTCAAGGTAGGAAGTTACAGAAAAAACAGCATAGTTTAGGGGTATACGTAAGGAAGATAATGGTTCATCCTTTCAGAAAGTAGACCCTTGACTTGAATAGGTTAAAATTGTAGTGATTGAGAAAGTATCTTCTCAAAAGTCGGATCCACAAAGCAACTGTCATCACACCTGTATTCCCATCCTTCTCTTGCTCCTTTCTAACTGGTTTGTGTTTCTCTTCACTCTCCTCCTATCTAATCTTTTTACTCTTATGTAGCCCCCTAATCTTTTACTCTTATGTAGCCCCCTGCACATCAGTGGCATTACTGCCTTGCTTGGGGTTATATGATTAAAAAAAAAAGTCATATACCCAAAGGAATATTGTATTTGGAGTTTTCCTTCGATTAGACTGGTTACCAACCAAGGTGAAGAGTTTGTTCTGCCTTACTGTTTAACCCATTCCAGGGGTAAGAGATGAATTCATACCTTTCCCAAGGGTATTTGACTGAAAATAAATACAATGAACTTGACTAGAATTTTAACAAAATTTGCCAATTTTTCTTCCAAAGTTTCGAGCCAATACACCACCTCAGTCAGTTAAATGGGAAGAAGCTGCTTGAGTAGATTAAGAATTTTTGATGACTGTATAAATGTAGAAAGAAAACAAAACAAAAAAAAAAGAGGATGTAAACTTGTATGTTATTTTGACTCCCTATGAGGTTCTACAGAAAGATGCTGAGTATACCATAGACCGAGCATTTGAGAAACGACAATGTTTTGGAGAGGATGGAAAGGAAAGTTATTTATACTTAACGGCAAAAAAAGACAGCTGATATTTCTGGGATATGCAATGAGGAACGATGGCTTAGAGAATCAGATACTCACATGACAGATAGAAAGCAAGAGAGACGGGGGAAACTGATTCGTGATATACTTAATAGGCTTGAGCAAATGGATGGCAGGGCAGGGTTTGGAAGAGGTAACAAGAGAAAGGATGTTAAGAGCTACTAGGGATAGGGAGATGTGGAAGGTCATGGTCATCTATGACTTGAAAGGACAATGTTTAGCAATGTTTAGGGACACGCAATGCATGGCAGTGAATATTGGCTTGAGTTTAAATTCTGGTCAAATTTGTTGCATTCACTTACACGCAAATAACCTTGGGAAAGATATGAATTCATCTCTTCTCCCACCAGGTATGGGTTAAAAAGTAGGACAGATTGGGTTCTATAGCCTTGGTTGATAACCAGTCTACTGCAGAAAGAAATAGCAACCCACTACAGGAAAATTTCTGCATAGTCAGTCATTGATCAAAATAGACATGATCCCCCAACCATGTATAATATATGACACTTAACCGATTGAAGTAATTTTAAATATGCAAGACCCAAGAACCATTCAAGGTAGAAAGTTACAGAGTAAGAATCACAGTTTAAGAGGAGATGTGGAAAAGATACCAATTAACCATTGACTTGAAAATGTTAAGATTATAGGGATCAGGAAAGCATTCTCTTGGGAGTCAGCTCTACAAAGCACCAATAAAATACAAAAAAATGAGGATGGTTTGCTACAATTTGTGTGGTATGGCTGGTCTTAACTGTGAAGGTTAAAACTGGTGGAATTGAAGAATGTAGTTTGACAAAACTTTCCATGGAAATATCGATAGAGCAGCAAGAGGCTTGTGACATCTGTGGGGAAGGGGTTATAGGGTGGAAAATACTTCATCACTCACAAGGAGATGCTTTCAGCCTGAAGAATGGAAAATGACAACTGGGCAGTTTCTGCTGATTTATGGCAACAGTAATTCATTTATCTTTTGATATTTGCCAAAAATTTTTCCCAAGAATCATGGGCTTCCTCTTTCATTTTTTCTGTTAGTGATTATAGTATTCTTTCTCTCTCTCCTACATAACTCTCTCTCTCTTTCTCTATCAATCTCTCTCTCTCTCTCTCTCTCTCTCTCTCTCTCTCTCTCTCTCTCTCTCTATGTCACGCATGCTGTGGAGACTGGGGCAAACCTCAACATATTAACCATTGCAACTGCAGCTTTCATAGCAAAAAAACCATCCGCCCATGTATTGAATACTGCTGCCACATCTGGTCAGGTGCCCCTACTATGCTCCTACAACAGAGAATCTGTAATGTGATCGATACTGACTTGGCAGACCAGCTGCAATCACTCTCTCACTGGTGTGACGTGGCTTCCCTGTGCCTCTTCTATAAATACTTTCACGACTTCTGCTCCAATGAACTTAGATCACTGGTGCCCCCTAGGTACGAATTTGCATGAGATACTAGATTAGCAACTAGGTCCCACCCTTTTACAGTGAAACCTTGATAAAATGCAACTGCAATTTCTACTCCAACAGCTTCTTTTCTCACACTTCCCACCTGGGAAATTCCCTTCCACATACTTACTTCCCCAACAGCTACAATATCCAGGAGTTTAAATACAAGGTCAATAGACACCTCCTAACACACTAACTCGCATCCATTCTCTCAAACACTCTTCCCATCTACCCAACCCTCATCCTCGATATCTTTATCCGTCTATCACCCTCCTTCTGACATTTCCTATATAATCACTCTTTCTCATCACTTTCCTCTATGTAACCCCCTGTGCAATAGTGGCAGTGGAATGCCTTGCTTGGGGTGAAATGATTAAAAAAAAATTAAAAAGAAATAAGCTTTTCATGAGATGTAATAACTAGACATATGCCCAAAGGAATATTGTATTTGGAGTTGTCCTTCACCTAGACTGGTTACCAACCAAGGCGAAAAGTTTGTTCTGCCTTACTGTTTAACTCATTCCAGGGGTAAGAGATGGAGTCACACCTTTCCCTAGGGTATCTGACTGAAAATACATAGAATGAACTTGACTAGAATTTTAACAAAATTTGCAAATTTTTTTTTCCAAAGTTTCGAGCCAAAACACCGCCTCAGTCAGTTAAATGCAATACGTGATACATGCTTGGGTGATCATGTCTCTCCACAGCTTCCTCTCCTAAATTGCTGTTGACTTCTTCAGTTAAGTGTCATATGTGATACATGCTTGGGTGATCATTTCTCAAAAGAGATATGAATAACTAGGCAGAAGATTTTCCTGCAGCAGGTTTTCATTTCTTTCTGCTGTAGACTAGGTGACAACCAAGGCTACAGAACCCAATCTGTCCTGTTATTCAACCCAAGAAGAGACAGATTCATACATTTTCTAAGGGTATTTGCACATAAGTGAATGCAACAAATTCTACTGGAATTCGAACTTGGCTCTCCGATTTCTTGTTTCAAGCCAATATCTTCTGCTCATGAATGGCTTCTGCTCTGTTGAACTTAGATCACTAGTGCCCCCTAAATACGAATTTGAACGAGATACTAGATTAGCAACTAGATCCCACCCTTTTACAGTGAAACCAATAAAATGCAGCCGTAACTTCTACTCCAACAGTTTCTTTCCTCGAACTTCCCGACTGTGGAATTCTCTTCCAAATGATTGCTTCCCCGACGGCTACAATCTCCAGGAGTTTAAATGTAAGGTCAATAGACACCTCCTAACACACTAACCTGCTCCCATTCTATCAAACACTCTTCCCATCTGCCCAACCCTCATCCTCGGTATCCTTACTCATCTGTCACCTTCCTCCTAACATTCCCTATGTCTAACCAGTCCTTCTCTTTACCTTCCCCTATGTAGCCCCATGCACAATAGTGGCAGTGGAATGCCTTGCTTGGGGTGAGATGATTAAAAAAAAAATATTCATTGCACACTTAAACAATGTATAAATCCAGCTACTATTATATGATATTTCAAAGCAATTTCCTTATCTTTGTTGTTTTTATCCCTGCCCTTCAGCTGCTCTATCCTCCAGTCTACATTCTGTTTGAGTACCTGTTCTTGTGAGCACTCCAACCAATTCTGAGCTGTAGACATATGGAGAGAATCTTAGAATAAGGGACTGGATTTTAAAACAGAGTCACTCAAAAGAAAGAACAACTTTTAGCCTTGAGAAACCTAATTTCCTGAAAAATTGTTCTTTGAGAAAGATTTTCTAAATTTTAACTGCTTTCTATTAATCATCTGATGCTGTCTTATTGCTGATGTCATTCTTTCAAGCTAGACAATTTTTCTCTCCACAATCTATCTTACATATTTATGAGTTTATCATTTACCTTTGCTTTGAATATTGATGTCATATCTGGTCTTTGTGCTCTTGCTGTACATTTAGAGATTCTTGATAAAACCAAAAGAAGAATCTGCAATGTTATTGATCTTCTTCTGGCATCTTAGTTTCAGTCACTTTCCTACTACTGTTACAGTAGCTTCCCTGTGCCTTTTCTATAAATACTTTTATGGTATTTGTTCTGATGATCTTTCTACTATGGTACCTACACTTTACAAATTTAAGCTCAGTATTAGATTGGTACTAAGGTCTCACCATTCTAAATGTAACCATTTGCTAACACTTTTTTTCATACTTCTTGCTTGTGGAACTCTCTTCAGGTTTCTTTTTCCCAATCAGCTTTGATCTTCAAAAACTGAACTGCATTATTTTTTTTTATAATCATATCGCCCCAAGCAAGGCATTTTACTGCCACTATTTTGCAGGGTGTTACATAGGAGGAAAGTTATGAGAAAGAGTGACAGGTTATAGGGAGTGTCAGAAAGTGGGTAAGAGAAGGATGAGAATACTGATGAGAGTGGAGAAAGGAGCATGAGAGAGAGGATGCAGATTAGTGAGATAGGAGATGACTACTGACTTTACATTTAAATTCTTAGAGACTATAGGTGTCAGGATATCTATCTATCTATCTATCTATCTATCTATCTGTTTTTCTTTTTATAATCATATTGCATCAATCAGAGTGTTTTACTGCCACTGTTTTGCAGGGGTTTACATAGGAGGAACATTATGAGAATGAGTGACAGGTTATAGGAATTAGGTAAGAGAAAGATGAGAATACTGATGAGAGTGGAGTGGACGGAGAAAGGAGCATGAGAGAGAGGATGCAAGTTAGTGAGATAGAAGATGGCTATTCACTTTACATTTAAATTCTTGGAGATTGTAGCGGTCGGGGAAGCAAGTAAATGGAAGGGAATTCCACAGGCGGGAAGTGCGAGAAAAGAAGCTGATGGAGTAGAATTTGTGTTTACATTTTATTAGTTTTACAATATCAATCAATATTTCCTGACTTTTTAATTCCTGTTCTTTTATTGTTCTTGTTCTTAAATATTGTTTTTTTTATATTGTTTCTGTTGTTAATTTTCGTTGCTAATTTGTTGTGGCAAATCTTAAAGTAAATCTGTGTCACCAATTTGTTGTTGAGTTGTTTTAGTGAAACTTCACTGCAAAGTTGCAGTGACAGGTTTGGCCAGAAGTAAGACACGGAACATGGGAGGTAGTTTCAAAATAGTGTATTAGTATAACAGGAACATATGTACAAGGTAAGTGTTAGTAATAAGTAAACTAGAAATAAGTAAGTCCGAACGGTACAGTTACACAGCTTCTGCTTGAATTGGAGATGGCTTTAACTGCATACTTAACTGACATTAACTGCCGTCTACTGCCTTCTGGAAGTCACACAGGTAATTATATATAATGAAAGGAAGAGTTCATTCCTTGTAGAACAGCACCATAAGTTTCAGAACAGTAACACCTTGTGTGTTAGTGACTTTGTTGCCTTTCATCACACCCTTTTGCACCCAATGGTGTGTAGGGCAGTAACTTTTTGTTAGTGTTTCCATAACAAACTGTTTTTTATGGGGCAGATTTGTTAGCTCTGCTCCCAGCCCCCAAACCTGGAGGACCTTTGTTGCCTTTGCTTGTCGTCAAATGATTAAAATATAGCATGTATAAGTCAAAGAGAAAATAATGGCATAACCAAAATTTTGATATTCCACACTACTTCAAATAAAAGATTAGGAAGGAAACCCCCATCAATAATGGAAAGAGTGATAACAGCTACTGGGCCTAAGAAGAGAAAATAATAACATAACCAAGATTTTGATATTCTGCACTACTTCAAATAAAAGGTTAGGAAGGAAACCCCCATCAATACAAAAAAGAGCGATAACTGCTACTGGACTTGAGAAACCAATTTTCAAAGGGATATTTTTTGGAAAAAACTTTTATAAATTTCAACAGTCCATAGCACTGACTTCTTGGTCAATGAATTCTAAATATTTCCTTATAAGGAAATGACTAATATTGCCTTTACCACTAAAAGCACCTCCATAGATTTTGTCTTGACTTATATAATTTAATGTATTTTGATTTAAGAAAAATTTAAAATTAACATTTACAAAATTTAAGAATTATCTTTGACCATGGCAGATGAAAGAGAATGGTGAACAACTGAACATATCAGCACTCCTATGACTCCTTCCGAGGTTAAAGGTGAAAGAAAAAGAAAGACGATTTTACTTGAGTAGGCATAGTGGTGCAATAGATGGCAGCTCAGACTGAGAAGTCAGGGAGATGAGTTCAGGTCCTAGTCAGGTTCATTACATTTGCTTGCTTGCACTTGAGAGGGATATGAGTTCATCTCTTCTCCCCCAGCTATGGGTAAATAGCAAGATAGACTGAGTTCTATAGCATTGGGTGGCAGCCAGTCTAGGAGAAGAAAAAGCAGGTAATTAAAAACCAGCCTGGAGGGGTTGGATTTAGTCAGACTATCTTACCCAATATACACCACTTCTACAGCAGCTGTAGATTCAATACTGTGGTGTGCCTACAGTTCTGAGGTGTTACAGGACTCATGATGATCGTGATCAACAAGTAGAAATAATGTGCTTAAAATCACTCTTTCTATAATAATAATGTCATAGGAATTTTTTAAACTATTATTGACCAAACGTAAGGCCCAAGTGTCACTCAAGATAGAGAGTTACTGATTGAGGTTGCGCATTGCCTGTCCCAGGAATTTTAGTTGTCTCTTCCTGATGCTCAATATTAATTTCCTTTTCATCTCTAACCTTTCCAAAACCTCATCATTGCTCACATGAAATTCAAAGGTGACTTGACATGGCAAATGACACAGCTGAAATATGGTTCTGCAGAAGGATGCTGCAGATATCATGGACCAAGCATGTGAGCATTGATGAGGTTCTGGAAAGGATGGAAACGAAAAGAAAATTAATATTGAGCATCAGGAAGAGACAGCTAAAGTTCCTGGGACATGCAGTGAGGAAGGAGGGCTTAGAGAACCTGATACTAACAGGCCAGATAGAAGGAAAAAGAAACAGGGGACAACAGTGGATAACATATTTGAAGAGCCTGAGCAAGTGAATGATAGAACGGGGTTTGCGTGGTATTGCAGGAGAAAGTGTGCTAAGAGCCACCAAGGATAGGAAAACGTGGAAAGACATGATCGCATACATTCTGAAAAGACAAGGCACATAGGAGAAGAACAAGAATATTTAAAAAATTGTCCATTGTTTTAATAAACTTGATATATGTATTAATGCACACACACATATGTAAACAGACAAGTATTTCTATACACACAAACAATATATTCCACATAAAAATGCATTGAAAAACTCCTCATCGATTACTTTAATATACGTGACATGTATCTAACCAATAAGAATCAATAGCAAATCACAAAATCCCAGTATG
The DNA here is from genome assembly GCA_037127315.1 of Ascarosepion bandense. Taxonomy (NCBI): domain Eukaryota; kingdom Metazoa; phylum Mollusca; class Cephalopoda; order Sepiida; family Sepiidae; genus Ascarosepion; species Ascarosepion bandense. Next base: position 4,220,469 of record JBBBDQ010000963.1, on the reverse strand, counting down.
CTGTCTCTTTGTAAAAATGTAACCCTATTTCTGCATATGGAAAAAAATGTAATTCTTAGTTTAATACGACAGAGCGAAAGAAATTATTATTATTGGTATTGTTGATATTGCAGTTTATTGTAAATCACAATATGAGCTCTGATTAGAAATATTTTTTATACTTATGTGCTTGTAAAATCCGAAAAATAGAAAAACTAGCTGGAAGTTGGGAAGAAAAGAAAATAATATTTTTCCCATTGTATTCAGAAGCAAATTTTTGGCCGGTAAAAGTGGAAGACAACAATAGTCAAAACAAATTGTCGGAAACTTTTGATGGGGTTAGGGTAGGGTCAGATCCTTAGTTCTCACAAGGATTTAAAAATTATTGAAAACCTAAAATGATGTAATTAAGTAGAAAAGGACGAAGAGAAAATTACGTCATGTGAGGTGTTGTTACTTCATTGGTTAAACCAAGGGAATGATATAACTCTACCTTGAGATGTGTAGGTAGAAAGAAATCTCATTGATGCATGAAAGTTGCAAACGGTGATTTCTGGCATTAAAAGGTTCCAAATAACAGATTAAGAAAAATGTAACCCTATTTCTGATTATGGAAAAAACATAATTCTTAGTTTAATACGACGAAGTGAAAGAAATTATTATTAGTAGTGTTGTTGATTTTGCAGTTTATTGTAAATCGTAATACAAGCTCTGATTAGAATTATTTAATACGTGTGCTTGTAAAATCAAAAAAACAGAAAAACTAGCTGAAAATTGAAGAGAGAAGAAATGAAAAATATATTCTTACGTTGTTTATTCAAAAGTCAATCAGAAGCTTTGTTTTTTTTTTTTTTGGCTGATAAAAGTAGAAAATAGAGATAGTCAAAACAAGACTGTCAGGACTTTTGAGGGTAAGGTCAGATCCTTAGTTCCCAAAAGATTTTAAAATTTGAAAACCTAATATGATGTAATCAAGAAAAAGAAGAGGAAATTACGTCAGAAGATGTGTTGTTGCCTCATTGGTTGAACCAAACCCCCCCATCTCAAAATGTGAAGGTGGAAGTAAGTTCATTGGTCAAAGATTTGATTTGCATAAGATGCCCCAGGTCCAGCCTGCACCTACCAAGAGAATTTGGGACAAGCATAAAAGAATTGAGACACGGCAAGAAATAGCAGTAAGAGTTGTTGAGCGAAAGAGGCAAGACAAATTTACTCCTGCTGTTGCCAAAACACCCCACTTTGGCTGCTTCCGTAAAGCTTTGGTAAAGAGCCCTGAAAAGACTTTTTTATTTGGAAAATTGAAAGCTCTGATTATTCTTAAACAAAAACTTTGCTCCGTTGTGAAAATTGAATTCAATGATTGTATATTCTGCTTCTGTTGATAATTTTTTTTAATACATATATATATATAAAGACTCTTTCCACAACTTATTCAGGCATTATCAAAATTATTTATTTATTTTTTTTTGGTGCCCTATTTTTTTTGTTAAACAAATGTTCACACACATCTGGCCTGGTTCGATGTGGTAAAGACACAGCTAGCAAGATTTCAGCATGCCTTCCTTGGATCAGAATTCACAGCGTGGGCAAGGGGGAGCGCCGTTATAATAGACATCTTGAAGACTAGCTACTGTCTCGAGGCCATCATCATGACTAGCAACCCAAGGACAACATCACAAAAATTTTTAATTTTCAACTCAGTCTCCTAAAATATTTTTAATTTTGCATTTTAGATCAATCTCTGAAGAAGCTTTCATAAAAGTGAAATATGTTAGCTTGAGACAGCTACTTCGTTCTATACTGTGTTCTGTTATCTTGTCAGATTCTAATCCATATATTCAATCTATCTAAACTTATTTATAAATGGAACTTTGTCTGTGTGTGTGTGTGTGTGTGTGTGTGTGTGTGTGTGTGTGTGTGTGTCCATTGCCTATAGACTCCGAAACGACTGAACCGATTTTCTTGAAAATTTACACAGTTGTACTACAAGTGTCTGCGAGTGTTCTTAGCTAGGTTTTGTGTCAAGGTAACCCCGATAAATATCGAAAATCAATAATCGAAAAAATCAGGTTATAGAAGGCGTGGTCCAATTTTAATCAAATTTGATACACTCATAGACAAAGACATTAGAAATGATATTCAGAAGTTTCAAGGTTGCAGTTCTTACAATAGGGCAGAAAATCAATATATATATATATATATATATATATATATATATATATATATATATCAAAGGCAAGATGTTTGTGTGTGTGTCGTTTATCTACCTGTATGTCTGTATTTTTTTCAGCCCTTTTATTTTAGTTTTGCTTTGGGTTTGGCTCTAAATAGGTATAATTGTAGTTCTTAGTCTCAGCCATGATGGCAGTTACTCAGAGGACTTATTTAGCCTTCAAAATTCAGTTTATGATGAAAAAACTTAATTGATATCAATACCAGGAAATCAAAATTTGACTTACATCCATTCATTTTTCTTTCAGTTTACGGTTTTGCTTTAACTGGAAACAACTATTGCTTTTTAGTCTTTCGTGCCAATGTCCAAAGAGTCTGAGCTCCAGGACCATGGATTAGTTTTAAAGCTTTCATTACACCCGAACAATGCCGGGCTATACTGCTAGTATATATATATATATATATATAAGTGCAAGTAAGAACAAATGTAGTAAAAATCCAGTTTACTTTTTAAAAGTGCTTAATACAAAGAAGAACAATATATTATTACAATATTTTTATTATAAGTGATTATAATAAATGCATTTTACATCCCTACACAAAAGCTATCATGTTTCAGTACTATGAATTGTACTTCATCAGGTGATGATTGCTAACTGGCAATAAAAATGATTTTTATCGATATTTAAAAACAATTTGCTACTTTTTTTATTGTGGTGTAGTGGATATTGGCTCAGAATGAGAAATCAAGGAGCCGAGTTCAAACTCCAGTTGAATTCATTGCATTCAATTACATGCAAATACCCTTGAGAAAGGTCACTTCCCTCCAGTTATGGATTAAATAGCAAGACAGATTGGGTTCTATAGCCTTTGCTGGCAACCAGGCTGCCATAGAAAGTAATGGCAACCTACTGCAGGATAATCTTCTGCCCAGTCAGTCATGTCACTTTCAAGACATGATCACCCAAGTGTGTATCACGTATGGCACTTAACTGACTGAATGAAAGTAAGGGAGTATAAGTTTAAAATTAAAAATAAAAATGGTTAATCGAGGCATACTCACAAGTATATTTTGACCTAACCACTGCAATTTATGGCCGCACCCACTTTGACTATTAAAAAAAAGTTAATGACTTGTTTTTAAAAATTGATAAAAATCATTTTTAACACCAGTTAATAACCATCAAATGATGAAGTACATTTCATAGTTCTGACAGAATTTGTGTAACATTATAAAATGTTTTTATTATAATCACTTATAATAAAATATGATAATAATAATAATAATAATAATATATATATATACAGGTTTCATTAAAAATGACAGACAAGGTATTATCATTAAGTTTTTATATAATTTTTCATGTTCATATCAATTTTTCTTTTCAGAACTCAAATTATAGAAGAATTGTCCAAAAGTTTTCTACTTTTGAGTGCATTCGTCTATACTTTTAACCATTATCAAGAATTGATTTTGTTTTACTTGTAAATAAACATTTGTAAACTTTAAATATATAGTGTCTTGTCTATGTTAAGTTACAAACACAGTAAGCACATTGTTACCATATTCATAATTGATGTTATTAAGTGTAGAATTTCTCTTTTTTATTAGTAATACATCCATTATTTTTAATCTTCTTTTAAATGTAGATGATGATATTATGTATGAATTATCAATGAGAATATCATGGATAGGTCCTGGAAGATCTCATGTATGTTTAAATGAGATTGGATGGAAGTGTTGTGGGAAAGGTGCAATAACAATCCTCTCGTCAATTTTCATGGTGGTGTAGCCAATGTAATTGTTCATGGACTTGGATAGTATTTAAAAAAACCCACAAGCAAAAATTTGTGTCACCTCAATTTTATTAGTGAATGTCCTCTTTGGTACAAAATTGGTGTTATTAAAAAAAATTTCTTCATGAGAGCATATGAGAATTCATTTTCCCTAGCACTTTTCTTCAAAGATCTCCACAATTTCAAACAAACGCTTGTCAATAACAGCTTTCCAAATTATTTACTTGGTTACCATATCAAACTTTTTTTCATAACGTAACCAATGGCAACCACAAACACACGGAGAAAAACAACAACATTAATATTTTTAAAAAATCAAATGTTTAATAACTACAGACAGGATGAATCTTCCCTTTACAATATAATATGAAATTATGCAACACCTACTATTCAAACGAGAAAACTAAATTAATTATCTACTATAAAAAATTCAAAAACTGTCAATAATTCACCTGCAAATCTAAACTGCGGAGAACAAGTATCATTTACGAATTTATAAGTACTTTGAAGAACTATGTTCCTCAAATATCTGATATAATTTGAGTTCTGAAAAGGAAAAAATTATATGAACACATGAACACATTATATCAAAAAGTTAATGATAATACTTTCTTTGTCTGTCATTTTTAATGAAACCTGCATAAAAGAGAGATTGTTGCCCACATACACAATATATATATATATATATATATATATATATATATGTATAAATTAAAAAAGGATTAATTCATTGATTTTGAATGACCATTTCAATGTGAAAATCCCCACGGGGGATAACACATCACCTCAGCAACCAAAAAATCCTTTCAGAAACTGGAGAAAAATCAGTCTAATTTTCCTTTTTAAATAGATTTGCAAAGAAATAAAAAATAAAAATAAAAAAAAGGAAAAGATAAAACAAAATAAAAACAAATAAACAAGAAAAGAAAAAATTGACATGTCTGGGTTCACAAAAAAAAAAATATATATATATATATATATATATATATATATATATATATATATATATATATATATATATATATATATATATATATATATATATATATATATATATATATATATATATATATATATATATATATATGAAATAGTATATTTTATTTTATATCTTGGCCTGAACATTCAAGAGATTTGAACTTGTATCCACCTTTGCAATCAAGTTGGTTTAAACAGCAGCTTCTCCTGGAAAGGAGGATACAAGATTGAATCCTACCCAAGGGTGCACCTTTTTTAATAATTTTTTCTCAAATATTCAGGTTCTTAGCCAAAATAAATCACTTTTTAAAATAAATGGAGCATCTACTCTAATATGAGTATCAGAGTATCCACTAAAAATAATGTTAATAATATATATATATATATATATATATAGTACTGTGCAAAAGTATTAAGACAAGAACTATTTTCTCTTTTATGAGGCATATTGATAGAAAATAAACAATTTAATTAAAGTAATTTTATTTGATTTACTCAACAAATGCTTTAACAAGAAAAAAATACTTCTTACAAAATAAATTTAATATTTAGTATAATAGCCTTCATTCTTTCAGGCATTGACATCACAAGCTTCTTCAATGTATCTAATGGTATCTCCTGCCAAGCAGCTTGTATTTGTTCCCAAAGTGTGTCTTGCAAAGTAACATTCGATGTATCAATTCGAGAGGGGGGAATAAGAAAAAAGTCAGTCATATCCAAGGATAATAGAATAATGAGTAGTTTCAAAATAACTTGTTTAATAGAAAATAGGAAAAATTAAATATAACTTCTTTTTAATACATTTCTTTTACACCTAGTTTTAAATAATCAATATTTATTAGCAATTTACTTGGCTTTTCACCCTGTATTTGAATTTCAGTGAGGTTTTTAGGAAAATCACCCCTGTCCTAATACTTTTGCACACTACCAGTAGTGAACAAAAGTGTTAGGACAGGGGTGATTTTAAACTTTATTTTGATGCCTCATAAAAGATAAAATAGTTTTTGTCCTAATACTTTTGTATAGTACTGTATATATATATATGTATATATATATATATATATATATATATGTTTGAAGTAATATATATATATATATATATATATATATATATATTACTTCAAACATTTTAGTGAATATCTGTATTTAAGTAGGTCCTGGGTATGACAATAAACTACATTTGGCAGCAAGGCCTCTTATCAGGAGATTGGCATTTTTGAGGAGTATGGAACCATCTTTTAATTACTGTTGTTCTCAGATCCACCCTGACCTGCAGTGGTAGCATCTGTTAGGGCCCCAGCTATGGACAAATAGTGAACCCCTACTGCTAGAGATACAATTTTTTTTATTAAGTTTACTTGTAATGCGTAGAACAGTAGAAGTAATACACACTGTTTAAAAAAACGCATCCACTATAATAATGTTCAAAGAAATAAAAATGTTGGATTAAAAACAAATTCATTAAAAGCTTCACTCACTCAGCTGACCTCAAGTGAAACGACTACATTGAATCAATAACTAAATTTACTGCTAGAAGAGTCGGGTCACTGTGTCAGGCCAGAAAGTTTTTCACGTCTGAATCCATCTTGCACATATACAAATCTACCATCTGCCCGTGAATTGAATACTGTGGCCATATCTGATTGGGTGCCCCTGCTATTTATCTTGGAGTTCTCAATAAAATCCAAAAGAGAATCTGCAAAGTAACTGATTTCGACCTGGCAGCTCGGCTCAAGTCACTTTCTCACCAATGAGATGTGGCTTCCATCTGTCTCTTCTAAAAATATTTTCATGGCTTTTGCCTCAACGAGCTTAGCTCCATGTTGCTCCCTCTACATGAATTTACTAAAGCTACTAGACTAGCAACAAGATCCCACCCTTTTGCAGTTAAATCATTTAAGTGTAGCTGTCACTTCTACTCTATCAGCTTCTTTTCTCACACTTTCTGCTTGTGGAACTTCCTTCCATATAATTGCTTTCCTGATAGCTACAATCTCCAAAAGTTTAAATGCAACATAAATTACCATCTTCTATCTTCTTGATTCCCAACTTTCTCTTATCCTATCCTTTTCTATACTTGCTTCCCTGACAGCTACAATCTCCAAGAATTTAAGTGCAATGTCAATTTCCATCTCTTATCTTGCTGGCTCCCATACTTCTTTTATCCTTTCCCTGACAATCTTGTTCTTTTTCCTTTTCATTCTACTCTCACATAACTTTCTTTACACTATTATTCCTATCCATCTCTTATTCACTTTTGACACCCCCTGTAACCTGTTCCTCTTTCTCTTCACTCTCTTCTTATGTAGCCCTCTGCATATCAGTGGCAGTACGGCCTTGCTTGGGGTGAAATGATTATAAAAAAATTCTTATCATCAAATAAATTCAAATTTGAAAATTATCATTCCCCAAAAATTAGAAAAGTAGCCCTGGTGCACTGTCACCGGCTTCCGTGGTTCGCTGCTGCTGCACGTCTTCCCCTGTCTTGCTGTTTGCCGTTGCCATTTCCACTGCTGCCACCACCTCTGCTGCCGCCAAACCGCTGCCAAAACGAGGTGACAACGACTAAGATTTCTATGCCGCCACCAGGGCAAAGCATATTCGAAAACAACAAAAGGATATGCGTAGTGGTGCAGTTGATATCAACTTGGAATGACAAATCAGGGAGCCAAGTTCGAATTCCAGTTGAATTCTTTGCATTCACTTATGTACAAATACCATTGGGAAAAGTATTAATCCATCTCTTCCCTCCAGTTATGGGTTAAATAATAAGACCGATAGAGTTCTATAGCCTTGGTTAATACTGCAAAAAGTAATGGTAACCTACTGCAGGATAATCTTCTGCCCAGTCAGTCATATCACTTTCGAGACATGATCGCCTAAAGCGTGTATCACATATGGCACTTAACTGACTGACTGAATATAATAGTTGGAAACATGATGAAGGCTTCTACTGGGCATAAAATGTGGGATCAGTTTTATATTGTTATGAAGCAATAAACTGATCCCCCACTAATTACTACTTAAAAATATGATACATCTCTTTCCCCTCTAGCTATGAGTCAAATAACAGGACAGATTGGGTTCTATAGCCTTGGCTGTCAACCAATCTACTGCAGAAAGCAATGGCAACCTACTGCAGGATAATCTTCTGCCCAGTCAGTTAGGTCTCTTTGAAGATACGATCACCCAAAGCGTCTATCACATATGGCACTGGACTGGTTAAAATATAAAAAACAAACGTATAAATAATTACATAATTTAAATTAAACTGAAATAAATGACCAGTAAATTTATATGATGATGAATATTTGTTGATAATATTTACTGAGTTTTTCTTAATACACAATAATTAAATATAGCCACAATTTAATCTGAAAATACATTTGATACTTGCTGAAAGTCAATAATATAAAATAATTAAATAAAATAAATTGAATCTATAATTAAGTAATTTAAAATAAATAACCAATAAACTTGAATATTATGAATATTTCTATTTTCTGGATGATATGATTATTGAGGAATTTGCAATAATGACGAAATTATGTATTTAAAGCAATTTTAAAAATGTATCTGTAAGTCTATGTCTATATTTTTTTTTTTTTTAATCATCTCACCCCAAGCAAGGCATTCCACTGCCACTATTGCGCATGGGGCTACATAGGGGAAGGAAAGAGGAGTGGATAGACATAGGGAATGTCAGGAGAAAGGTGACAGATGAGTAAGGATAGCGAGGATGAGGGTCGGGCAGATGGGAAGAGTGCTTGATAGAATGGGAGCAGGTTGGTGTGTTAGGAGGTGTGTATTGACCTTACATTTAAACTCCTGGAGATTGTAGCCGTCGGGGAAGCAATCGTTTGGAAGAGAATTCCACAGTCGGGAAGTGCGAGGAAAGAAACTGTTGGAGTAGAAGTTACAGCTGCATTTTATCGGTTTCACTGTAAAAGGGTGGGATCTAGTTGCTAATCTAGTATCTCATTCAAATTCGTATTTAGGGGGCACCAGTGATCTAAGTTCATCAGAGCAGAAGCCATGAAAGTATTTATAGAAGAGACACAGGGAAGCCACGTCTCGCCGGTGGGAGAGAGACTGCAGGCGGTCTGCCAAGTCGGTATCTATCACATTACAGACCCTCCTCTGAACCTTATCGAGAAGCCCGAGGAGAACAGCAGGGGCACCCGACCAGATATGGCAGCAGTATTCAATGCACGGGCGGATGGTAGATTTGTAAATGTGCAGGATAGATTTAGACGGAAAAAACTTCCGGGCCCTACACAGAGAACCGACTTTCATAGCAGCGGATTTAGCAATGGATTCGATATAGTCATTCCATTTGAGGTCCGCTGAAAGTGTGAGACCAAGGAGGCGTAGTGTTTTACTCTCTGGGAGGCAAGCCTGGTCCATGCTAATGGGAGGTAGGTGAGATTGTCGATGATGGTTAATTGACAGTAGCTTCGTTTTAGAAGCATTAAAATTTACTAGCCATTTCTTACCCCAGTCCAATATGGATTGGAGGTCTTTTTCAATCTCGGCTGCGAGTTTAGCTTTGACGCCTACACCAGATTTTTGTTGGAGGCGAGAGTAAACTGTGGTGTCATCGGCGTACAAACCTATTTGGGTTCTTATGGAATCAGGGAGATCATTAATATGTATACAAATACCAAAATGAATGCTATGAATATATTCGGATGAGCTCAATGAGCCCACACTTTAAAATTTGACCAATTACAGGGAAATTTTGGAGTGATATGAAATCGGTTATTAGAGCAGATTCTCAGGACAACATTAGCTACCACTGACTTGATTATATTGCTAAAATGACCTTATTTTAATAGTAAGCACTTAATAAAAATCATAAATTTTGTTGAAAAATTCACTCATTAAAAAAATTTATTTCTGGGATCCCTCTGGGATTAGATGCACTGAAGATTACACTTCATTAGTTTCATAGATATACCACTGGATAGAAAACAAACATAAATAAATAAAATTAAATGTTCAATTATGTCAAATTCAATTTCTAATAAATTTATGTCAGATGTTAATGTCTTTTCAGGAAAATAGGTTTGCTGTAAGCAAATTCAGTTTTATAATCAAATCTCTTAACATGTGGATGTAATGTCATTATGTGACCTAGAAATTCTAAATGTATCTTTTGATTTGTAAATATGTGTCCTTCTGTTCTTATTTTTCTTAATTCTTGCTACTTGCACAGATGTTCAGTCCCTGGTATTTTAAGCATTCTTTGGTAGAATCACATCTCTGTTAAATCAAGTCTCTTTTTCACCTAATACTGATTGGTTAACATCTACCTATCTATCTATCTATCTATCTATCTATCTATCTATCTATCACATCTATCTGTTTCTATCTATCTATCTATCTATCTATCTATCTATCTATCTATCTATCTATCTATCACACTCTGTTTCTATCTATCTATCTATCTATCTATCTATCTATCTATCTACTCTGTTTCTATCTATTTCTATCTATCTATCTATCTATCTATCTATCTATCTATCTATCACACTCTGTTTCTATCTATCTATCTATCTATCTATCTATCTATCTATCTATCACACTCTGTTTCTATCTATCTATCTATCTATCTATCTATCTATCTATCACACTCTGTTTCTATCTATCTATCTATCTATCTATCTATCACACTCTGTTTCTATCTATCTATCTATCTATCTATATCTATCTATGTTCATATCTCTCTCTCTCATTGCTTACATACAACACATTAAAATTTCCCTTCTCTGATTCCATGTGCCTATAGCTTAGGGGGTAGCGACTCAGACTGAAACCAAATCGGTCAAGTTTTGATCCCAGCCAGAAGCAAGTGGATGTGTCTAGCTACACTGATCAGCTGTGATACAGCAAAACAGGCTTGTATGTGGATGACTAATATATTATGCTCTCATTACGATTGAGCTCTCTAGAGAAGAAAATTTAAAAAAACAGTTTCCACTTCTGCGATATATGCGTTACTCTTTAAATAAATTGAGTTCTTTCGGTGACTGGCGTGTGTATACAGTGCTTATATCAGTCAGTTAAGTGCCATACATGATACACACTTGGGCGATCATGTCTCGAAAGAGACATGACTGACTGGGCAGAAGATACTGGAAGGAATAGATGGATTAATACCTTTCCCAAGGGTATTTGCACGTAAGTGAATGCAATGAATTCGGTTGGAATTCGAACTCGGCTCCCCTATACAACACATTAAAAATTCCCTTCTTCGATTCCATGCGACTATGGCTTAGTGGGTAGCAACTCTGACTGACACCAAATTGGCTGAGTTTCAATCCCAGCCAGAAGCAAGCGGAGGTGTCTAACCACACTGATTAGTTGTGATACAACGAAACAGGCTTGTATGTGGATAACTAGCATAATATATATATATATATATATATATATATATATGTATATATATATGGTTAAATAAAATAAAGACAAGAGAAAAACTGTATTTTAAATAGCCTACATGTTTCGTCCTGTGATGGACTTTATCAAGGCAAAAAGACGAAATGAACTTTATTCTAAATTACGTATCTATAAACAAACATTGTTGGCAACCACAAAGACGCTCACAAATCATTTCAAAAGATCAACAGAATATTTTAGTTTTTAGAATTTCTTCATGTGTAGTGCAAAGTCACGAGATATTAAAATGAAGGGAATTTGACCGTTTTCTTTGAAAACTGTTTATTTCGTGTGTTAGTCTGTTTTAGAATTTCTTCATGTGTAGTGCAAAGTCACGAGATGTTAAAATGAAGGGAATTCAACCGTTTTCTTTGAAACTTTTATTATGTACGCTAGTCTGTTTTAGTATAATTTCCATAAGTAAAGGTGAGATTGCGAAATATCCACTGTTTGTTTATAGATATGTAATTTAGAATAAAGCTCGTTTCGTCTTTTTGCCTTGATAAAGTCTATCACAGTACAAAATGCATAGGCAATTTAAAATACTGTTTTCCTCTTGTCTTTATTTTATTGAACCATTCTGTCTTTAATTTCAGATCATAATTGAGTATATTTTTACAAATATATATAGTGTTGAATTGTGATAGTTTTGGCACCAAGATTGTTGCTTTTTCAGTAGTTTTATTGATAAAAGATACTTTGGCAAGTAGGTTTTTATCAGAAGGTGCTAAATATAGTTTTGGGAATACGGATTGATAGTTTTAGTCCGAAGAATTTGTCACTTTAACTGAACAGGTTCCTGACAACTTTTGAAGTTTTGTGACAGAAAATAAAATATCGCATCCCCAACAAGCAAAGACATCGTAATGGAGTCCTCACAAAACTTTGAAGTCAGCATGAACCTGCTCAGTTAAAGTGACAAATTCTTCGGACTAAAGCTACACACACACACACACACACACACACACACACACACACACACACACATATTATAAACGGTCTGCTAAGAAACAAGTAACTAAAACTAAAATACAATTTTAATACTAAAATGGGAGAAATAATAGACAGGGAAAAAATGGACAAAAAAAAAAAACAGAATAAATAGTTCCAGTGAGTATAAAAAAGAAAATGATAACCCACAACACTCATAGTCATGAAAAAGAATGAATAAATTTCTCTTTCTGTCAGCACGAAGATCGCCAGTATAATTTAATATAGACTGTGTCTAAAGTGCTAATATGTTTTGCCTAGCGTGCTTTGCCCAAAATGGAAAGCCAAAAATATATATATTTATATGCACAATCCGATCTATCAATCTATTTATCTATCTATCTCAGTCTGTTCATTATCTATCTATCTATCTATCTATCTATGTCAGTCTGTTCATATCTATCTATCTATCTATCTATCTATGTCAGTCTGTTCATTATCTATCTATCTATCTATCTATCTATCTCAGTCTGCTCATATTTATCTATCTATGTATCTATCTCAGTCTGTTCATATTTATCTATCTATCTATCTTGGTCTGTTCATTATCTATCTATCTATCTATCTATCTATCTATCTATCTATCTATCTCAGTCTGTTCATATCTATCTATCTAGTTTTATAATATACAATATTTATGAGTAAAAGACACATATGTCATTATAAAAGTGGATAATACTAAGCAACAACGATATGTTTACGCATGAACACATTTTTTAGGTCTGGAGATTGCTTTTCATCATGAAACAAACTGTTATCATTTAGTGGTGACCTCAGTGTCCACTTTTATATTTTTATAAAATATATAGTCAGTAAGAATTCATTTATAAAACATTTTATATATATATATATATATATATATATATATATATATATAAAACGTAGCACACTTGGTATATTATCCAGGTAAATTCTGATAGAGACGAACTCAAAAGAACTCAATGTTAAATTCATTTATTTAATTTAACAGAGTAATAGAATTTAGAAAAAAAATTGATATACTACAATTTCAATGGTTAATACATATTTCACCACACAATGATGACATTGTGGCTCGTCAGACCCAAATAGTACAACAGTTGATCCTCAAAATATCCCCCTCAAAAAATTTTTATTTATCCATATTTAAAATAGACATTTGTAACAGTATCATACATATATTTAAATAAATTTCTGATACCACATAACTTGCACATAGTTTTAAACAGAAAAAAAATATTTTTCCACTATTTTTAGCCAACACCTCATCAAAAGTATCGCTGACTTTAAGAATGTGTTTTTGTAGTACTATGTCATGCATGGATGGGTGTCCTTGCCAGTGCCTCCAGTGGTCAATCCTGAGGCCACACTATGCTGCAGTCAGCACCAGTTCCCTTCAAAAACATGTTGCATTTGATGGCTGACTGCTATTGCTATTTTGAACCTCTCCTTACCAAAATAACTCTATATCATCACAATACACAATCAAAGATATAAAACTAAACCAGCCGAACAAAAAACATCTAAACCCAACAACATCTCTTTCTCTAATATCCATGGTCAGTCAGTTAAGTTCCATATGTGATACATATCTGGGCGATCATGTCTCGAAAGAGACATGACTGATTGAGCAGAAGATTATCCCACAGTAGGTTGCCATTGCTTTCTGCGGTAGACTGGTTTCCAACAAAGGCTATAGAACCCAATCTGTCCTGTCATTTAACCCATAACTGGAAGGAAGAGATGGATTAATACCTTTCCCAAGGGTATTTACACCTAAGTGAATGCAATGAATTCAACTGGAATTCAAACTCGGCTCCCCGATTTCTTGTTCCGAGCCGATATCCAACGCACCACAATGCACACATCCATGGTATTTGTACCAATTTTGCAGTGTGGAATCATTCCTCCATGAACATATCCCTGATATCTTAGCTGTCTGTGAAACTAAACTCAACCCGACAATTCCTTATTCTGATTTCTTGATTTCTAGATACCATCCTCTCTTCAATGTCCACCCACATGGCCTGGGAGTTAATGGCTAGGGAGTTTTCTCTTGAATTCCTTGACCCTTTCTACATGTGTCTTCATCTCTCTCTCTCTTCTATTCTATGTGCCCTGTCCCTTCAGGATGTAGACAATCATGGCTTTCCACGTTTCCCTCTCCCTGGTGGCTCTGAGCACACTTTCTCCTGTTACACCATGCAATCCTCGTTCCGTCATCCACCTGATTAGGTCCTTCAAATATGTTATGTTATATTGCTTTCCCCTGTCTCTTTTTCTCACTATCTGGCCTGTTAGTATCAGATTCTCCAAGCCCTCCTTCCTTATTGCGTGTCTCAGGAACTTCAGATGTTTCTTCCTGATGCTCAGTATTAATTTCCTTTTTGTTTCCATCATTTCCAAAACCTTATCATTTCTCACATGCTTGATTCATGATATTCGCAGCATCCTTCTGTAGAACCACATTTCAGTTGCTTCAGGTTTTTCCTTCATCTTTGATGGTATTGTCCAGCATTCACTGCCATATTGAAGGACAGACATCACGTAGCAATCCAGTACTCTCTTCCTAGTTTCTAGCGAAATTGTCCTGTTTCTTAATGCCTTACTCAACTTCTGGAATGCTTCCTTCGCCATGCCAATTCGCCTTCGGATCTCTGTGTCACACTTTCCATCTTCTGTTATAACGCTTCTCAGGTATTTAAATTTTTGTACCTGCTTGATTCTAGTATGCCCGACATTTTGGGCTGCCCTTTTTACTGACAACCATGCATTCAGTTTTTGTGCAGTTCATTTCTAACACAATAAGCTATCTCTTTTTTTCTTTACCACTGCCCTTTCTTTTCTAACTGCTAGATTCTAGATTGTATTTCTGTCAATATAGAAAAGGTTATTTCCCTTCAGCCATTTGCTAGTGAATATGTATTTAGTAACTTCAATGCCCATCATTGCAAGTGACTGGTAAACTCAGTCACTGATCTTGCTTGAGTCCTAACGCTGAACTTATCACTCAATCTCATACACAAGTGGTGGATTTGCCCACACATTTCCCCACTAATAACAACGGACACACTTCTCTTTTAGATTTATTCTTTATTTCTATCCCTGACTCTTGCAAGCGGATGTGCGTTGTGGCACAGTGGATATCAACTCAGAACGAGAAATCGGAGAGCCGAGTTCGAATTCCAGTTGAATTCCTTGCATTCACTTACATGGAAATACCCTTGGGAAAGGTATTAATCCATCTATTCCTTCCAGTTATGGGTTAAATAACAGGACAGATTGGGTTCTATAGCCTTGGTCGGCAACCAGTCTACCGCAGAAAGCAATGGCAACCTACTGCGGGATAATCTTCTGCCCAGTCAATCATGTCTCGAAAGAGACATGATCGCCCAAGCGTGTATCACGTATGTCACTTAACTGACTGACTGACTCTTGCTATGTTGTGCGGCTCTGCCTTCTTGGCAATTATGATCATGCTGTAGTGTCTCTAAATGTCTCTTTTTACTCTGCTTCCATCCAGGAACCTCCTACCAACAGAATATTTTACTGCTCTCAATGAGTGAACTGGGACTTGTTCTGAGATTTCCTTTGTGAGGTCCTGGGTATGACTGTAAACTGCATCTGGCAGCAAGGCCCCTGATTGGGAGGTTGTGAAGAACATGGAACCACCTCTTAATTGTTGTTGTTCTCAGATCCCTCCATGAGTTGTAGCACCTGTTAGGGTCCCAGCTATGGGCAAATAGTTAACCCCCCCAAGCCAGGGTCAAAACACTATGAAAGTATAAAAATACACTTTTATAGAAATATATACACAAAAATAGACTTTTATAGAAAAATATACATTTTTGAAGAAAAAATTATTACCATAACACATTCTTGAAGAAAAAAATTATTCTCAGCAAAACATTTTTGAAAAAATTTAATTAAAATCTGAGTAAAACAACCATCTCACTATAACTAAACATTAAAAAAAATACCTTAAACCCCATCTTTTTAGCATTAAATAACCCACAGATGTGTTGATATGTCATTAAACAAAACTCAAACTCTACCATTTCTTCTTTCATTCTTGTCATGTGCCTCATTCATCAGTAGCTTCACTAAATTGAGTGTCACTCGAGTTTTGTATTCGGTTAACTTTAGTGTAAAAAAATATGATTAAAAGATGTTGTTTTAGTTAATAAAACAATCTTAACCTAATCAATTCAAGGGGCAATTGTTATCTACCCTACTTATCATAAACTTCACTTTCTTCCATTTCTGCATTCGGCAGTAACGCCTCTGATTGGGGAGGTTGTGAGGGGCATAGAACCACCTCTTAATTGCTGTTGTTCTCAGGTCCACCCTGACCCGGAGTGGTAGCACCTGTTAGGGTCCCAACTATGGACAAATAGTTAACCTCCCAAAATGAGGTCAAAACACTATGAAAGTATAAAAATACACTTTTATAGAAGTATATGCATAAAAATAGACTTTTATAAAATAAATATACATTTATGAAGGAAAAATATTACCAACAATGCATTTTTGAAGAAAAAATTATTACCATAACACATTTTTGAAGGAAAAAAATTATTCTTAGCAAAACACTTTTTAATAAAATACTAGAAAATATTTTCAGTTTTCTAAAATAAAAAAGAATAAAAACAAAATTTTTTTATTAAAATCTTACTAAATCAACCTTCTCACTATAACTCAACATTAAAAAAATACCTTGAACCCCCACCTTTTTGGCATGAAATAGCCCACAGAGGTATTGATATGCCATTAAACAAAATTCAAAACTCTACCATTTCTTCTTTCATCTTTGTCATGTGCCTCATTCATCAGTAGCTTCAATAAATTGTGTGGCATTCGAGTTTTGTATTCGGTTAACTTTAGTGTAAAAAAAAAAAATGTGATTAAAAGATGTTGTTTTAGTTAATAAAACAATCTTAACTTAATCAATTCAAGTTATCTATCGTCTCAATTTCCTTTGTGAAGTCTCTTGGAACAAAGTGTTTAGTCTCTCTGTTGAAGATTTTGCTTCTGAGTTTTCCTCCTGGTTGAAAGCCAGCATCAAGACTTTCATCCTTGCTAGGAAATTTCAACTTAAACCTTATACTTCCTTGGTTCTCTCCTGCTACTCAGCAGCCATCAAAATGAGCAAAATTAAAAATATAAAAAGACAACAATTTACCCATCGCACTTTGCATATTAAGCACTCTTTTTTTTCTTTTACTATTTTTTATTGCTTTAAACCTATTATGCCAATGTTTTTACTAATGTTTATTTAATAAAAGGCCTGATAACTCCACACAAAAACCCCCTCAACTTTCTTAGTGGCATTAACACTTTACTTGGGGTGAAAATTATTTTAAAAATTAAAACCCATATTTAAAAATTATCTATTGCTTTAATACACGTGACATATCCAACCAATAAGAACTAATCCGAAATCATAAAATGCCAGTATTCTGTGTCTCTTTGGGTTTCATTTATTTTTCTCTTGACCTCTAAAGTAGCTTTAATCCAAGTGAAACCTGTCAGATTGAAATACATTTCCTATTTCGTTCTTTACTCGTGTGTGTGTGTGTGGATGTGTAAAATCTAGTCATATTTTATCAAGCCTTGCACTGGCCCTGATTATAATAAGAGCGGGTGCTGTTGAAAATTTCATACTGAGATAAGGACCTTCTTCTATATGGTTTGACCCTTTTGAACAGTGGGGTAATATTAACTAACATTACTGTCCAACATACACCTAAACAGACAAGCATTTCTATGCAAACAAAATCATAAAATGCCAGTATTCTGTCTCTTTGGGTTTCATTTTTTTCTCTCGACCTCTAAAGAAGCTTTAATACAAGTGAAACATGTTAGATTGAAATACATTTCCAATTTCATTCTTTTTTCTTTATTCTATAACACACACACACACACACACACATATATATATTTATTATAAATTATGTTTTAGAACATGTACATAATTTCTTCTATATATGTCCTCTTCTCTACAAATATATGACTGTTTTAGTGTTTGGAACCCAAACACATCATCGGGTTCCAAACACTGAAACAGCCATATGATTGTAGAGAAGAGGACATATATAGAAGAAATTATGTACATGTTCTAAAACATAATTTATAATAAATATTCACAGCTCTATACACCATATATCGAGCACTGTTTTAAATTAATGTTTTGGACGGAAAAAATTTTCTCTTTTTTCTCTCCTCATTCTATACTAACTCCGATATATATATATATATATATATATATATATATATATATATATATATATAATGTTTGTCACTTAGCTGATCAGTGTTATTTCAGTCATGTCGACTTCAAAGTTTTGGGGAAAGCATTATTGTGACGTCTTCAATCTTCAGGGTTTTGTTTTTCAACTAAGTGACAAACTACTCCACATTAATTCTATTAATGCTTTATCTTTGTCTTCAAAGGTTCATAATGAGATGAGGACCTTCTTCTATATGGTCTGACCCTTTTGGACAGTAGAGTAATATTAACTAACATTACTGTCCAACATACACCTAAACAGACAAGCATTTCTATGTAAAAACATACGCATACACTATTATACATTTTACCATACAAAATATTCCATATGAATATATTTAAAAAATATCTATTTCATTAATACTGTTATATAGCAATATACAACAAACACGCATATATATAAAAATATACGTTGTATTTTTATTAATGACGATGAACCGTGTAGCCTAGGGAACAGAGAGTGAGAGAGCGCACCTCTAAGGGTTGACGGGAGAGTCGTAGTATCTGTTGTGTCTCTCTCCTGCTACTCTGGTCTGTCTGGTGAAATCCGTGCGCCAAGGTCTTTTTATAATCTCCAAACCGGGACTTCCGGATATTTGCCTCACCCACGCACGCCCACGTAATTCTCAGATACACCTGTTCTGTTTGCCTCTTGTAGCCATTTCCGCTACTGCCGGAAATAAGGTCAAACAAACATCCGTTCCTTTCAATGACCGGAAACGCCCCCGCTTGCATCAGCTTCCTCGGGTGGGCCCAGATTGTTATATTACAATACATGTGACACATATCTGACCAATAAGAACTCAAAATCATAACTTACCAGTATTCGCATTTTTCTCTTGGTCTCTGAAGAAGATTTTGCAAAAAGGAAAACATAGACTGAGATATGTTTCCTTTTTTTCTTTTTTTTATCATCTTGTAAGATGCCAATAGATATATTCAACTCATCATATATATATATATATATATATATATATATATATATATATATGATGCTTGTAGTACTATTAGATTCTGATACATTTCCTATTTGTTCTTTATTTCATCATCTTGAACCAGATATTCAACACGCACATATATATATTATGTATGAAATGATTTGTTTGAATATTATTGATACTCATATTTATGTAGATATTCTGTTTTATAATCAAACAGTATTATATATTTATTTTAACAGGCCTTGTTATTTACCACAAATTTTTGTTACAAAAATGGGTGTCATTCGGCAGGATTTGAACCTGCGACCCCTATCCACATTAGGGAAGCCACCAATAAATCTGTCGCGTCTTAGACCTCTCAACCACGAATGACGATCAGTCTAAATGAAGTCAAATCAAGCCTACATAACACAATTTTCAATTCATCATAATAACCATATCTGCTCTGAAATGTATTGTAATGTCAACAAATGTAAACGTGTTATGGAAATTAACGAAGATTAACAAAATTGGTTATAAACAACCGACAGTTTGAAATTATATGTTTGAGCATTATTTTTGATCGATACTCATATTTAAGCAGATAATCTGTTTATTTTCACCAGGCAGGGCATTGCTTTTCGTTGTAGGTGTGTCATTCACTGCAAACTGCCTACATATGGACAGGTAACAAATTCAGCAGGTATACAAAGATTGAAAGGGGTGTAAAACAAGGATGTATCTTTTTACCAGATCTATTCAACTTGTACAGCGAGACTATTCTGAGAACCCTAGATTTTATAAATTTTATTTTCATCGAAGGCCACAACTTGAACAACATAAGGTATGCAGATGATACAGTGCTGATAGCAGACATAGAAAGGAAACTACAAGACCTCCTACAGAAAGTAGCTGAAGAGAGTGACAAGAAAGGACTACAAATAAACGGCAAGAAAACCGAATACATGATCATCAGCAAAAAGAGCCACCCAAAATGCCAAATACAGGTGGGGGACTCTAAAATCAAGCAGGTACAGAAATTGAAATACTTAGGAAGTGTTCTAACAGAAGACAGAAAGTGCAACACTGAGATCCAAAGGCGAATTGGCATGGCGAAAGAAGCATGGAGTAAAGTATTAAGAAACAGGACAGTTTCACTAGAAACAAAGAAGAGAGTACTGGATTGTTATGTGATGTCAGTTCTTCAATATGGCAGTGAATTCTGGACAATATCATTGAAGATGAAGGAAAAAACCTTGAAGCAACTGAAATATGGTTCTAGAGAAGGATGCTGCGAATATCATGGATCAAGCATGTGAGCAATGATGAGGTTTTGGAAAGGAAAAGGAAATTAATATCAGCTAAAGAGACAGCTAAAGTTCCTGGGACATGCAATGAGGAAGGAGGGCTTGGAAAACCTGATACTAACAGGCTAGATAGAAGGGAAAAAGAGATGAGAAATGCAGCAGATAACATATTTGAAGTACCTGATCAGGTGGATGATGGAACGAGGGTTGCGTGGTGTAACAAGAGAAAGCATGCTAAGAGCCACCGGGGATAAGGAGATGTGGAAAACCATGATTGCATACATCCTGAAAGGGCAGGGCATATAGAAGAAGAATATATATGCCAACTGTTTATAAGAAATTATTATGTGGATATAAAATGGGGGCTCAAATCTATATTATAATCAATATATAAACTGATCCCTCATTTTGTGGCCATACTAGTTTCTATACATTTATATTCTAGATTTATGGGCTTCATCTAGTGCATGACAGAATGAGGGTTGCATGGTGTAACAGGAGAAAGCATGCTAAGAGCCATCAGGGATAGGGAGATGTGGAAAACCATGATCGCCTATGTCCTGAAAGGACAGGGTACATAGAAGAAGACAATATTATCTTTTATATCATATTAATACTAATATGAATATTAATAAATATTACATCATATTGCAATATTCTTTTCTTTGTTTTTGCTGATTTATTGCTCCTTTATACTTTGGTTAGCTTTTGTTTTTATGGCATATCAACCTTGGTGGGTCATTTAATGCCAACTAAATTTTATTTATTTATTGCTGATAACACCTTTTTCTTTTCAACAATTTATTGTTGTTTTTATATAAGTTTTGTGTCTAGTAATACTTTTTTCTTTTTGAGTATCAAGATTCATTAGGATTTGTTTTTAAGGGCAGGGTCACCAAGTCCTACCCTTGTTATTTAACCCATAACTGAAGGGAAGGGATGGATTAATACCTTTTCCAAGGTTACCAGCGCTGAAGTGAATGCAGGGTATTCAACTGGAATTCGAACTCAGCTCACTGATTTCTCTTTCCGAGCCGATATCCACTACACCACAATGCACATCTGTCACGAAACACTTACAGCATCTGGTATTCCCAAGCGGTCACCCATCTAAGTACTGACCAGGCTCAACGTTGCTTAACTTTGGTGATTGAGTAAGAACCGGTGTATTCAACATGATAGGCAGTAAGCCTCCCATTTAAGCTATGCTTTGAAAATCATTTACAATTATGACTGAGTAGTGAGTTGATCTTCACTGGGTCTCCATACTTTGAACCTTGTGCCACAAGTGGAATGACTATATAGAATCCATCAGACCTCAATTGGAATGACTATATAGAATCCATAGCTAAATCCGCTGCTAAGAAGGTTGGTTCTCTGTGTAGGGACCAGGAAGTTTTTTTCCACCTGAAACAATCCTGCACATATATAAAATCTAGCATCCACCCGTGCATTGAATACTGCTGCCATATCTGGTAGGGTGCTCCTATTATCCACCTAGGGGTCCTTGACAAAATCCAACGGAGAATCTGCAATGTGATCGATCCCAACTTGGCAACTCTGATACAGTCACTTTCTCACCAGTGCAATGTGGCTTTCCTGTGTCTCTTCTACATGTACTTTCACGGCTTCTGCTTTGATGAACTTAGCTCACTGGTACCCCCTATATATGAATTTACTCGAGCCACAAGATTAGCAACTAGGTCTCACCCTTTTGCTGTGAAATCAATAAAATGTAAACACAAATTCTACTGCAACAGCTTTTTTTCTCGCACTTCCTGCCTATGGAATTCCCTTCCGTTTGCTTGCTTTCCTGACAGCTACAATCTCCAAGAATTTAAATGTAAAGTCAATAGTCATCTCCTATCTCACTAACCTGCATCCTCTCTCTCTCTCTCTCTCTCTCTCTCTCTCATCCTCCTTTCTCCATCCACTCCACTCTCATCAGTATTCTCATCTTCTCTCACCCTCTTCCCTGTCACCTGTCATTTTTTTTCATAACTTTCCTTCTGTGTAATTCCCTGCTCAACAGTGGCAGTAAAATACCTTGCTTGGGACGTTACGATTATAAAAAAAAATATATTTAAATGTAGTGTCACATTTAAGTTAAAACACTTCCTAGATATTTACATACTGCACTTGTTTGGTGTTGACAATTTTTAAGAAAGTAAAACATAAAACATTTGACCTTGTGCCACATCAAAGCTATGCTTAGAAAATAATTTACAGTTATGACTTAGAGAGTTTGATCCTCACTGGATGCTCTAAACTTTAGGCCTTGTGCTAGATTTAAGCTTTCATTTAAAAAATCACCATAATTTGCTTAGCTTTTTGAAGGCATCTTTCAGTATCACAATGCATGTTCAAATTGACAATTTTTATGAGAGTGAAATATAATTCCATTTAAAAATGAAGACAATTACATTTCAGTGAATGGTCCTGGAATATAAATAATCTCCTCTTTAGACAATCATGTTAGAGACAGGATTATAAATATACTAATTATTTATTTATGCTTCAAGAAAAATTCTATACAGATTAAAACAGGAAAAAATAGGGAGATAACTTAATTATTATCACAGTAGATAATAACTGTCAAATCCATATAAAAATAACAGACATGTGTTCATCTGGTTTTTTTCACAAACAATTTATCTCAATCTCAGTGTGGCTGTCATATTTTTGTTGTTAAAAAAATGTGCACGCAAAAATTTCAGCTTAATCTATTATGTGATTCAGCTATCTTTTCAGTTCAGAGATATAAAGAGTTTTGTTCTTTGCTTTTTATTAAAAAAATCAATATAATGTAGATATGTAAGTATTACATACACTTTTTTTTTTAACTAAAACTTGCCTTCATGCACTCTAAGGTTTAAACAGAGCACATAAATCACCAAGATGAACTTTGACTTTGCAATCCAGGAATGTCATAATTCTTTGCCGCCAAAACACTGCTTCGGTCTTGTGACTTTTAGTTTTGCATATTGTATTTTATAATTTTGCAACAACCAGAGGAACAAAGAAGAAGAATGATGCCAGAAAAAAATAAAAAACTGAAAATAGAAATATATATATATATATATATATATATATATATATATATACATAAAACAGATATAAATACATTATATATATAAATATATGTATATACGTATAGGTATATATACACATCTAATATATATATATATATATATATATATAAAATTTTTATGTATATATTTAATATATATTGATATATATATATAAGATATATAAATAGATAATACATAATGAGCCAGACAAACCTACCTAGGTTTCACTTAAACGGATTGTCAGGGAGCCAGCTTTCTCTGACGATCCGTTTAGGTGAAACCTAGGTAGGTTTGTCTGGCTCATTAGGTGTTATCTATTTATTTTGCTCTACCTCTGTATTGAGCACTTTCTGTTAGATGATTACTTGTATCGGGTTTTTTCTTTGGGCTACATGCTGACTCAGTCAGGACACTTTTGACTGATGTTCATGTCCTAAAGCACTTTTTTTTTAAAACCATTTTTTTCCTTCCACTGAAAGTTTTTGAGGACGGTTTTCAACACAAGTATAATAATAATTTTGTTTTATATATATATATATATATATATATATCATAGTTCATCTATTTCATAACAACTATATTTTTCTGGTATTAAGTATGTGCCATTTTTGTTTCAATTTTCTCTAAAACTTCATTATTGTTCACGTGTTCAGTCCATATTATTCTCAACATCCTCCAGTAGAACCTCATATCTGTTGCCTCAATCTCTTATTCATCTTTGAGAATATTTACCGTATTTGAGGACTAATATTCTGTAGCAGTTACATATTTTTTTCTTTGTTTCTAAGGAAATTTTTCTATTTCTTTATACTTTGCTTAGCTTTTGGAAGGAACTTTCACTATCACAATGTGCTTTTGGATTTCAGTGTCACACTTTCCATCTTCTGTTAAAATACTTCCCAGATATTTAAATTGATCTACTTTTTTGATCTTATAAAATCACATACCAATCAATATGCAAATGATATCGCAAAAATCATATTGTAATATATTACGTTGACCTATCTAAAATATGATTGACATCAAAAGCAGAAAACATGGACAATAGCCAACAAAGAGATGATTAACATCAAAGGCAGAAAACACCGGCAATATCCGACAAAGATATAAATTAAATCAAGGCAGAAAACCCAAGGCATCAACAAAGGCTAGAAAACCAATAGTCAACAAAGATATGACTGGCATCAATTAAGTGCCAGTTTGAAAAGTCAAGGATGCAAAGGAGTTTTTGGGTTATATAAGTTGAAGAAGACAAAAGAAAAGAAGAAAGATCCCTGCGGGTGACCCCTCCACAAGAATTTACTTGTGCAACCAGACTGGCAACAAGGTCTCATCCTTTTACAGTTAGATCAACCAAATGCAGGCAACAATTCTACTCCATCAGCTTCTTTTCTTGTGCTTTCAACCTGTGGAACTCCCTTCCATATACTTGCTTTCCTGATGGCTATAACCTCCAGGATTTTAAATGCAAAGTCAATTCCCATCTCTTATCCACTTAACTCCAGCCTTTTCTGCATCACCCCATGTATCTTATTCTTTTCCTTTCTCTCTACCTTCATAACTGTCTTCCCTCCTGTGTTCACATCCTTCTCTTGCCCTTTCTCTTTCACCCCCTATAGCTGTATTCAGTTTTTTGGTCAAAAAACTGAATGCATGTCAGCTCCTTCAGATATGCACAATCTCTCTCTGGCCACTCCTCCTCCACAATCATCACCAACAAAGAATAAGAATACAAGTTTATATTTTGATATATACATGTTCTTATTCCTTCTTATATTCAAGACTAGCAGTATAGCCCGACATTGATTGGGTGTAATGAAAGCTTTAAAACTAATCCATAGTCCTGGAGCTCAGACTCTTTGGATGTTGGCATGAAAGACTAAAAAGCAATAGTTGTTTCCAGTTAAAGCGAAAACATAGACTGAAAGAAAAAATGAATGGATGTAAGTGAAATTTTGATTTCCTGGTATCGATATCAAATAAGTTTTTTTTTGTCGTAAACTGAATTTTGAAGGCTAAATAAGTCCTCTGAGTAAATGGTATCATGGCTGAGACTAAGAATTACAATTATACCTAGTTAGAGCCGAACCCGAAGCAAAAACTAAAATAAAAGGGCTGAAAAAATACAG
Organism: Ascarosepion bandense; assembly: GCA_037127315.1. Classification (NCBI taxonomy): domain Eukaryota; kingdom Metazoa; phylum Mollusca; class Cephalopoda; order Sepiida; family Sepiidae; genus Ascarosepion; species Ascarosepion bandense. The sequence continues at coordinate 4,194,417 of JBBBDQ010000963.1, read as the reverse complement.
ACATACAGGCAGATAAACAGACACACATACGAACAGCTTGCCTTTTATATATATATATATATATATATATATATATATATATTATCAATTTTCTGCACTATTGTAAGAAGTACAACCTTGAAACTTGCCAATCAAGACTATAGAACCCAATCTGTCCTGTTATTTAACCCATAGCTAGAGGGAGAAGAGATGCATTATATTATTAAGTAGTAATTAGTGGATGACCAGTTTAATACTTCATAACAATATAAAAATAATCCACCACTTTATGCTCAGCAGAAACCTTAGTGATGTTTCCAAGTATTATATTCAGCCAGTCAGTTAAGTGCCATACATGATACATGCTTTGGTCGATCATGTCTCGAAAGAAACATGACTGACTGGACAGAAGATTATCCTGCAGTAGGTTGCCATTGCTTTCTGCAGTAGACTGGTTGCCAGCCAAGACTACAGAACCCAATCTGTCCTGTTATTTGACCCATAGCTGGAGGGAAGAGATGGATTAATACCTTTCCCAAGGGTATTTGCATATATATGATTGCAATGAATTCAACTGGAATTCAAAATTGGCTCTCCAATTTCTTGTCCCAAGTCCATATCCACTGGACCACAATTACACTTTCTAAACCGTTCGTTTCTTTTGCAATTTTCAGCCGGTTTCTTGGTTGATTTTACAACAGGTCAACTCTTGTTAGGTTATCTAATGCTGAATCATGTAGAGGGCACTCAGTGAGGATCAAACTCACTACTTAGTGGTAACGGTCAATTAAGCTAACTTCATGAACCATCACTCAAATGCAAGGTGCCTATTAGGTCAGGTTGGTTGATATTATGACATGTCAACTTGTTTTGGTTTATTTTATATTGAATTTTTTGGATGGATCAGCCAATGAGAATCAAACTCAAGACTCATCACTAATTATCAACCATTATGATGTTCCTACTTGTCAACCTGATGAGTGAGAATATCATAATGATGTCCTCAATAAATTCGAATTCGGCATGAACCTGCTCAGCTAAAATGACAAACTCTTTTGTACTTATCAACACTCTATCTCTACCCCAATATCAAGCACTTTACGCTAAGGAACTTTCCCATCAAAATACATTTCATAAGCAACAACCTTGGAACTAAGCATTATCACAATTAAACACTATATATATATATATATATATAGAAGTCATTCACTTACAAGCCTGTTTCGCTGTATCACAGCTCATCAATGTGGCTAGACACATCCACTTGCTTCTGGCTGGGATCGAAACTCAACTGATTTGGTGTCAGTCAGAGTATGTATATATGTCTGCGGATGACTATTTAGGCTCTCACACCCTGATTGAGCACTCTGGAAGAATGGTAGACTTTGAAAAACAGTAGCTACCCTGGCATGTACGCATCGCTCATTCACTAATGAATTAGAGCACTCTGGTTATTGGGCGTGTATAGTAATAATATACATGCTAAAAAGTCTGACTTCTTCTGCCTTGCGCCCATGGCCCAGAGATAGAATCGCTGACTGACGCCACTGCGGTTGGGTTTCAATCCTGGGTTAGAAGCAATCGGAGTCTAACCGTACTGATGAGCTGTGATACAGCGAAACACATCTGTCTGCAGATGACTATATATATGTATGTATATATTTTTTCTAAACATATATTGTTAAATATAACAGACAATGGATGTCTATTATGTTTAATCATGAACCGTTCTAAGCATTGTATTTTGGCTTTAATTTCAGGCAAAAATAAAGACAGAAATTGTCCAATATTTGGATATTTTTTTATTATGCTGGTTCTGAGCTTTCGGTTCACATGAACCATCTTCAGAGAGGTTGCAGGGATGTTAACATAAAGACAACTGGTCCACTTTTATCTTTTTTTTTTCTTCCATATTCCCTGCAGATTTGATCTGATGTTAATATAAAATGATGGCATTAAAATGTATTTCATTTCTGGATTTTTTAATAAATAATAATCATATTTCCTGTTTTTTTATTATCTTCTTATCAATATGTAAGAACATTTAATAAAAAATACAGCAGGGGATGGTAATAAATTCAACAAATCGCATCAGGGTAACTTTGGTTAAAAAAAGAAGAAATCAATTCAGATTTGACACTAAACATCAAACATAAATATGAAGGCAGACACAAAATGTTGAATGTTAATATTTCCACAAGGTTAATAATTGTTTCATGTCATGGCCCATCAAACATTTTTAAATGATCCGATCAGTTTCCTTATGATACTGAACTGAGATGAATTTAACAAGAGAGGTTTTGATGTTCAATGTTCTCATTTAAAAGGTAAGTTTTCATTTTTTTATTGTACAAAGGGGGTGCTGAAAGATTCTTAGCTCAACCTGCTTTTCAAAATATGAACAATAAAAGAACGTTTTTTTAATTGATTCTTACTTTAGATCTTGGCCTAGCAAGCATTTTAAAATGAGCAGATCCAATTCCTTCTCTTTTTAAATGTTAGGGCGCCGCCCCTATCTGACTACATAATGGACTGTTCCCATTGCTCCGTACCGAGTCACTAGACTGACGACTCTACGACACTGTCAGCTCTCTGCCTTCGCGTAGAGGGCGCTCTCTGCTTCCGAGCAGAGAGCAATAACCCAGTCGTGGTTCCGCCGAAGGGTAGAAGCACGACTGGGCAAAAATAGACAGACATTTTTTGGCCGGGCCATATAGCCCGGAAAGCCCAGATATAAACTGACCATGTGTCATATGTTGCCCTGACTGGGAGGGACAGCTAAATAATGAGTCGTACGGGTTCGTACAGAGTCGTAGAGAGTCACTTGAGAGTCAGTGCGAGAGTTAGACACACTTCCGGTGGCGTACCAGAAGTAATCACGTATGCACACGTATTACGACGGATTGGACTATTGTATCTCTTCTAAATACTACTAATTCACTTCTGTACTTACTAACCGTCTTTCCGCGGAATACAACTTATATTCTGATTCTGTTGTTGAGTTATTCATTTATACTTGGCGACATAACATTAAATACCATAAATTTATGTAGATGGAGGGTTTAGTTGTTTAATACCGTTTATTTTTCTTTATAAAAACCAAATCAGTACTTATTTTTTTATTGTACAAGGATGTGCTGAAAAATTCTGAACACAATCTCTTTCTCAAAATCTGTCAAAATATTTATTTTAATCCCTTATTGTTTCGGGTCTTGTCCTGGGAAACACTTTGAAGAGAATAAGTCAAATTACGTGTCTTACTGAATTATCATAAATTTTAGGAGAGTTAGTTGTTCAATATTGTCTATTCTCTGTTATAAGAACCAGTTTCATATTTTTCTTTTTTGTATTGTAGAAGGGAGCACTGAAAATTTTTTAGCTCAACCTGATTTCCAAAATCTGACCGAATAAAAGAATTTTCTAATTTGATTCTTATTTCAGATTTTGGCCTAATAAAATGATTAGATCTGATGTTTTGTTTTATTAAGCAGCCATAAATTTAATTAAAGGAGGATTAGTTCTTCAATATTTTCTATTCTTGTTTATAAAAGTCAATCAGATATTTTTCTTTTTTTATCATAAATTTTTTTTTATCAATTTGCGCCAAGCAAGGTGAGACTACCACTGGTGTGCACAGTGAGAGAAATCACTGAGTACAAGAGTTACTGAAGAAAGGATTAAAGACAAACAGGATTCAAGACAGAAGATGGGAATTAGCATTGCACTTAAATGTTTTGAGATTGTAGTTATCAGAGAAGCAGATAAATGGAAAGGAGTTCCACAGTCAGGAAGTGGGGGAAAAGAAACTGTTCAAGTTGGAGTGGTGGTTATGTCTTACTGTCACTTCTATCAAATGATAATATAAATAATATAATATAATAAATGATAATAATAATGATATGATAATGTTAATGATATAATAAATAATAACATTGATAATATAATAAATGATATAATAAACGATAATATCAATGATATGATAATATTAATGCTATCATAAATAATAACATTGATAATATAATAAATGATATAATAAACGATAATATCAATGATATGATAATATTAATGCTATCATAAATAATAACATTGATAATATAATAAATGATATAATAAACGATAATATCAATGATATGATAATATTAATGCTATCATAAATAATAACATTGATAATATAATAAATGATATAATAAACGATAATATCAATGATATGATAATATTAATGATATAATAAATAATAATATTGATAATATAATAAATGATATAATAAACGATAATATCAATGATATGATAATATTAATGATATAATAAATAATAATATTGATAATATAATTAATGATATAATAAACGATAATATCAATGATATGATAATATTAATGATATAATAAATAATAACATTGATAATATAATAAATGATATAATAAACGATAATATCAATGATATGATAATATTAATGCTATCATAAATAATAACATTGATAATATAATAAATGATATAATAAACGATAATATCAATGATATGATAATATTAATGATATAATAAATAATAACATTGATAATATAATAAATGATATAATAAACGATAATATCAATGATATGATAATATTAATGATATAATAAATAATAATATTGATAATATAATTAATGATATAATAAACGATAATATCAATGATATGATAATATTAATGATATAATAAATAATAACATTGATAATATAATAAATGATATAATAAACGATAATATCAATGATATTAATCATATAATAAATAACATTGATAATATAATAAATGATATATTAAATGATAATATAAATAATAAAATAAACACAGTGGAACCTGCCATATGCACCCTCTTCATCAACGACCACTTGTTGTTAACAACCATTTGCTAATGTTAATTGACCTTTAGTGAGCGACCACCTGCAGAACACGACCAGCAACTAACATCAAAGAGTGAAAATCACTGAGCAAGCAACCAACTCTTAAAAATAAAAAATCCATTTTGGTCATATACTGTAAACTTCTAAATTAAAAGAAACTAAATGAGTAATCTATTTCATTTTCTTTGATCTGAGTTAGAAACACTTCCTTATTGTCTTGTTATTGTAGTGCTGTATCAAACTGTTACTTCTTGCTGAAATGTACATTGCCTGTGTTCACCTGGTCAAACATCAGCTGTTTTGTGCAACATGTATTGCATTTGACATGTTCCAGGAATTTGTCACGGTCTCTGTACTGACTTGAATAAATTCAGGGGGGAAAATCACCATTATGTCCCTTTCTCAAATGTCTATCTCTTTCGTTCCTTTAATTTTTTTTGTATCTATCTACTTTATTTCTGTCTGGGTATATCTATCTCTATCTCTCTGTTTCTCTACCCCCACCCATCGCTGTCAGTTTTTTGTATGTTTTTTTTTTTTCAATGTATTATCACAGATTCTCTTTTGCTATCACTCACTTCTAAGAAGAAATTGAAACCATATACTTTTTATAAGTCCACTTAATGAATATTTTTTGTGAATGAATATTTTGTTCTCTTGTTGACTATTGTAAATGCTTTTTTTTAAATTTTAAAATGAATTATGCTGAATAAATTTCTTTAAAGTTAGGCCATCTTATGATCTTATATATTTATTACCAGATTACAGGGTAAAATTCTAATATGTACATTCTGATGAGTGGAATATACAATCCTGGCATAAATAGGTCATGACTATGAGTCTTTAGTGAACAACCACCTGCTGCATGCGACCAGATTTTAATGGCAGTAGGGGTGGTCGCATACGACAGGTTCCACTGTAATAATATAAGGGTGTACATAAAAGTTCTTAGATCAACCCATTCCTAAGATTTAAACCAAATGATCGGCTATAATTTTTTTTAATCCCCTCTGTTTTAAGTCTTGGCCTAGCGAGCACCTTAAAATGACTAGCTAATTTTAACAAATTGCTTTGTTTATGTTTTGGATAAAGAAACAATAGATATGTCTTTGAAAAAACTGAATGCGTGAATGTACTTTAAATGTAAATAGAACCTTGCTCGATTGTGTGTGTCGCAGTAACTGAGCAGTTAAAGCACACCAGATCTGACAGTGGTTTCTCATCTTCTTCTTCTCTGTGCCATGTCCCTTCAGGATGCAGGTTATCATGGCCTTCCACATCTTCCAATCCCTTGTCACTCTTAATACCCCTTCTCTTCTTACCACACTTAATCTCCAAGTACGTCACATGTTGCTTTCCCTTGTCTCTCTTCCCCTCTATCCATCCTGTGAGCATCAGGTTCTCCAAACCCTCCTTACTCATTACATGCCCCAAAGACTTCAGCTGTATTTTTCTAGTGTTAAGTATCAATTTCCTTCCTGTGTCCATCCTCTTCACAACCTTGTTGTTGCTTGTCTGTTCTCTTCATGGTATTCCTCAGCATGCTTCTGTAGAACCACATTTTGATTGCTTCAAGTTTTTCCTTCATCTTTGATGAGATTGTCTAGCATTTGGTGCCATATTGAAATACAGACATCACATGACAATCCAGTACTTTCTTCTTTGTTTCCAGGGAAATTTTCCTGTTTCTTAATACTCTACTCAGCTTCTGGAATGCATCCTTGTGCTTTTGAATCTCAGGGATATAAATGTGTAGAAACTGCTGTGACCACAAAGTGAGGGGTCAGTTTATACATTGAGCAGTTTGTTTTTATTTTTTTATTTTAGAAAACTGAAAATATCTCTTAGTTTTGTATTCAAAAATGTTTTGCTTGTGAATATTCAACAACTGAATCCTTTACAAAATTTTTGAATAAAGCCATTCTTGGAGTTTCCGAGGAAGATGCCATCGTAAGAACTAAAAAAACCAAAACAACGTGACCGGTTCCAAAATGGAGGATTGATTTACTATAACGTTGTATGAGAAAGTGAGCCCCCTAAAATTGTTGAAATATTGAAATCTTTTCAAATATTTTTTGATAATTAGAAATTTTATATATTAACCAACAAGACTGCACTGAAAAAAGTAAAAAAAAATGAAAAACAACAAATTTAGAGGTGGTGGTAGTTTCCTTCAGGTCTACCTTAATTTTTTTTTAATCCTATCTTATCTCTTGTCTTGGGCAGATCAGTTTCCTTATCTTATTGATTTTCTATAAATTTTACAAGTAAGGTCTTATGGTTCAATACTATCTATTTGCATTTCTAAAAGCCAGTCAGTTTTTATCATACAAGGAAGTTTCTGGCTTGTGCTGTTTTCCCAAAACCGACCAAATGACAAAAGATAAGAGTTTTTTTATAATGCCTTCTTGATCCGGTCAATAACTTTTCGGCTCACCCTCATAAATAAAGTTGCTGAAAAAAATACAGTCTATATCTGTTGTAGCTGTTAGACAGACTACCTTTAATAGTCTTGTTGGTGGGTGATAAGACATCTAGAAAGTTCTGTCAGCCTTTCAACACTTTTCATTCAGGAGTATTGGAATAGATAGATGAAACTATCGCCAGGTTCACTCTCCACCCACGTCTATTGGACAGGTGTAGAGTGCTCATCACTTGTTCCCTGTTTAGGATGCAGTTTCTGGCTTTCTGTTTTCCAATCTTTTCACTCTTTTCTTTTTTTACTTTTTTTCAATTGGAGTAGATAGACTAAACTATCGCCCGGTTCACACTCCACCCACGTCTATTGAACAGGTGTAGAGGCTCATCCCTTGTTCCCTGTTTAGGATGTGGTTTCCGGCTTTCTCTTTTCCAAACTTCTCACTTTTTTTTTTTTTTTCAATTGGAGTAGATAGACTAAACTATCGCCCGGTTTACACTCTACCCACGTCTATTGAACAGGTGTAGAGACTCATCCCTTGTTCCCTGTTTAGAATGTGGTTTTCGGTTTTCTCTTTTCCAAACTTCTCACTTTTTTTTTTTTTTTTCAATTGGAGTAGATAGACTAAACTATCGCCCGGTTTACACTCCACACACGTCTATTGAACAGGTGTAGAGGCTCATCCCTTGTTCCCTGTTTAGGATGTGGTTTTCGGTTTTCTCTTTTCCAAACTTCTCACTTTTTTTTTTTTTTCAATTGGAGTAGATAGACTAAACTATCGCCCGGTTCACACTCCACCCACGTCTATTAAACAGGTTAAGAGGCTCATCCCTTGTTCCCTGTTTAGGATGTGGTTTTCGGTTTTCTCTTTTCCAATCTTTTTACTCTTGTGTAGTCCCCTGCGCATCAGTGGCGTTACCGCCTTGCTCGAGGTGATAGGATTAAAAAAGATTGGAAATATCATCTCCATGAAATACTGTTTGGCAGAAAGAATGAAAGGAAGTAAAAGAAAAAAAAAAGTGAAAATAAAAAAATAATGAATGAACGAAAACTAAGACATCATGCTGGGATCAAAGTGTAGTACAGGTTGAGTATTTGAAATCTGAAAGTTTTTCAGCTTCTGACATGACTTTCAACAAATGGAAAATTTCCAAAACAATATGTCTACCCGTAGCATGTTTATTGTGTTGCAATATTACAAATTAAATGCTAAATTTTTTTTCAGGTTTCATGACATTTAACTGTAATCAGAATCCATGTTTTGTTTGTACACAAATACCGTACTGAATGCATTTTAACATTTTAATCAAGACACAATATTATTTGTAAAGACTGATATGCTTACCACATTTTCCTTCTTCCCCCAACGGTGATGTTATCAATTATGTACCCTTCTCCCTCCAGTTTCTCACACCTGATGTAGAAAGTAGTGTTTGGTTGTTTTTTCATTTTTTTTATAATCGTATCACCCCAAGCAAAGCATTGTACTGTCACTTTTGTGCAGGGGTTTACACATTAGGAAAGTATTGAGAAGGAGTGACAGAAATAAAGGGGGTGTCAGAAAACGGGTAGAAGAGGGATGAGAATACTGCAGAAATGAGATGAAAGCATCAGAGAGAGGATGCAGGTTAGTGAGAGAGGAGATGACTATAGACTTTACATTTAAATTCTTGGAGATTGTAGCTATCGAGGAAGCAAGTAAACGGAAGAGAGTTTCACAGACGAGAAGTGTGAGAAAGAAAAAAGTTATGAGAAAGAATGACAGGTTGCAGGGGTGTCAAGAAGTGGGTAAGAGAAGGATGAGAATATTGATGAAAGTGGAGTGGACGGAGAAAGAAGCATGAGAGAGGATGCAAGTCATGGAAATAGGAGATGACTATTGACTTGGAGATTATAGCTGTCGGGGAAGCAAGTAAATGTAAGGGAATTCCACAGGCAGAAAGTGTGAGAAAAGAAGCTGCTGGAGTAGAATTTGCATTTACATTTTATTGGTTTCACAGTAAAAGTGTGGGACCTAGTTGCTAATCTTGTGGTTTGAGTAAATTTGTATATATGGACACCAGTGAGCTAAGTTCATCAGAGCAGAAGCCATGAAAGTATTTGTAGAAGAGATACAGTTGCATTTAAAATAGTATCATGTACCTGTATCTGTTTGTACACAAAATTTCTTAAATCTTATATGAAACTAATTTCAGGATAAGGGTATTGGGTTGTCCAGAAAGTTCAAGCCAATTCTTATGGGAAATTAAAACACAAAGCAAAATTATGCTATTAAATATTTATACAACTAAATATGAAACACTAGCAGTATAGCCCAGCATTGCTCGGGTGTAATGAAAGCTTTAAAACTAATCCATGGTCCTGGAGCTCAGACTCTTTGGACGTTGGCATGAAAGACTAAAAAGCAATAGTTGTTTCCAGTTAAAGCGAAACCGTAGACTGAAAGAAAAATGAATGGATGTAAGTCAAATTTTGATTTCCTGGTATCGATATCAAATAAGTGTTTTTCATCATAAACTGATTTTTGAAGGCTAAATAAGTCCTCTGAGTAAGTGGTATCATGGCTGAGACTAAGAACTACAATTATACCTACTTAAAGCCAAACCTGAAGCAAAAACTAAAATAAAAGGGCTGAAAAATACAGACATACAGGCAGATAAACACACACACAAACATCTTGCCTGTTATATATATATTATCGATTTTCTGCACTATTGTATGAACTGCAACATTGAAACTTCTGAATATCGTTTCTTATGTCTTTGTCTATGAGTGTATCAAATTTGATTAAAATCGGACAACTTCTTCTATAACTCGATTTTTTCGATTATCGTTTTCGATATTTATCGGGGGTACCTTGACACAAAACCTAGCTAAGAACACTTGCAGATGCTTATAGTACAACTGTGTAAAATTTCAAGAAAATCGGTTCAGCCATTTTGGAGTCTATAGATAACGGACACACACACACACACACACACACACACGCACACACACACAGAGTTCCATTTATAAATAAGTTTAGATATATATTTTTGAATGAAAAATATTACCAACAATTCATTTTTGAAAAAAATTATTACCATAACACATTTTTGAAGGAAAAACTTATTACTAGCAATACATTTTTGAATACAAAATTAGAAGACATTTTCACTTTGTAAAATAAAAAAAATTCATCAAAATCTGACTAAATCAATCTTCTTATTATAACTGAACATTAAAAAAACCTTAAAACATTAACTTTTTGGCATTAAATAATCAACAGAAGTTGATATGCCATTAAACAAGCTTAAAAAAAAATCTTCAGTAATCCACTTGTGTTTCTTCAGACATGCTTTTTTTTCTTCAGGATGATGTCATTCACTGATGTCTTAATGTGTCCCATTTTTAGCTTCTATTTCCACTTTGTCCTTGTTATTTCATTTTCATGCTCTCTGTATACGAGGGTCATTCAATAAATAAGTTGAATTTTTCAGTGTAAGGACTTCTAATACAGATGGAAGCTTACTTTTTTTTTTATTTTTCAACATAGTCTCCTAGCAGTGTTACACATTTTTCCTATCTTCTGTATTCTCTCAGCGTAAAAATCTTTATACTGATGTCTCAGCCAATCACACACAGCACTTTTGACTTCATCATCACTTTCAAACTTCGTGCCTCTTGTGAACACTTTCAAGGTACCAAACAGGTAAAAGTCTGAAGGGACAAGGTCTGGATGTAAGTGGGAGAGATACTGCTGGAACAACTTGACCCTCTTCTGTTTGTGCTCTGTAGTAAGCATATTTGGCACCCACTGGCAGCTGACCTTCGAGTAGGCTAGGTAATCATGGACAATTTTGTGTGCTGTCCCAACAGATAGGCTCAAAGTCCTTGCAATGTCATCCACTGTCACTCTTCTGTCAAAGTGAATGAGGTCATTGACTGAATTGATCACCTCAGAAAACCACACTTCTGTAGGCCCTCCAGGCCTGTCTTCATGCCTGTCTTCATCCTCAACACTGCTCCATCATTTTTTAAACAATTTAGTCCACTTGTAGATATTTTTTGGCTGAAACATGTGGCACCATACACAGTTCTCCTATGAATTTCAAATGGTTTGCATCCTTCAGCAACCAAAAACTTGATAACTGACCTATGTTCAATCCTGGAGCATGCTTCTTGGTTAGCCATGTTTGTCAATCTCCAAAATTCTCAAATTTTTTTTTTTAATCTGCAAAAAAAATTAAATACCTTTGAAAAAGAAGTAAAGGAAAAAAATGTTTAAGAAGTCCTTACACAGAAGAATTCACCTTATTTATTGAATGACCCTCGTACATTTCCTGCACGTTTGGGTCATTCATGAGTCTATTGTACTGCAGTCTTCGGACTGTGTTAAGTTTCTTTAATCTTCTTAGTTTTATCTTTAGTTTGCATATGACTGGTAGGTGGTCGCTTCCACAGTCAACACTTGGGTAGGCTTTGCAGTGGAGGACTGTGTTTCTGAATCTCTTATTCATAGTAATATAATCAATTAGATGCTGAATTTTGTTAAATTTAGCATTTCTTCCTGTTCTTGTGTTTTTTTAAAGTGGGTTATTCTCAATCAATGCCATGATTTGGTCATTATCTGTGGTGGTGGTGGTGGTGATGGGGTCTGCCTGAGTGTTTCCCATCAATAACTTTTGTAATGGAATGAGAATTGGGATTTTCAGCAAGAGGATGCCGAGGAGAATAGCAAGTAACATGTCAGACAATTGTACGTAAAAGGATGGGAGAACAGGGACTGGTAAGGATACTAGAGAAACAAACATTACTAAGAACTAGGATAGGGAGTTGTGGAGAGCCATAATCAATCATATACTAAGAGAACATGTCTAATAAAGGAAAACTGTTGAAAGCAAGAAATGAGTGAAAGCTGTAGAGAACTGCAGTCGCCAACAACAGAATTCTATGAAGATAGATAAGGAATGGACAGATTATGAATTGACTGAGCTAGCTAGCTAGCTAGATAGATAGATAGATAGATAATGAATGGACATAGATTATGAATTGGCTAAGCTAGCTAGCTAGCTAGATAGATAGATAGATAGATAGATAATGAATGGACATAGATTATGAATTGGCTAAGCTAGATAGATAGATAGATAGATAGATAGATAGATAGATAGATAGATAATGAATGAACATAGATTATGAATTGGCTAAGCTAGCTAGCTAGCTAGATAGATAGATAATGAATGGACATAGATTATGAATTGGCTAAGCTAGATAGATAGATAGATAGATAGATAGATAGATAGATAGATAGATAGATAGATAGATAGATAGATATGATAATGAATGGACATAGATTATGAATTGGCTAAGCTAGATAGATAGATAGATAGATAGATAGATAGATAGATAGATAGATAGATAATGAATGGACATAGATTATGAATTGGCTAAGCTAGATAGATATATAGATAGATAGATAGATAGATAGATAGATAGATAGATAGATAATGAATGGACATAGATTATGAATTGGCTAAGCTAGATAGATAGATAGATAGATAGATAGATAGATAGATAGATAGATAGATAATGAATGGACATAGATTATGAATTGGCTAAGCTAGATAGATAGATAGATAGATAGATAGATAGATAGATAGATAGATAGATAATGAATGGACATAGATTATGAATTGGCTAAGCTAGATAGATAGATAGATAGATAGATAGATAGATAGATAGATAGATAATGAATGGACATAGATTATGAATTGGCTAAGCTAGATAGATAGATAGATAGATAGATAGATAGATAGATAGATAGATAGATAGATAGATAATGAATGAACATAGATTATGAATTGGCTAAGCTAGCTAGATAGATAGATAGATAATGAATGGACATAGATTATGAATTGGCTAAGCTAGATAGATAGATAGATAGATAGATAGATAGATAGATAGATAGATAGATAGATAATGAATGAACATAGATTATGAATTGGCTAAGCTAGCTAGCTAGCTAGATAGATAGATAATGAATGGACATAGATTATGAATTGGCTAAGCTAGATAGATAGATAGATAGATAGATAGATAGATAATGAATGGACATAGATTATGAATTGGCTAAGCTAGATAGATAGATAGATAGATAGATAGATAGATAGATAATGAATGGACATAGATTATGAATTGGCTAAGCTAGATAGATAGATAGATAGATAGATAGATAGATAGATAGATAGATAGATAGATAGATAGATAGATAATGAATGGACATAGATTATGAATTGGCTAAGCTAGCTAGCTGGATAGATAGATAGATAGATAGATAATGAATGGACATAGCTTATGAATTGAGTGAGCAAGATAGATAGATATAAACAGATTGGGATAAATAATGAACAGACTGAGATATATATATATATATATATAGATAGATAGATAGATAGATAAACAGATTAGAATAAATAATATACAGACTGAGATATATAGATAGATGTATAGTTAGAGATATTTGAAGAGAATTAGATAGATAAAAACAGACTTAGATAAATAGACAGATAGATCTAAACTTATTTATAAATGGAACATTGTCTGTGTGTGTGTGTGTCTGTGTGTCTGTGTGTGTGTGTCCGTTACCTATAGACTCCGAAACGGCTGAACTGATTTTCTTGAAAATTTACACAGTTGTACTATAAGCATCTGCAAGTATTCTTAGCTAGGTTTTGTGTCGAGGTACCCCTGATAAATATCGAAAATCGATAATCGAAAAAATTGGGTTCTATAAGGAGTGGACCGATTTTAATCAAATTTGATACACTCAAATACAAAGACATAAGAAATGATATTCAGAAGTTTCAAGGTTGCAGATTCTTACAAGAGTGCAGAAAATCGATAATATATATATATAAAAGGCAAGATGTTTTTGTGTGTGTCTATTTATCTGTCTGTATGTCCTTTATACAAATCCACAATTTTTATCCGATTCTCACCAAACTTCACAGAAATATTTTTAGGCTAAGTCAGAGCTCCAGGACCATGGATTAGTTTTAAAGCTTTCATTACACCTGAGCAACGCCGGGCTATACTGCTAGTAGATCATAAACAAAGGTAGATAGATAGCAAACAGGGATAGATTTTTAGATATTAATGACGGAACAATGCAGAAGTCATAAAACCAAAAATATTACACGATAGCTTTCATGAGGGAATTGTAGCCACTTAATAATTCCAGAAGATACTGAAGTAAAACTTAATAAATCTTCCAAATGCCAAGACATGAAAAAAAGAGTATGATTCTGAAATGAAGCAACAAGCAATGGTTATGTTTGCTGTTTGTAAAAGCCTGGAACCTTCAATAATTCTCGAGGCAATACTTGGGTTCATTTCAATTTTATTTTTTCCCATTATTTCCTTTCCAGGAAACACTTCTGCTGACAGCAGTTTGCTGATAATTTCTTCTTCCTTCCATCGTTTTCAGTTTTGAAAATTGCAATTCCTGTCTAATAAAATTAAATGCAAATAAAAGTTGCGTGTAATGGATTAAAATCTCAGCAGAAATTTTTTTTTTTTTTTTACCTACATGGACACACAAACATATGAACATTTACGCCCATCTGCATTATCTCTGTACTGATATATGCAAAAAAGTGAAATTTCATTACATATAAATATAAAACCAGACAGGAGCATTTAATCAGACCCTCAGGCAATTGATAGATAAATAGATAAAAATGCCTATGTGTGTGCATAGAGTGTCAGTGAGAAAGGAATAACAAATATTTAGAGAGATACGTATGAACAGACTGAGATAAATTAGAGTAAGCTGAGAAAAAAAAAAATATATATATATATATATATATAAACTAATCCATGGTCCTGGAGCTCAGACTTAGCCTAAAGAATAAAGTGGATGTGCATTGTGGTGCAGTGGATGTTGGCTCGGAATCGGGGAGCTGAGTTCAAATTCCACTTGAATTCCTTGCATTCACTTACACGCAATTATCATTGGGAAAGGTATTAATCCGTCTCTTCCCTCCAGTTATGGATTAAATAATAGGACAGATTGGGTTCTATAGCCTTGGTCGGCAACCAGTCTACCACAGAAAGCAATGGCAACCTACTGCAGGATAATCTTCTGCCCAGTTAGTCATGTCTCTTTCGAGACATGATCGCCCAAGCATGTATCATGTATGGCACTTAACTGACTGAAGATGTTTGTGTGTGTGTGTATGTGTCTATCTATCTGTCTACCTATCTGTCTGTCTGTCTGTCTGTATGTCCTTTATACAAAGACACAATTTTTATCCAATTCTCACCAAACTTCAAACAAATCTTCTTTTAGGCTTCTGGTCAGGTGATGGGCTACATATTTTTTCCAATTTTCCCCCAATATTGGAAATCAATACCCCGATATCTGATCAGGTCAGATCAAGATCAGGATTTCAGCCCTTTTATCATGGTTCTTGCTGCAGAATTTGCTCTAACTTGGTAAAATTATAATTTTTAGTCTCAAACATTAGTAGATCTTCTCAGACAACTCATTTTCCCCAATATTGGAAATCGATACCCCCAATATTCTATCGAATTTGATCAAAAACTGATATTCAGCCATCAATATGGCTCATTTTCTCCAGTTTTACTCTCGATGGGTACGATAAGTTTTCATGGACTTACTTAAGTTAGTTTATCCTTGGATGATTTATTTAACTCCGATATTGGAAATCGATACCCCAATATATCAGGTCTGATCAAAATCAGGTTTTCAGCCCTTTTATTTTTTTTTCTTTGGGTTTTGCACTAAGTAGTTATAATTGTAGTTCTTAGTCTCAGCCATGATACCATTTACTCAGAGGACTTATTTAGCCTTCAAAATTCACTTTGCAATGGAAAACTTATTTGTCACTGATACCAGAAATCAAAATACAAATTATACCATTCATTTTTCTTTCACTCTACGGTTTCGCTTTGACTGGAAACAACTGTTGCTTTTTAGTCTTTTGTGCTAACATCCAAAGAGTCTGAGCTCCAGGACCATGGATTAATTTTAAAGCTTTCATTACAGCCGAGCAATGCTGGTCAATGGTGCTAGCATATATATATAAGCAGGCGGTATAGTGGATATTGGCTTAGAATGAAAAATCAGAGATCAGAATTTGAATTCCAGTAGAATTTATAGCATTCACTTACACACAAACACCCTTGGAAAAGGTATTAATCCATCTCGCTTTTTCCTTCCAGCTATGGATTGAAAAGCAGGACAGATTGGGTTCTATAGCCTTGGTTGGCAACCAGTCTACTGCAAAAAGTAATGGCAACCTATTGCAGGAAAATCTTCTGCCTAGTCAGTCATGTCTCTTTTGAGACATGATTGGTCATGCGTGTATCATATATGGCAATTAACTGACTGACTGTCCATCATTAATTTTGTTTTGATTAAATAATTTAGGTATAATGTGTCTATTTATTTTTATTTTGATCCTGTTACAGTCACAAATAAGTTTCTTGGTAGGATGATGAAAAATAGCAACAAAGCCACTATCCACATTTCATTAGTTTTATTTTTATTTTTACTGTCCCGAGTACTTTCAATATTGTGTGGGATCATCTTCAGTATGTTGATTGTTAAGATGCAATTAATGTGTAGTGTCTCTTATGAAAAGTTGTACATTATGAAATGTTTTTATGGTTTAACTGTTACAAGTTTTGAGCATATGCCTAGGAATGCGCAATGCTAATTTGAAAATTATAATGTGTAGGGGTGATAACTTAGTCTTAATATTTTTTTTTAATCATATCACCCTGAGCAAGGCGGTAATGCCATTGATGTGCAGGGGGCTATGTAAGAGTGAAAAGATTGGAAAAGAGAAAGCCGGAAACCACATTCTAAACAGGGAACAAGAGATGAGTCTCTACACCTGTTCAATAGACATGGGTGGAGTGTGAACTGGGCGATAGTTTAGTCTATCTACTCCAATTGAAAAAAAAAAAACAGAAAAGTGAAAAGATTGGAAAAGAGAAAGCCGGAAACCACATCCTAAACAGGGAACAAGGGATGAGTCTCTACACCTGTTCAATAAACATGGGTGGAGTGTGAACCAGGCAATAGTTTAGTCTCAATAAAAATTGCAAAATACATATTTGAAACTGTTTTTTTATTTTTGAAACAATTTACACAAAATGACAAAATCAAATCAGCTAAGTACTGAGGTGAGTGGACAAATTGAAATAATATTCAAAGAACGCTACTCTCAAAGACTAATTGCCAAGAACTAGAAGATTTCTAAACATAGTATGTAATATTCATTACAAAAATAGTTAGAAACTGGTGTAAATTGAAAACTGCTGCTGAAGATAGAGGGAAAAAGAGATAGAGGAAAACAGCAGATAAAATATTTGAAGGGCCTGAGCAGGTGGATGACAGAACAGAGGTTGCGGGGTGTTACAGGAGAAAGTGTGCTAAGCACCACCAGGAATAGGGATACGTGGAAGGCCATGATCGCCTCCATCCTGAAAGGATGAAGCACATAGAAGAACAAGCTGATGTTGTTGTTGTATGATGACTTTTTAGAAATAAAAGCAATAACATCATAGTTACTGAAATTTTGTCTATTATTTTTAAAAAATACAAAAATATCCCATTTTAAGAAGTTCTTTTTAAAAAACACAGGTTAGCCCCAAACGTTTTGCCTGTCAACAACCACAAGTACTCGTTTTCGAACCCTAACCAAAGATTCCAGACGGCACTATCAAGTAGATTCTGGAAAATGAAGGAGGAAGGGCAGGACCCTATAATCAGCTGAAAATTAATAGGCTCAGCTTGTACCACTAAAAATTTTCGTGATAGGTGCCATCTATGTTTATTGGAGAAGATTCTGATTTTGAAGTATCCTCATCAGGACTTACTTTTGAACCTTAGGAAGGAATTCATTAATAAGTGCCGTCATAGGGCGGATTTTAAAATTTAAATTTTAAATTTTAATTTTTAAATTTTAAATTTTTTAACTTTTTAAATTTTTAATTTTATAATTTTTAATTTTTAATTTTTCTTTTTATCATTTTTATGTATATGTGTATGTTTGTGTGTGTATGTGCATATTTGTATACATGTATATATGTATGTGTGTATATATGTATTTATGTGGAAAAAATATTTTTAGCTATTTAAATGCTCTTTTTTATAATATTCATTAATTTTTTTATATTTTTCATATGTATGTGTGTGTGTGTATAGGTATAATGTATATATATGTGTGTGTGTGTATGTATATGTGTGCATGTGTGTGTGTACACATATGTATTGTGTGTGTGTGTGTGTGTGAATTTTTGTATATGTGTGTACCATATATATGTGTATATGCGCATGTATGTGTGTGTACGTATATAAGTGTGTATGGAATTGAATGTATGTGTGTGTGTGTATGTGTATGTATGTATATATGTATTCATAATCGAAGAATTGTGTGTGTGTGTATGTATGTATGTGCGTACTTCTATATGTATGTATAATTGTAAATGAATTTTTTTTTTTAAATTTATTTTAAATCCTATATTTTTTTATTCCCTTTAAAAATAATTATGCCTTTTTAAGTAAAGGCCTTTTTCTAATACTTCAACGTTTCTGGGAAGTTAGGTTTTTGAATATGTCCAGCGTCTGTAATATATAAAAATTTTCTTCTTTCTTTTCTTTTCTTTTTCCCTCCCTTCATTCTTTTATCTCTCTTATCTCCCAACTTTTTTCCGTGTTGCTTAACCTTACATCAATTCAACACTGTGTCTGTTAATTTTTAAGTTACAATTCTCTTTCCTTTTTTTGCAAACTCAGACGATGTCAATTTTATTCTTTTCTTGTTTATTTGATTTTATTTTGTTTTATCTTTTTCTTTTTTCTTTTTCTTTTTTCTTTTCTTTTTTAATTTTTCTTTGCAAATCTATTTAAAAAGGAAAATTAGACTGATTTTTCTCCAGTTTCTGAAAGGATTTTTCTGTTGCTGAATTGATGTGTTATCCCCCGTGGGGATTTTCATATCGAAATGGTCATTCAACATCATTGAATTAATCCTTTTTTAATTTATATATATATATATATATATATATATATATATATATATATATTTGCATGTAGCTTAATGTTTATTGGCCTAGAAGACCTAATCTGCAGGCTGGGTTCAAATTCCTCCCCCATCTGTTGTATTTATTTTGGCATATCATCTTGGGAAAGCAAGAATCTGTCTTTTTCATTCTCAACAGTTATGGGTTAAATAGCAGGGTGGTGTAAGAGAAGAAAACTTCTGAATCCAAAACTAAAAAAACATCTTAGCATTTCACAGATTCTGTCAAGAAGGAACAGGCTGAAACGGATGGATATGAAAACTGAGATGTCCTCATATATATATATTGTTATGAGGATGCATTTATATATAAGAAATATCAATAAAGTCCACAAAAAAGGTTAACATCTATAGTAATGGATTCTATTGATTCCACAGTCTAATTGAAGTCAAATCAAGCCTTATATTGTAGCAGATAAGAAATTAATTAAAATCAACTCTCTTCTTCACTTTTACAAAAATTCACAACAATGTGTAAAATCCTGGTTTTTCCCAAACAGAAAAAGGATTGACCATGTGCTTAAAGAAAAAGTCAGTCAAGACGAGATTTCGCAAGTAGGTGTTAAAATGATTTTTGACCAATGGGAGTGACTTGCAAGACCAAAAAGGAGTAAGTGCAAAAAATCTAGATTACAATAAAAATACTTGATCAGTATCAGTCAGTCAGAGAGTCAGATGAGACGAAACATCTAAAATGCAACTTCAACTTCAAGCGACTTGGACATTGTCGTCTTTCTCTTTCTCCTTATCACTTTCAACAATTACTACTACAAACATTTTGTACGAACTCTTGATACCCTTAACTTTCTAATAAAACATTAATTTCTATGAATTCTTGTTATTCCTCCTTTTAATAAATTTCTATTGTAACATGAAAATGTATTTTATTCTTACACTATTCCACACATTCCATTTTGCCGACAGCAAGTTCTGATAATCTGATGTTGATTATTTTGCATAAAACTTGTAAGCTGTAGGGAGTTCAGTTATGTCTGACACAAGGCCAATTCAAGAAATATTAACTATCTCCCTATATCTTAAATATAACACAAGTTTTGATTCTACATGAATAACCATCTCTGCTCTGAAATGTATCATAATCTCAACAAATGTAAACAAACAATGTTATGGGAAATCCCGCAGATTAACAAAATGGTTTATAACAGCCAAGATATTTCATTTACTTTTTTGAACATTGTTTTTAATTTATTTATTAGAGGAGGGATTGAGGTTTTGCTGTTGTTAAGCATATGCTTGCAGAGCTGCCAGTAAGCTTTAGAGCCAAACTTGCAAAATGCCCTACGTTCTTTCATTCTATCGGCAAACAATATTTTAAATCATTTAGGACACACTTGCATTCATTACGAGCAGACAAAGAGACATCATCAGTATAGTCAAAATAAGTGATTCCTGTGGGCAACAACAGTCGAGCATGCAGGTAAAAATAAAAAAAGATGAACGAGATTTAACATGAAATTTCCTTGCTGGAATGAATGCATTGATGCTGGCTTTCCCTCAAGAAGAGACTGCATGGGCACATTTTTAAACTTGAATACTAAAAATTGTTCAAAGGGACATCATGAAGGAAATCACAGAGTGAGTCCCAATCCTCACAGACACCACTGCATGATCAGAGCTGCCAATAGAGCAGAGCTGCAAAGCATGACATGAGTCAGGAATAGAAGCAAAGAAATCTAGAAGAGAAGTGTATCCTTCAGGGTTACTGGGGAAATAAATCCCCCACTGGCATGAGAGACTGAGTGATTGAGAAGTTCAGTGTTTGGATGCCAGAAAAATCAGGGACAAAGTTTTTAAACCACTTGGTATAATGAGCATGAAAATCATTGAACACAAATACATTTGTAAATGGATGAAGTGAAATGGCCTTGTCTATATTGTCAGAAATACTATTGAGCATGAAACATTCATGAAGACATAATGAGCAGTACAGAAAGAAGAGATAACTAACAGCTTAACAGAGAGAGACTGAGACGTGCGAAATAATGTTCCAGAGATTCAAGAGAGATCTCCCTAGCCAGCAGTCTTGAACATGAGCAGATTTGAACATAGATAGATAGATAGATAGATAGATAGATAGATTTGAATAGACTGAGATAAACAGATAGATTTGAATAGACTGAAATAGATAGATAACCAGATAGATAGATAGATTTGAGTAGACTGAGATAGATAGATAGATAGATAGATATGAATAGACTGAGATAGATAGATAGATAGATAGATAGATAGATAGATATGAATAGACTGAGATAGATAGATAGATAGATAGATATGAATAGACTGAGATAGATAGATAGATAGATATGAATAGACTGAGATAGATAGATAGATAGATAGATAGATAGATATGAATAGACTGAGATAGATAGATAGATATGAATAGACTGAGATAGATAGATGGATAGATATGAATAGACTGAGATAGATAGATGGATAGATATGAATAGACTGAGATAGATAGATAGATAGATAGATTTGAATAGACTGAGATAGATGGATGGATAGATTTAAGAATAGACTGAGATAGATAGGCAGATTTGAATAGACTGTAATAGATAGATAGATAGATAGATAGATAGATAGATAGATAGATAGATAGATTTGAATTGATTGAAATAGATAGATAGATAGATAGATAGATTTGAATTGATTGAAATAGATAACCAGATAGATAGATTTGAATTGATTGAAATAGATAGATAACCAGATAGATAGATTTGAATAGACTGAGATAGATAAACAGATAAATAAACAGATAGATAGATAGATAGATAGATAGATAGATAGATAGATAGATAGATAGATCAAACAGTTCTTTTTTGAATTTTTCTCATGGCTATTGAATGGGAATAATTGGGGATCCAAATGCAGTTTTTGGGAAGTTTTTAGCATTGTTTGATGTTCTTTTTATTTTATTTTATTGTTGGTTGTTATTACTACATATCTACGTTTTATCTATGCATTCATAGTTTGTTAATGTGCTTATTATTTACTTATTTTATTTACTTATGTATTTGTTTGGATTAATTTATTTTACTTATTTTTGTTTCTTTATTTTATTTATTTATTTTTATTTATTCTTGTTCGTTTTCAGTTTCGATTTTTAAGTAATGTAGTAAAAATTTGTTTTTGCATCGGCATTTCAGGATGAGTTCCAATCGTTTATTTAGTAGTTTGTGTTGGTCTGGGAAGGTAATTATAGCTATTTTTTGCCTTCAGGCAGAGTTTACAGTTTTTAAATTGATTGTTGTAGTCTGATGCTGTTTGCCTGAATTTCTATAATGTTCTTGGTGTGATTTCTTTTTTGCTTTTTTAAAAAATCACAAATCATTTTACAGAAAAAATTTTCAGACAAGGTACTTAGTTCCCCAACTAATAAAGAAAAAGAAAGAAAAAAGAAAAAGAAGGAAAAGAAAGAAAATGAGAGGAAAGAAAAAGAAAGAAAAAGAAAGAATAAGAAAGGGAAAGAAAAAGGGAGAGAAAGAAACAAAAAAGAATAAGAAAGAAAAGAAAGGAAAAAAGAAAAAGACAAAGAAAGAATATGAAAGAATAAAAAAGGAATGAAAGAAAAAAGAAATAAGAAGAAAAAGAAAAGAAAAAAGAAAAAAGAAAAAGAAAGATAAAGAAAGAATAAGAAAGAAAAAAGAAAAAGAAAAAGAAAAAGGAAAAGAAAGCTAAAGAAGGAAAAAGAAAGAATAAGAAAAGAAAAGAAAGGAAAAGAAAGATAAAGAAAAAATAAGAAAGAATAAAAAGGAAAAGAAAGAAAAAAGAAAATAAAGAATAATAAAGAAAAAGAAAAAGGGAGAGAAAGAAACAAAAAAGAATAAAAAAGAAAAGAAAGAAAAAAGAAAGACAAAGATAGAATATGAAAGAATAAAAAAGGAATGAAAGAAAAAAGAAAGAAAAAGAAAAAGAAAAGAAAAAGAAAAAGAAAGATAAAGAAAAAATAAGAAAAAATAAAAAGGAAAAGAAAGAAAAAAGGAAATAAAGAATAATAAAGAAAAAGAAAAAGGGAGAGAAAGAAACAAAAAAGAATAAGAAAGAAAAGAAAGGAAAAAAGAAAAACAAAGAAAGAATACAAAAGAATAAAAAAGGAATGAAAGAAAAAAGAAAGAAAAAGAAAAGAAAAAAGAAAAAGAAAGTACTACAAAGATAAAGAAAGAATAAGAAAGAATAAAAAAGGAAAAAAGATAAAATAAAGAATGAGAAAGGAAAAGAAAGCAAAAGAAAGAATAAGAAAAAAAAAGAAAGAAAAAAGAAAATAAAGAATAATAAAGAAAAAGAAAAAGGGAGAGAAAGAAATAAAAAAGAATAAGAAAGAAAAGAAAGGAAAAAAGAAAAAGACAAAGAAAGAATATGAAAGAATAAAAAAGGGATGAAAGAAAAAAATAAGAAGAAAAAGAAAAGAAAAAAGAAAAAGAAAGTATTAGAAAGATAAAGAAAAAATAAGAAAGACAAAAGGAAAAAAATAA
This sequence comes from Ascarosepion bandense, assembly GCA_037127315.1. Classification (NCBI taxonomy): domain Eukaryota; kingdom Metazoa; phylum Mollusca; class Cephalopoda; order Sepiida; family Sepiidae; genus Ascarosepion; species Ascarosepion bandense. Next base: position 4,170,556 of record JBBBDQ010000963.1, on the reverse strand, counting down.
ATAAATAAAAAGGAAAAGAAAGCAAAAGAAGGAAAAAGAAAGAATAAGAAAAGAAAAGAAAGGAAAAGAATGATAAAGAAAAAATAAGAAAGAATAAAAAGGAAAAGAAAGAAAAAAGAAAATAAAAATAATAAAGAAAAAGAAAAGGGGAGAGAAAGAAACAAAAAAGAATAAAAAAGAAAAGAAAGAAAAAAGAAAAAGACAAAGAAAGAATATGAAAGAATAAAAAAGGAATGAAAGAAAAAAGAAAGAAAAAGAAAATAAAAATAAAAAGAAAGTATTACAAAGATGAAGAAAGAATAAGAAAAAACAAAAAAGGAAAAAAGATAAAAGAAAGAATAAGAACGCAAAAGAAGGAAAAAGAAAGAATAAGAAAAGAAAAGAAAGGAAAAGAAAGATAAAGAAAAATAAGAAAGAATAAAAAGGAAAAGATAGAAAAAAGAAAATACAGAATAATAAAGAAAAAGAAAGGACAAGAGAGAAAAAGAAAAAAGAATAAGAAAGAAAAAAAGAATGAAAAAGGAAAAGAAAGAAAAAGAGAGAAACACAATAAAATGAAAGGAGAAGAAGGGAAAAGTGAAAATAAATTGATGGGGAGAAAGATGAAAAACATAGCAAAGACAAAAGAAGGATAAAATATGGTGGCTGGTGATAGAAAAAGGAAACCTTTTTTATACTTTGATACCATATATGATATATATATTTTATGCATTATGCAAGAACAGGCAGTTGCCATATTTCTTGTTGGTACAAATTCACATGTTTATATAAGTGGTAAAAAATGACAGGAAAATAAATGAAAAATAGTTTTATAGACAATTAGTTTAATTCAAGCAGATTTCGAATTTTATTCAATAATCCATTCTTTTATTGTTGCTAAAAGAGAAAGTTTTTGTTTTAGGTGTATGGTTAGGTCTTGAAGGCTGTCGTTATGCGTTTAGTAAAATAAAGGAAAGTAAAGAAGTTTTTGGGTATGACCTATTTATTATACATTAATATTTCGAGATCAAAATCTCATCTTCAGAATAGCAGAGGAGCGTGTGTCTGTCCGAGTGAGTCCGTGCCTTTCAAGGAATGGCCATTCCTGGCTGCTGCTGCTGCTGTCATTAATTTTACTGTGTGTTTGTGTGTGTAAGTGTGTTAGAGCATGTGTGTGTGTGTGTGTGTGTGTGTTTATGGTATATGTGTGATTTGCAGTTGGGACCATTCTCTGGTCTGATGATAAAATTTTGTTTTATTTTGCAAAATGATAAGAGCAGGAGGAAGACATAATGTATTTCTGTGTGTAAAGGAAAGAATTTTAAACAAAGTCATAAAATGAGGTGGGTGAAGAAAGAAAGAAAGAAAGATAGAAAGAAAGAAAGAAAGCTAGAAAGAAAGATAAGAAGGAATCACAAGTGCATTAGGAAGAAAAAAAGAATGACAATGAGGAAGAAAGAAAGTGCATAAAAAGATAAAAACAACAAAAAAGAAAGAAAGAAAAGTTCGTAAGAAAAAAAGAGAGCATAAACTGGAAATAAGATGAGGTGAGTGAAAAAAGAATGATAAACGTGAAGATGATGCTCTTAAATATATCTAAAATTAGCATTTGTCCATATTTCTGAGATGAGGTAGTATTTAGAGTATTTACATTAATCGGACTATTGTCCTCAACCTCTTGCCATTTGTACGACGTTTTGGCAACTGTATGCTCTGGCCTTCTTCAGGTGCTAGGAATTTTTAACCAAACCTTTTATTACAACCACTGGGGTATATAATTTTTATTCCTTGCATAGTAGTAATGCCTCGACTGAAATCATGAGTTATCTCCCGCTAACCCTGCAAGTTACTTGTTCATCACTGCTGTAGCCTGGTATTGAACTCACAACTCTTTGACATCTATTTATACACAATACCTTGGCCAGAAGAAAAGCAAACAGATCTCGATACGTAAAGTCACAAGTTTATTCGCCTAAGGAGAGTCAAATTTAGACTTGAAATACATGTAGCATCACAAATAACATTATGGACACATAATGTATCATAACATGTATAATAATGGACATTTAATGTATCATAACATGTATAATAATTATGGACACTTAATGTATCTAAACATGTATAATAACAACAACAATAAATCTACACATTAAACAAAACGTTCACAGCCTCTCACACTTTTTATTCTATACCAATGTTTCTCATTGGAACAACTCTATTTATATTTTATATAATATATATATATATATATATATATATATATATATATATATATATATGAGAAATTGTAGGAGGATTTGAAATATTAAGTAAGTAATTCATCGAGTTTTATTCAACTGCAGCAGAATGCAGAAAGCACTGGACGGCCGTTTCGTCCTATATTTGGGACTCATCAGCAGTGCGCATCCACTACCAGGAATTGAAACCCAAACAGTTGCATTATTAAGCAAATGTCATACCAACTGTACCACAGGCTATGGTGACGAAGAGGTAATGAATTAAACTCGATATAGCGCCGCTCATTCACATATTTCGTGGTGGAACTCTACTGTATATCATTGCTTGAACCAGCTTCTAATGCTCCAGTGTGAGTGGCTTGGTGATAGTAGTTGTGACCCTGGGAGGCACAGTCCTATGGGTAAAATGAGCTCAGCAATTGTCTGGGTTTCAATTCAGTACTGATGAGTCCCAAATATAGGATGAAACAGCCATCCAGTGCTTTCTGCATTCTGTTGCAGTTGAATAAAACTTGATGAATTACTTAATTAATGTATATATATATATATATATATACACACACACTACCGGCCATAATTATTAGGCCACCCTAGATTTTAAAAAAAAGTGATGTATTTCATACTATTTTTAGTATTTATTGCCAAACGGATAATTCTAAATGAAAATAGAATGGCTCTTTCATTATTATTACTTATTGTTTTGCAATATTTTACAAGACAAGGAAGCAAAGATGAACTTGTCCAAATCACCCTAAATTTTCTTCATTCTGTCATTGAAGAAACTGCAGTATAGGTAATTATTAAATATTTATAAATTCATTTGATGCACATGTTATTGTGCAGTATTAACAAAAGAACCATTCTATTTTCATTTACAAATATTCACTTGGCAATAAATACTAAAAAATAGTATGAAATACTGCTATAGTGGAACATCCTGCCATCCCCGTGAATAGAATGCTCTACTTTATAAAAGACGGTAACGAGCGGTACGAATGAAAAAGGTCTTAGACGAAGGCATTCACTATTCAATAGTCGATTCCGCTCCAACCCATGGCTTGCCTATATGTGTATTATTGTTAATTGTACCTTAGTACAATAAATCTGTATTTCTTATTCCTGGTGTGGAGTTCCATTCTTCAACTGATCATTTTATACTGTATTCCTTTTCGCGATATATCAAATACATAATTCTTTTTAAACAATGGGGTTGCCTAATAGTTATGGCTGGTAATGTATATATAAATATGAAATGTGTTTCATGTTCTTACAGAATTTCACGTTGGCAAATCATCTATTATCTCAGTGTGGGATATTTAATAACAAAAGTGCTATAGACATAAACTAAAATTAAGCAAAAAAAAAACATTAAATTAAATTTTTAACCTATTTGCATATTTTCAAAATTTAAAATTTCCGCATCTCCTGCACATGTGTAGTTACATCGATTGAAGCATCATTTTTATTGAATGAAGTCCTAAAAGACAAAACCATCACATGAAAAAGATTTTCAATTTGTTAATTTTCCTAACATTGTTCTGTTATATTGAAGAAATTGACAATTCTCTAACAGACATGTCAGTGAAACAACTGACATCAATATGTCAATTTATTTATAACTATTCATTATGAAGTAGATTTATTTTTATTATTGTTGTTAAAAATATTTGAAAGAAAAATAATAGAGGAAGAAATTGTTTATTCTGATCTGAACAAGAAGTAAATAAGTAAACAAAAGGAAATAATATTATGACTTTTTATTATTATTATTATTATGTCATTTTTCATCATATTTCGATTTCTGCTTTGGTCTCACGACCAACCAAGTCTGCGGGGAGACCTAAGGCAGGTAGTGGCGTGTTGTTATGGCTCCATTTCATGTTTTTCTATCTTCCCTATCATCTCCAGCATTACATAGATAAAGTTTTCCTTAGTGTGTGGGCTGTACTTAATAAGACAATTTTTTGTATATCTCTTAAGCTGGGGTTTCCAGGGATTCTTTCAATGTGTTGTTTTGTTCCATTTTTTATCATTCCAAGTGTACCTACTATCACTGGCACAACTCTTGTTTTCAATTTCCACATTTTTTCTATTTCAATTTCCAGGTCTTTATATTTTGACAGTTTTTCAAATTCCTTGATTGCTATGTTACAATCCGCTGGACAAGCCATATCAATTAATAGACAAGTTTTCTCCTTCTGGTTTTTAACAATAATGTCTGGCCTGTTTGCTTCAATTTTTCTGTCTGTGTAGATGGTGTAATCCCATAGAATGGTTACATCTTCTATTTCTGTAACCGGTGCTGGGTGATGTTCATACCAGTGTTTGCCTACAGCTTTTCCATAATGTTTGCATATTGCCCAATGTAAATATTGCCCAATTATTATTATTATTATTATTATAACACTTTTCCAACAAATTTGAAAATACACCTTCATTCATAAAAAGTGTTACAATACTATAATCAATAAATACGGATAAAAGAATATAATTATCAGCAGATGTTGTCGTCATGGTGGCATCACCAACAGACTGAATGAACTTTTCCAACCATTACTTATACCTTCCCTCACAAGAGGGGAGGTATAAGTAATGAGGAGAGCACCCTCAGAACGGCCCGAAATCAGCTGAGAGTCGATTTACAAACACTGCTACCTTAACGACCATTACGAGTCTAAGGGTTGAATCATAGTATTCCACACTAACTCGTACTATCGTTCCTACTAACCAAGTTCCAAATATTGTATTCTTTCCGTATTTAATATATATTCGTATTTTCCTATTTGGTTGTTTTTGCGTTATTCTTACTGGACCTTTAACTGGATCCGTGACAGTTGTTAAAAATGATAAAAAGATAATTGAGGAAGAGAGCTACACATGGCAGACATGTTACAGAAGGTCCCACTTGAAATTATAACAGAGTCCATTGCAATTTCATAACTAGATTCTGCACATCTCATTCCCTACATGCCACAGAGGAAAGTCATGACATCAACTATGTGGGTCACTTCCTGGCAAGTTGAGGTTTTTCTTCTTTTACGTGTTGTGTCCCTTCAGGATGTAGATGATCATGGCCTTCTACGTCTCCCTATCCCTCGTAGCTCTTAACACTTTTTCTCTTGTTTCCCCTTTCACACCCCACTCTGTCATCCATCTGCTCGAACCCATTAATCTAGAATATAAATGTAAAGGAATTAATATGGTCACAAAGTGAGGGATCAGTTTATAGATTAATTATAATATAGAATTGATACCCCACTTTATATCCACATTATAATTTCTCATTTGTTCATCAAATTCTAATTTCGGTAATAATCCACATCTTCTCAAGACTGATTAATTATTTATAACTCTTCTTCTTTGTGCCGTGTCCCTTCAGGATGTAGGTGATCATGGCCTTCCACATCTCCCTATCCCTTCGAGCTCTTAACACCTTTTCGCCTGTTACCCCTCTCAAACCCCAGTCATCCATTTGCTCAAGCCCATAAATCTAGAATATAAATGTAGAAGAACTAGCATGGTCACAAAGTGAGGGATCAATTTATACACTGATTATAATATAGAATTGATCCCCCACTTTATATGCACATTATAATTTCTTATTTGTTCATCAAATTCTAATTTTGGTAATAATCCACATCTTTTCAATACTGATTAATTATTTCTAACTCTTCTTCTTTGTGCCGTGTCCCTTCAGGATGTAGGTGATCATGGCCTTCCACATCTCCCTATCCCTTCTAGCTCTTAACACCTTTTCGCCTGTTACCCCTCCCAAACCCCAGTCATCCATTTGCTCAAGCCCATAAATCTAGAATATCAATGTAGAAGAACTAGCATGGTCACACAGTGAGGGATCAATTTATACACTGATTATAATATAGAATTGATCCCCCACTTTATATGAACATTATAATTTCTTATTTATTCATCAAATTCTAATTTCGGTATTAATGCACATCTTCTCAATACTGATTAATTATTTATAACTCTTCTTCTTTGTGCTGTGTCCCTTCAGGATGTAGGTGATCATGGCCTTCTACATCTCTCTATCTTTAGTAGCTCTTAAAAAGCTTTTTTCTGTTACCCCTCCCAAACCTAGCTCTGCCATCCACTTGCTCAACTATGTTATGCATTGCTTTCCCCTGTCTCTCTTTTCCTTTATCCGACCTGTGAGTATCAGATTCTCCAAGCCCTCCTTCCTCATTATTTGTCACAGGAACTTCAGCTGTTTTTTCTTGATGTTAAGTATTAATTTTGTTTTCATTTCCATCCTCTCCAAAACATTGTTGTTGCTCACATGTTCAACCTACAGAATCCTCAGCATAGGCTAACCTTAAACAAATTCCCACCATCAGCACTTTCTTCAACTCTGATTTTTTTTACCTCCAAACAAATCTTGCAAAGCCAAACAAGGAATGAATTAGGGTGATTAGATAGGTAGCAGTAAAGCATATTGAAATATGCCCTTTCATCTTTACTAATAGAGTGACAGAGAAACTCTCTCTCTCTCTTTTTCTCTCAACACCTACATCTTTCCCTCTTTTCAATTCTTCCATATTTCTGGTAACCTAGATATAACCCAGTCATAGCTTATGGGGTCAACTGACATCATGCAAAAATCAACCAATGACTAACATTCCTGCAAAAATATGATCAGAAATGTGTAGGCATTAAAAAAATATAAAAAGAACAGTGAACACATGCATAGCCTCTTTAGTTGGTGCCAATTCACCCACCAAGTGTGTGGAGTTTGCAGCAACTGTTAGATTCAGTCAACATACCAACCAGCCAAAGGAAGATGTGCTTTAAATAATCTTCATGAAAAGAATATGCAAAAACCAGGTAATGAATTCAAGTGTACAATTCACACGTTCAAATACATAGAACATAAAGTAACACAGCCCAAACAGCAACCTGATACTACATTCCACCACAATATATATATAGCAATGAACATTCACATGAATGCCACAATGACTTATACAAGAAACATATCAAAGACACAAAAATACAAAAGGACAGACATGATAATTATTCATATATAACAAAATATGTAACCTTATGGAGTCAACAAAAATAAAATGATGGTATAGTTAATAAAACTTGGTCTTTATTCATTTATTATCTCAACTCCTTTTATACCACAGCAGATAGAAGTGAAGCAAGTTTTCATGAATCTAGAGGATTCTAGTCTTGAACCTGCACATTGGCGTCAAATTTAGTCATCAATGCCATTATCATAAAGGAAGTGATTGGTAAAGAAGAAATTATATTCTTGGATGAAGCCAATGGCGATGAGGTTTATAATAACTTATTTATAAAATCTATTTATTCATAACTTTTAATTATATTCTCTATTTAAAATTACTAATGTAAATTTATCTATACATCTTAATTTTGACATTCATTTATTTATAACTTATTTATAATGTTAAATATATTTGTAATGGTTCATTATAATACCTGTTTAATATTTTAATGTTCATAAACATCTATGAACTTCTCCCTCAAAAATGCATTGTGATAGTGAAAGTTGCTTTCCAAAATCTAAGCAAAGTATTAAGAAACAGGAAAATTTCATTAAGAACAAAGAAAAGATATCTGAACTGCTATGTAATATCAGTCTTCCTGCATGGCAATGAATGCTGTTCAACAGAGTTCATCTTGCACATTTATAAATCTACCATTTGTCTGTGCATTGAATACTGTTGCCATATCTGGTTGGATGCTCCTGCTATTCATCTCAAGGTTGTTGTCAAAATTCATCTCATACTTTTTTAAAATCTAGCATTCGTCTGTATATCAAATAATGTTGTCATATCTGGTTGGATGCTCCTGTTATTCATCTCGAGGTTCTCATCAAAATTCCTCTTGTACATTTATAAATCTACCATTCATTTGTGTATCGAATAATGTTGCCATATCTGGTTGGGTGCTCCTGCTATTCATCTCAAGATTGTCGTCAAAATTCATCTTGTACTTTTTTAAATCTACCATTCATCTGTGTATCAAATAATGTTGTCATATCTTGTTGGGTGCTCCTGTTATTCATTTCAAGGTTCTCAACAAAATCCAAAGAAGAATTGGCAAAGTACTTAGTCCTGACTTGGCACCTTGACTTTGTTCACTTTCTCACCAGCATGATGTGGCTTCCCTCTTTTTTCTCCAGAAATATTTTCATGAAAACTACTCTGACAAGCTGTTTTCCCTGATGCCCCAACTAAATGAATTTATGCGTGCTACTATATTGGCTGCTAGGTCCCACTCTTTGACCTCTGAACTAGTTAAATATAACTGCCACTTCTATTCTAATAGTTTCTTTTCTTGCACTTCTTGCCTATGGAACTCCCTTCCATTTACTTGCTTCTCTGATAGCTACAATCTCCAAAAGTTTAAAAGCAACATCAATTAATATCTTCTATCTCCTTAAATTCTATTTATCTTTAATCCTTTCTTCAACACTGCCTGTACCTTGTTTTTTTCTAACATTGTAAGCCCCTGTGCAGTACTGGTAGTCCAGCCTTGCTTAGAGTGAAATGATTAAAAAAAAAAAATAGAATCTCCTCACAAGTGAAAAAGAGACTGAAAGCAAGAGAAATGTGGTTCTACAGAAGGATGCTGAGAATACCATAACCTGAACATCTGAGCAACAAAAAAGAAAATGGAAACAAGAAGGACACTTATACTTAGAAAGAGGTAGTTGAAATTTTGAGGGCACAAAGAAAGAGGTCTTGGAGAATTTGACACACGAGACATACTAAAGGCAAGAGAAATTAAGGAAAGCAGCCCATAAACTACTTAGTGAGCTTGTGTAAATGGTTGGCAGAACAGGGTTTAGGAGAGATAGCAAAAAGGCAGAATTTTCTAAGTGCTATAAAGAGGAGACAATATCGCTCACTTAGCCTTAGTTGATTTTGGCACAAGCTTGTCTTTTTTTTAAAAATCATTTCACCCCAAGCAAGGCATTCCACTGCCACTATTGTGCAAGGGGTTACATAGGGGAAGGTGATGAGAAAGAGTGGTTAGATATAGGAAATGTCAGAAGGAGGGTGATAGACGGGTAGGGATACCAAGGATGAGGGTTGGGTAGGTGGGAAGAGTGTTTGAGAGAATGGATGTGAGTTAGTGTGTTAGGAGGTGTCTATTGACCTTACATTTAAACTCCTGGAGATTGTAGCTGTCGGGGAAGCAAGTATGTGGAAGGGAATTCCACAGACGAGAAGTGCAAGAAAAGAAGCTGTTGGAGTAGAAATTGCGGTTATATTTTATCGGTTTCACTGTAAAAGGGTGGGACCTAGTTGCTAATCTAGTATCTCGTGCAAATTCATACCTAGGGGGAACCAGTGATCTAAGTTCATCAAATCAGAAGCCATGAAAGTATTTATAGAAGAGGCACAGGGAAGCCACATCACGCCGGTGAGAGAGTGACTGCAGCCGGTCTGCCAAATTGGTATCGATCACATTACAGACTCTCCATTGTATTTTGTCAAGAACCCGAGGAGAACAACAGGGGCAGCCGAACAGATGTGGCAGCATTATTCAATGTATGGGTGGATGGTAGATTTTAGGTCACATTTTTATTGTGGCCCTTCCACATGCTTTATAAGAGAAGGACACTTTCCACCAAATCTGCTACTTAACCGAACAAACTCCCACACAGAAGCTTCCTACAACACTACAATCATAACCTCTTCAAGTTAAAGGTCAATCATTATCTATCCTACTTATCGTAATTATCTTCATTTTCTAACACCTTCTTTTACATTCATATCACAAACTTTACTTTAAGTGGCTCTTGAACTATCTACTGGGTTAACTTTAGTGAAAATAAAAAATGACCAATAAGGAGCTGATATGCCATTAAACAAATCAATCAATCAATCAACCATGCTGGATAGCTAAGCAACAGAGCAGTTTGACTTGAAGTCACACTGCAAATTGGTTTGATTTCTCACCTGAAGCACAGTTGCTTATTTCTGAGCATGCCCATCCACCCAGGCCTGTTTCGGTTTCTTCAACACGCATATAGCCAACCTGTGGTTTATACAGCAACTACTCAGTGAACCATATTTACAGTTCAAACATATGTCTTGCCAGGGCTACATACATACATACCATGATTTCAGTCTGCTCTGTTATTTAACCCATAGCTGGGGGAAGATGAGATGGATTCATACTCATCACAAGTGTATTTGTATGAATGTGCCAATCTTGAACAGCACCAAATTAGCAATATCATATAATCAAAAAATATCCCATATCAGACAATCAATGGACATGACAATGATTGAAAGGTCAGTCAGTAAAGTGTCATATGTGATACACACTTGGGCAATCATGTCTTGAAAGAGACTTGATTAACTGGGCAGAAAATTTTTCCCGGCAATAGGTTGCCATTACTTTCTGTGGGAGACTGGTTGCTAACTATTGTATGTCAACCTGTATCTGGGTGTTTATGTCAGCGAACACCTCCCCATAGCTAGGGTGACTTCACTCGAATCTACTGACCACCAATACATATGTCTCTGCCTGTCTCTCCTCAGTTTGGTTAGTTACCTATTCTTTCTTTACCGTTCTCCCTCCTCTCCTGACTGCTCCCTACTAGATAGCATTGCTGACGACATAGATAAGGCTATCTCCTATCACCCATTCACCCACATATTTGTTTTTGGAGACCTCAATGCCCATCACTCTGAGTGGCTTGAAAACGCCGTTACTGATCCAGCGGGCATTCACGCCATGAACTTTGCTATTTCCCAATCCCTTACGCAAGTGGTGGATTTCCCCACTCGCTTCCCAAGCACTCCCTCGGGTCATTCCTCACTGCTAGATATATGTTTCACCTCTGCGCCTGATGCCTGTCAAGTCTTACAGCTTTGCCCTCTCGGCAACTCCGACCACGCTGTAGTCTCTCTCAGTATTTCTTTCCAATCTCACTCCCCCCAGGAGCCCCCTACCTATAGGACCTCCTACCTCAACCAAAAAGCTGACTGGGATGCCTTTCGCGATTTCCTCTGTGACGTCCCTTGGGGAAAAGTGTTCGACCTATCAGTTGATGACTGTGCCTCTGAGGTCTCATCATGGGTGAAAGCTGGCATTGATGCCTTCATACCCACCAGGAAGTATTGCTTAAAACCTCATTCCTCTCTGTGGTTCTCTCCGGCCTGCTCAGCCATTGCCTACAGGAACCATTACTTCCGTCTATTCCGGAGACAGTCAACTGATCACAATAGGCGCCTGTTCACATCTGCTCGCAATGAGTGCAAGAGAACCCTAAATGACGCCAAACAGTTGTTTGCTGAGAGAATGCGACAGCACATAGCTGACCGCAAGTTCGGCTCCAAGGACTATTGGAGGATTTGTAAACGAGTGCTCAACAATAGGAAATCCTCAATACCTCCTTTAATCCATGGATTTGAGGTTCTCACATCATCTGCGGACAAAGCTGAGTGCTTTGCCCACAGATTCTCATCCAACTCCACATTCGACTTGTCCGAAGTACACCCACCTGACTTCCCTATTAGAACTGAGGCCAAACTGCATGACGTATATATTACCCCGACAGTAGTATCCAGAGTAATTTCAAAACTCGACCTCCATAAGGCGCGTGGAGACGATGGAATCCCAGTGAAAGTCCTTAAGAGGTGTGCTCCTGAACTTTTCCCTGTCCTCTCTAAACTATTTAACTACTGCCTTTCTGCTTCCTGCTTTCCTGCATGCTGGAAGTTCTCTTCAGTCGTTCCTGTATTTACGAATTTTGGTGAACCCTCGGACCCATCCAACTATCGCCCTATCAGTCTTCTACCGATATTCGGGAAAGTATTCGAGGCTATAATCAATGCTGAAATAGTTCATCATCTCACCGCCCACAAACTGTTCTCCAACAGGCAATATGGATTCCGCTTTGCCAGGTCAACAGCCAACCTGCTAACAACCGTGATGGAGTACATGCTACAGACCCTTGATGCGTCTGACGAGGCACACGCGGTTACTCTGTACATCTCCAATGCTTTCGACAGGGTTTGGCACTCTGGCCTCCTATGCACACTACGCGGTTATGGTATTACTGGTTGCCTGCTTGACCTAATCCAATCTTTCTTAAATAACCGCAAAATGAAGGTTGTTCTGAATGGGCGTGCCTCTTCATCCTACAGCACGAATGCTGGTGTCCCACAGGGCTCTATCCTGAGCCCGACGCTCTTCCTTATTTTCATCAACAACCTCCCAGATGAGATCAAGTCCCAAGTAGGCATCTACGCAGATGACACTATAATATACTCCCGCACCAGTAAGAAACCTGTCGTGGCGGACAGACATAATCTCGCTGCTGACCTTGAGCGGGATCTACACTCTGTGGTGAACTGGGGCAAGAAGTGGCTTGTCAACTTCAATTCATCTCAGACCAAGCTGTTGTCTGTCAACCATTACAGACAACCTCTCCTGCCTCCCATAAGCATGGACCAAGTGATTCTCCCGGAGAGTAATACACTATGCCTCCTCGGACTTACCCTGTCCTCAGACCTCAAATGGAACCACTATATTGAATCCATAGTAAAATCTACTGCTAAGAAGGTTGGGTCACTCTGTCGATCCAGAATGTTTTTTCCACCTGAATCCCTCCTGCATATATACAAGTCAACCATCTGTCCGTGCATGGAGTACTGCTGCCATTTATGGTCAGGTGCCCCTGCGATTCTCCTCAGTGTTCTTGACAGGCTCCAAAGGAGAGTCTGTAATGTGATAGGTACTGATCTGGCGGCTCGACTGCAGCCACTTCCCCATCGTCGAAATGTGGCCTCCCTTTGTCTGTTCTATAAATACTTTCATGGCTTCTGCTCGGATGAACTTAAGTCACTGATGCCTCCTCAACAGGTGTTTACTTGTGCAACCAGACTGGCAACTGGGTCCCACCCATTCACAGTCAGGTTAGCCAAATGCAGACGACAATTCTACTCCTGCAGCTTCTTCTCTCGCACTTCCCGCCTGTGGAACTCGCTCCCGTATTCTTGCTTTCCTGACGGCTACAACCTCTAGAAATTTAAATGCGAAGTCAATACTCATCTACTAACCACTGACCTCTCGCTCTCTCCCCACCCCCGTATAACCTTCCCTTTCTCTCCACCTATGTATCTATCATCGCACCTGCTTTCTATTGCTCCTTTCTAACTAGCTTGTACTCCTCACTCTTTTCTAATTGATCTTTTTACATTTATGTAGCCCCCTGCACATCAGTGGCGTTTCCGCCTTGCTCGGGGTGAAATGATTTAAAAAAAAAAATAAAAGGAATGGGTTGTTCCTATTCTCTTATATAGATGGACACTATTGGTGTAGAAAATAGAGGAATTATACTGACTAGCAGTCACCATTTGTCTTCCTCATTGCCTATTGGCAGGAGGAACCCAGACGGGGCTTTGCTAAAGGGTAGAACCTCATCTGGGGAAAATCAAAAGTAGCCCTGATCCAGATTTTTGCAGAGACAATTTTTGTCCGAGCTTAAGGTCTCAAAGACCTCAATTTAAAAAATGGCGTTGTGCCACATTTCACTGATGGGGGGGGGGGGGCAATAGAGTAATTATACTGAATAGCAGTGTATCTACTTCACACAGTGTCAGTCAGTTAAGTGCCATACGTGATACACACTTTGGCGATCATGTCTCGAAAGAGACTTGATTGACTGGGCAGATGATTATCTCACAGTAGGTTGCCGTTCTTTGGTAGACTGGTTACCAGACAAGGCTATAAAACCCAATCTGTTCTGTTATTTGACTCATAGCTATAGAGGAAAGAGATGTATTATATTATTAAGTAATAATTAGTGGGGGATCAGTTTATTATTTCATAACAATATAAAACTGATCCCCATTTTATGCCCAGTAGAAGCCTTAATCATGTTTTTAACTATTATATTCAGTCAGTCGGTTAGGTGCAATACGTGATACATACTTGGGTGATCATGTCTTGAAAGAGACATGACTGATTGGGCAGAAGATTATCCTGCAGTAAGTTGCCATTGCTTTCTGTGGTAGACTGGTTGCCAGCCAAGGCTATAGAACCCAATCTGTCCTGTTATTTTACCCCTAACTGGAGGGAAGAGATTCCCAAGGGTATTTGCATGTAAGTGAATGCAACGAATTTAACTGGGATTCGAACTTGGCTCCCCGATTTCTCGTTCTGAACCATTATACACTGCACCACAACACACAGCATACGAGTCTTGTATTTGTGATATACTATTATCCCCAACCTCCATTTTTGTGATTATTCATGCAGTAACTTTTTAGGGTTACAACAATAGTGACAAAGAATGTGCAGTGACCAAAGTACAACATTGGTATTGAAGATTGTGCCGTTGGCAAAATACAACATTTTGGCCTCAAGGATTATGGCTTTAGTTAAATAAAGCATTTTGGTAATGCCGTTTGTGGCACTCACTAGTACAACATTTTGGTGATGAAGATTTTGATAACAAGATTTTTAGTGGCAAACAGTTTGGCCAATAAAAAATCACCAACTCAACATTTTTTGGGCCGTAGTTTTTGGGCCGTAGTCAAATAAACATTCGCACCACAAACAAAGTATCAGCGTAAATGCACAAGAAAAAAAATTAATAAGCCAAACAAAGCGTTTCACAAAAAATACACCAAGGAATATTGGGAAAGGAAGATCAAAAATACAAAAAAAATACAAAGCATATTTTTTGTATACAAAAGATTTTTAAGGATTGTGTGATAGCATTCAGTTGTATGAAATGCAACATTCAAAGAAAAAAAATTAAAAAATATATATCAGTCAGTTAAGTGTCATACATGATATATGCTTGGGCAATCATGTCTCAAAAAAAACATGACTAACTGTGCAGAAGATTTTCCCGCAGTAGGTTGCCATTACTTTCTGTGGTAGACTGGTTGCCAGCCAAGGCTATAGAACTCCATCTGTCCTGTTATCTGACCCATAACTGGAGGGAATAGATTGATTAATACCTTTCCCAAGGGTATTTGCACATAAGTGAATGCAGGGCGTTCAACTGGAATTTAAATGTGGCTCCCCGATTACTCATTCTGAGCCAATATCCACTTCACTACAAAACACACCCAAAAATATATATCAGTCAGTTAAGTGCCATACGTGAAACACGCCTGGGCGATCATGTCTCAAAAGAGACATGACTGACTGGGCAGAAGATTATCCTGCAGTAGGTTGCCATTGCTTTCTGTGGTAGATTGGTTGCCAGCCAAGGCTATAGAACCCAATCTGTCCTGTTATTTAACCCATAACTGAATTGAAGAGAGGGATTAATACCTTTCCCAAGGGTATTTGCACGTAAAATATGTATACTTGTGCAAAAAAACAAAATGCAGGTGCTTTAAAAAAGAGTTGTTGGAAATTTTAAAACAACAACAAAAACAGCTCGAACAAAGGCTCGAAAAATTTGAGGAATTGTTTATGAAAGAACAGGAAATGTTTTCAAGTAACATTAAGGATGATCTGAGTGTTTTTTCTTAGAAAGCTATTGCAAAAACAATAACAGAACTTAATTAGAGGTCTGAGGAAAATGTAATTTTTACATCATATTACCGCAAATTTGAAGACATTTGTAGTGGTTCTCAAACTATCTTAGGATTTTTTGCATGGTGGTCTCTCTGTAACATTTTAGATGGCTTGTGCACCCTTTTATATTAACCACAGTTAATATATGGACTACTGAAAAAAAACATTTTCGGCAAACAAATATTTATTTAAAAAAATAACATCTCAAAAACTACTTATTCAAAAAATGGTAACCGTCCGCCAGAGAAATAAGATGAGTACAATTACCATGTATCCTTGACAAACGTCAAGCGATCATTATTATTGTCTCTATCTTTCTCTCTCACCTCCTTCCTTTTCACCATTCAGCCTGAGCAATAACTTCAAAGACACTCTTACCCAATAATAAACACTCATACATACATACACACAAGTTACTACTATGAACATTTCTACAACCCTTGATACCCTTAACTCATTACTTGTTTCTCATTGAACATTAACTTCTATGAATTCTTGTTATTCATTTCTTTTAATAAAATTCTATTTAAACATGAAAAATGTATATTTTCATTCTTCTACTATTCCACACTATTCCAACCTGCCGACAACCAACCTTCTGACGAAAACTTTCTGATGATGATCTTTCAAGATAAATCTTGTATGTTGTAGAGAGTTCAGTTATGCTTCACACAAGGTTGAATAAATAAACATTAACCATCTTCCTATAACTATAGCACTACTAAGTCTCTCACTACTAATTTCTTGTTATTGTCTCCATGGTTCACTCCCTGTGTAAGGTATTTGCTCATGAATTTTCTGCATTTTACTAAATAACATTGAAAATAATTGTGACCATTCTAAGCCATCTGGAAGGACTAAAATAGAAATGTTTTTTCTCAACAGCAACCTCAGTGCTTCTGGAATTCAGAAATTTAGCAGATCTGTTCATGTTGGGCACAAATTTGTATTGTCTCATTGGTATCATTACTTAGACCAGAAGTCTGAAACTGAAAGGCATAAAATGAGCCATTACTACATGCTGAGGAAGAACATGCTAGATTATTACGAATGAGGAGAGACCCACTGGTAAAAGCACATTTTCTTACTTTGCATTATATTCCGAGTTGAAAAGGGGCACTCCCCTCTCTGGTGACAGACCTAACCAGAAATAAAGTGAGTGAGAAACGTAATATTGAACAATACGACTGATTGGCTGCTATTTGTTAATCATAATGAATGTGAATTTGATAGTAAGTTGAACATGGGAGTACAAAATTTGAACAAAAAATACAGTACAATAATTTTTAATTACATACGTATGCATAAACTTTTTCCAACAAATTACTACTACGAACATTTCTACAATTCTTGATACCCTTAACTCATAACTTGTTTCTCATTGAACGTTAATTTCTACCAATTCATGTTATTCTTTTCTTTTAATAAATTTCTATTTAAACATGCAAAAGGTATACTTTTATTCTTCCACACATTCCAATCTCCAACCTTTTGATGATTATGTAGAGGACGAAGCATCCATTACTAATTTATATTTACGAGTCGACTCAGCATAACTTGGATCATGAAATAACGCAGGAAATAAGGAAACACAAAAAGGCGAAAGTAACCAGAAAAACAATATATTAACAAAGTTTACATAGAGTTGAAAGCATGCAAATCAAATAAGGAAAGAAAAGTTCTTTCCCTTTGTCTGGAGAGAAACGTAAATATTCGATAGAAGATTAAATTGAATCAATTCAGTTTGAATAAAGTTAATGTACATACTGTTAAGGTCTGTTTCCAATTGGAGTTTTTTAGCGTTGTGTGTGCATGCTGGTGAGAAATAAAAATTTGTGCCACTAATTGCTACCTGCAATTAGTGTGCGTGTGTATGTGTGAGTTAGGTAATAAACATGTCTGCTCTTGTTCGGGTCGAAACCCCTAACTGGTGTAACATGTGACACTCCCAGCTTATATCAGCATGCTGTTAGCACGGGAAAACTAGGGTTATCATGTGAACACTGGATGACTCTGTGTGTGTGGGTGTGAATGTATCAAACTTTACAATTACAAATAAACCTTTAAGTTGTAGAGAGTTCAATTATGTATGACATGCAGCTGACTCAATAAACATTAACCCTCTCTTTATTGTTTCAAACACACATCAGAACGAATGTACTTGTTAGAAACAGTGTCTACAATAACACCTATATTTTGTAGGACGAGAACAATAGCTTGAAATAATATAAGTAAATCTTGACCAATTTCGCATTCTTACAATTTAACAATTACACTTCCTGTGCATCAACAGATAAGCATGAAGGTATTTTCCCAGCTATCATGAAATAATTATTTTCTCAGTTATGGAAGACTATCACGGCAGTTTCTTTTACTTGTTAGTTTACTCCCTGTGAATTGGTATGTGAATTAGTATGTACTTAATGCTGAAAACCAATCCACGATTTATTTTGACTTACAGCAGCCATAAGCTGTTTTACCATAAAAGCAAGGAGTAAAAGTCAGCAATTAATTTCATATCAACATAAAATGCTAGCTTTCATGAAACAGAGACTTTTCTGCTGCCAAATGAGGTCTTTAGTGGAAACAGGCACAAGTAAAAAGCTTTGGATATTGTCAGACTGCAAGCTGTAACAGGAGATACAGAACTAATGGTGATAAAAAGGCTAAAGTTTCGCGGGCCAACACACACATGGCCAGCCAGGTGGAAGATAGTCTTAAACACTGTTAAATGAGGCAGTAATAAGAATTAGGTTTTAGTGGCCGGCCACAAGAGAAGTTAGGGAAAAGGTAGAAAACATTGGATAGTTTCAAAAGAATTAAGGCTTGTACATTGGATGCCAAACATTCTCTTTTCCCCATACGCCTTGCCTCATTCAGCTCCCAAGACTTTTGTGAAGCAATTTGTTGGACTGTTGCATGAAGTGGAGAATCAAGAATATGCAGAAAGAAAAAAATATTTAATGGCTTTAAAAGAGAAATATTTCTCCAGGAGAAGGTGAAAAAAATGGCTTCTTTAGATGTTGGTCGTCTGGTCAACACTTGAATGGAGAAGTTTGTATTACCCTTAATGAAAAGGCAAAGGCAGAGTTAAAATCTGAATAATGACAGGGGAAAAAAAAATGGAGATTTGGTTAAGAACTTTTGGGATTGGTGAGAAGAGATCTTTAAAGGGTCAAGAAGAGTAATTTGAGGGTTTGCAGAATGATTCTGGAAGCAGATGTTACTTTATTTTGTTGTTTAAAGAAAGAAAA
The DNA here is from genome assembly GCA_037127315.1 of Ascarosepion bandense. Taxonomy (NCBI): domain Eukaryota; kingdom Metazoa; phylum Mollusca; class Cephalopoda; order Sepiida; family Sepiidae; genus Ascarosepion; species Ascarosepion bandense. The sequence continues at coordinate 4,151,538 of JBBBDQ010000963.1, read as the reverse complement.
AAATGAATGAAAAGAATTTTTTTTCCTCAGGTGAAGAGGAAAAAAATTAAAAGAAAAAATATTTTATTAAGCAAAAATAGAAAGTATAAAAAAAAAATTCATTAAGAAAAGAAAAGTAGCTTGGAAAATAGTAAATGAAAGAAATTTAGTATAAAAATGAGAGAAAAAATGGAGAAAAATAGCAAATGAACGAAGGAAAAAAATATTGCCCCCCAAAAATAGGGCTTTTAAAGAAAGAAAAAGTAAAAAATAAATTATTGAATGAATAAAATTCATTATAAAATGTGGGATGAATAATGAAGAAAATAGCAAATATTTAAAGGAAAAAAAATTGTCTGAATTAAATGTTTTAAAGGAAAGAAAGAATAAAAAAGAGAAAATATTGAATGAATGAAATTTATTATAAAAATGGGATAAAGAGTAGTGAAAATAGCAAATAGTTGAAAGAAAAAATATTGTCTGAATGAAATATGCTTTTAAAGAAAGAAAAAATAAAAAATAGAAACTATTGAATGAATGAAATTTATTATAAAAAATGGGATAAAGAGTAGTGAAAATAGCAAATAGTTGAAAGAAAAAATATTGTCTGAATGAAATATGCTTTAAAAGAAAGAAAGAATAAAAAAGAGAAAATATTGAATGAACAAATAAATGAATGAAACAAAGACACTGTAAAAATATTGCATGAACGTAATGCACTTTAAAAGAAAGAAAAATAAAAAAGAGAAAAATATTGAATGAATGAGAAACAATTAAAACTGGTATGAATGAAATTCACTTTAAAAGAAAGAATATTAAAAAATAAAATATTGGATGAATGAATTGTGCTTTAAAAGAATAAAAATGAAGAAAAAATTAATGAATGAAAGTAATATAAAATAGTATGAATAAATATAATTTATTAATTAAATATCCTCAAAATTATGAGTGGAAAATATTCAGTGAATGAAAGTAGTATAAATGAAACATAATTATGAATGAAATATTCTCAAACATATGATTGAAAATTATTGAATGAATGGGAGAAATCAAGCCAGTCAGTCAGTTAAGTGCCATACGTGATACACGCTTGGGCGACCATGCCTCCAAAGAGACATGACTGACTGGGCAGAAGATTATCCCGCAGTAGGTTGCCATTGCTTTCTGTGGTAGACTGGTTGCCGACCAAGGCTATAGAACCCAATCTGTCCTGTTATTTGACTCATAGCTAGAGGGGGAAGAGATCTATTATATTATTTAGTAGTAATTAGTGAGGGATCAGTTTATTACTTCATAACAATATAAAACTGATCCCCCACTTTATAACCAGTAGAAGCCTTAATCATGTTTTCAACTATTATATTCAGTCAGTCAGTTAAGTGCCATACGTGATACACACTTGGGTGATCTTGTCTCGAAAGAGACATGACTGACTGGGCAGAAGATTATCCCGCAGTAGGTTGCCATTGCTTTCTGCGGTAGACTGGTTGCCGACCAAGGCCATAGAACCCAATCTGTCCTGTTATTTAACCCATAATTGGAAGGAATAGATGGATTAATACCTTTCCCAAGGGTATTTGCGTGTAAGTGAATGCAATGAATTCAGTGGAATTCGAACTTGGCTCCCCGATTTCTTGTTCCGAGCCGATATCCAATGCACCACAACGCACATCCAAGAGAAATCAAGAGTAATCCTAAATATCTCATTAATATTTATTCCTGGAAAACAAATAAAAACTAGACAAAAATATCAATTAAACAAAAGAAATATGAATTAATATAAAAGCTGTTGCTATAAATTAAGTATTTCTCAAAGAAATGAAAGAAAGGAAATGAAGAAAAATATTGAATGAATGAAGGACGGTTAAATTGATGTAAAAATATTTAATGAATAAAATATGCTCAGAAATGACAAAATCTTCAAGAAAAGAATTAACAGAATGAAGGAAAATTGCACAGAGTGAAAAATGAATAAAAAGGCAAAAATACTGAATGAAAATTAAAAGAATGAAAAATAAATGAGAAAATATAAAAATATAAAAAGGTAGTGAAAAATAAAATTATGAGTAAATAAAAGACAAAACAATAAATAAAATGTAAAAAGCATAAGACCAATATGTAGAGAAGGAAAAATAATATAAAATATTTATGCAAAGAAGTTGACTGAAAAGAGAAAGAGTATTGTAGAGTATAAAAGGAAGGTCTCATTAGATATTGGAGGACTTCCACAGGCAGACACTGGAGGACATAAATCACCTTCTTCAATGTTAAATAAACACTTGAGTGAACAGAGCCCAAATCTATTTTTGGATTTGTATCTCCCACAGTACAAGAATAAAGTACTTCAAAATGACTTGTGGTGATACCGACCGAGCAAAAGCAAGGGACCAGATGTTTGCTCTATAACGACCAGAAAGCAAATGAACAAAACTTGTCGTTGTGTTCCGGTTGAAAAATAAAAATTAATCAAATATCAAATTTCCATTTCGCGAGCCTACCTGAATTTTATTTACCAGCCAATGGGAAGCCCAGAATCAAATACAAGTGTGAAATTACAAACAAGCTGCTTTTGATCCAAAAAGCAGATATAAAAAGCCGAGACAAGACCCCAACAGACAGACAGGCACAGACCAGAGAAGAGTGTAACTAATCCCCTTGACCTAAGTCAAGCAGCTACTGTGCTTGCCTCTTTCCTTCTCCACTGTCTCAAAAGTACTTACTGACCTAAGGAGCTACTACTTCAAAGACATTCCTCACATACCTCCGCTCCTCACATTTCTAAGCACTAATTATCTTTTTCAGCATTATATTATTTTCCATGAACATTTTAACCTCTGTTGAACTTATATTCAAGTATTACTTTAATCTTTTTTTTTTTTTTAATCATATCACCACAAGCAAGTTGGTAATGCCACTGATGTGCAGGGGGCTACATAAGAGTGAGAAGATTAGAAAAGAGAAAACTAGAAACCACATCCTAAACAGGAAACAAGAAATGAGCCTCTTCACCTGTTCAATAGATGTGGGTGGAGTGTGAACCGGGCGATAGTTTAGTCTATCTACACCAAGTGAAAGAAAAAAAACAAAAACAAAGTGAGAAAATTAGAAAAGAGCAAACCGAATTGTAAAACATTAATTGATATGTATATATATAAATGTTATTTTATACTCAAATTGCTTTTCTTGATTTTATAATCATTTTATGACTCATAGTGGGCTATCTACCACAAGGCTAAATTCCGTTAACCTGCAACTGTATACAACTACCTTTCACTAGGACAGAATCCTACTACAACTAGAAAAGGAATAGATAAGCTACCCACTATAGACTACTAACATTGTTGGTGTGGTTATTTTACAAGTAAAAAATAATAAAAAGGAAGGAGGTGAAAAACGTGATGAGGTGAAAAAGAAAAGAAGAAAAATCTAAGCTTTATAGAAACAGTAATGGTAAAGGTGGGATGTGCGATATGGTGCAGTGGATATTGGCTCAGAACAAGAAACCGGAGACTCGAGTTCAAATTCCAGTTGAATTCATTGCCTTCACTTATGTGCAAATAGCCTTAAGAAAGGTAATAAGTCATCTCTTCTCCCTCCAGTTATGGGTTAAATATCAGAACAGATTTGGTTCTATAGCCTTGGTTGCCAACCAGACTACTGCAGAAAGTAATGGCAACTTACTACAAGAAAATCTTCTACCCAGTCATATCTCTTTTGAGACATGATCACCCAAGTATGTATAATGTATAGCACTTAATGGTAAAGGTAATATTTGCTGCTACCTTATAACAAAAGATTTAACATTCAGTAACCCAGCAAACAGGTCTACTTTTTCTTAGCTCTCTTTTATTTTTTTTAATTAATGTTCACAGTACAAGCCCCAAGAGCCACTCCTTGTAGAGGGTTACTATATGGACTTATATTCGTGTAAGAAAGAGCAACATTTGCTGAAGCAAACTTTTTTGGCATGTTTTACTCTGAAAAGTCTGTTATAAAAACATACTTTATGTTAACAGTTTTTAATATGACACCACTCGATCAGAAAAACATGTCAAAATAAGAATAGTCTCATACATTTACCATTTAATCAGGTTCTCATCCCAATTTAAATCATATATAAATATATATGTGTGTGTGCATAGTTTTAGTGCAAAGAACATGTCATTTTAACTGAGCAGGTTCATCCTAACTTCAAAGTTTTGTGAGAACACTGTTACAATCACTCTATCAATGCTCTATTGATGCTGTCAATATGTATTTTCCTGTATTGTGAACATGGGCAGGAATGTGTTTTAAGATGTTGTGCAATAGAACCTTTATCCGACAAATGAATTTTAAGACATCTTGATAATGTTGTGGTTGTCAAGCCAACATGTGTACTTACATTTTTGTCAGAGATACAATCTCCCAAAGGATGTTAAAACTGATATACAATGTGTTATAAGGTGGCTGACACCCCTACTGCATTCTCAGTGATGGAATGGCCCATGGTCTGAAATGGCCTATTTAAGTAAAAAATAATAGCATGCAAGGCGTAATATTCGAGTGTCATTACTTTGGCAACTATTACAATCTAAACCCCACCTCTCTGTGTTATAAGTTCTGTCTTGTCTGTCACTGTAACTATTGTACTGTTCTGTGTAGATCTCTTTAGCACTGGATAGAGTGCTGAATAATATTGTGGCACACTTTCTCTGTGTATCATATCTACCTCAGTGATACAACACAATGTTGGTTTTTCTAAAACATTAGTTGACAGAGAAGAGCTTTGCATATAATTAAGTTGGTTGTGTTAAATTTAGTATAATCTATACATATATAAAAGGCAAGATATTTGTGTGTGTGTGTGTGTGTGTGTGTGTGTGTGTGTGTGTGTGTGTGTGTGTGTGTGTGAGTGTGTCTGTCCTTTACACAAATCCATGATTTTTATCTGATTCTCATCAAACTTAACACAAATTAACACAAATATTCTTTACACTTCCGGTCAGGTCATGGGCTACTTATTTTTTCCAATTTCCCCTCGATATTGGAAATTGATACCCCGATATCTGATCAGGATTTCAGCCCTTTTATCGTGATTCTTGCTGCAGAATTTGCTCTAACTTGGTAAAATTATAGTTTTTAGTCTCAAACATTAGTAGATCTTCTCAGATGACACATTTTCCCCGATATCGGAAATCGATACCCCCGATATTCTATCAAATCTGATCAAAAATCAGTATTCAGCCATCAACATGGCTCATTTTTTCTAATTTTACTCCCAATGGGTACATTAAGTTTTCATGGACTTACTTACGTTAGTTTATCCTTGGATGACTTATTTGACTCCGATATTGGAAATCAATACCCCGATATTCTATCAGGTCTGATCAAAATCAGTTTTTCAACCCTTTTATTTTGATTTCTTTCTTCGGGTTTTGCTCTATGTAGGTATAATTGTAGTTCTTAGTCTCAGCCATGATACCATTTACTCAGAAGACTTATTTAGCCTTCAAAATTTAGTTTTCATGGACTTACTTAGGTTAGTTTATCCTTGGATGACTTATTTGACATTGATACTGGAAATCAAAATTTGACTTACATCCATTCATTTTTCTTTCAATCTACAGTTTTGCTTTGACTGGAAAAAAACTATTGCTTTTTAGTCTTTCATGCCAACATCCAAAGAGTCTGGGCTCCAGGACCATGGATTAGTTTTAAAGCTTTCATTACACCCAAGCAATGCCAGGCTATACTGCTAGTACATAATAAGTTTCATTTTTTTTACTAGGGTCAGTGGTGACTATATTAGAAATTATGATATTTTTAGGCCATTTTCATCTTGTTTAGAGTTAGAAGGAATTTAATTATAGCTTAGTACGTTGATATGTTTAGGGTTATTTGAGAACGTATTATATTCTTTTGTATTTGTGTCAATATTTATAATGGCTCATCTAATTAGTCCATCAATGATGTAAATAAGAAAGCCATTATTAATGAGAGTTTGCTTAATGTTTTTTAATTCAATGAAGAATATATTTTTGTGGAGGAGTTAACTTTTGCATGGTATATCAAATTTAGTATTTGTCTATATTTCTGAGAGTTACACTGTTCAGATTATTGTCCGCATCTTTAATGCTATATTTGTGACATTTTGGCAATTGTACATGACAGCTTTCTTCAAGATACATGGCCCAGTGGGTATAGACATTGGTTAGCTCCAGTGGCTTAACCCAAAGGGCTGTGAGTTCAATACCAGGCTACAGCAGTGGTGAACAAATAACTTAGAGAGTTAAGTGAAAGGGAAATAACTATATGGCTACCAGAAGTGGCATTACACATGAACTAAGAATGATAACCTCCACTGATCATAATAAAGTGCTTAGTTTGAAATTCCTAGCATCTGAAGAAGGCCGGAGCATACAATGTCCGAAACGTCATAAACATGGCAGTGAAAAGGAAATAACTATATGGCTACCAGAAGTGGCATTACAAATGAACTAAGAATGATAACCCCCAGTGATCATAATAAAGTGTTTAGTTTGAAATTCCTAGCATCTGAAGAAGGCCGGAGCATACAATGTCCGAAACGTCATAAACATGGCAGTGAAAAGCAAATAACTATATGGCTACCAGAAGTGGCATTACAAATGAACTAAGAATGATAACCCCCAGTGATCATAATAAAGTGTTTAGTTTGAAATTCCTAGCATCTGAAGAAGGCCGGAGCATACAATGTCCAAAACGTCATAAACATGGCAGTGAAAAGCAAATAACTATATGGCTACCAGAAGTGGCATTACAAATGAACTAAGAATGATAACCCCCAGTGATCATAATAAAGTGTTTAGTTTGAAATTCCTAGCATCTGAAGAAGGCCGGAGCATACAATGTCCAAAACGTCATAAACATGGCAGTGAAAAGCAAATAACTATATGGCTACCAGAAGTGGCATTACAAATGAACTAAGAATGATAACCCCCAGTGATCATAATAAAGTGTTTAGTTTGAAATTCCTAGCATCTGAAGAAGGCCGGAGCATACAATGTCCGAAACGTCATAAACATGGCAGTGAAAAGCAAATAACTATATGGCTACCAGAAGTGGCATTACAAATGAACTAAGAATGATAACCCCCAGTGATCATAATAAAGTGTTTAGTTTGAAATTCCTAGCATCTGAAGAAGGCCGGAGCATACAATGTCCAAAACGTCATAAACATGGCAGTGAAAAGCAAATAACTATATGGCTACCAGAAGTGGCATTACAAATGAACTAAGAATGATAACCCCCAGTGATCATAATAAAGTGTTTAGTTTGAAATTCCTAGCATCTGAAGAAGGCCGGAGCATACAATGTCCAAAACGTCATAAACATGGCAGTGAAAAGGAAATAACTATATGGCTACCAGAAGTGGCATTACAAATGAACTAAGAATGATAACCCCCAGTGATCATAATAAAGTGTTTAGTTTGAAATTCCTAGCATCTGAAGAAGGCCGGAGCATACAATGTCCAAAACGTCATAAACATGGCAGTGAAAAGGAAATAACTATATGGCTACCAGAAGTGGCATTACAAATGAACTAAGAATGATAAACCCCAGTGATCATAATGAAGTGTTCAGTTCAAAATTTCTAGCACCAGAAGAATAGCCGAAACGTCATAAACATGGCACTAAAAGTGCAGACAATAGTAAATAGTGTATCAAATTTAGTATAATAGTGTAGAGGACGAAACGTCATTTATTAATTTATATTTACGAGTCGACTCGGCATAACTTGGATCATGAAATAACACAGGAAATAAGGAAACACAAAAAGGCGAAAGTAACCGGAACAACAATATATTAACAAAGGTTACATAGAGTTGAAAGCATGCAAATCAAATAAGGAAAGAAAAGTTCTTTCCCTTTGTCTGGAGAGAAACGTAAATATTTGATAGAAGATTAAATTGAATCAATTCAGTCTGAATAAAGTTAATGTACATACTGTTAAGGTCTGTTTCCAATTGGAGTTTTTTAGTGTTGTGTGTGCATGCTGGTGAGAAATAAAAATTTGCGCCACTAATTGCTACCTGCAATTAGTGTGCGTGTGTATGTGTGAGGTCATAAACATGTCTGCTCTTGCCCAGGACGAAACTCCTAACTGGTGTAACACGTGACACTCCCGGCTTATATCGGCATGCTGTTAGCGCAGAAAAACTAGGGTTATCACATGAACACTGAATGACCATGTGTGTGTGGGTGTGAATGTATCAAACCCTACAATAGTATTTTTGTAATAGTCAGGATATTCACTGTTATAGTTTAAAGTGTTTATACCAGATAGATTTTTATCTGGTGAAATAGTAAACTCATTGTTATTTGTGTCTGGCTATATATCAAGAAAAAAGATTTTATTGCCATCAAGTGCCTCGTCATGGTCTTGTTAAATGATTTTTTTATAAATGGAACGGACAGTGGGATAACTAAATGAGAGGCATTTGATGCCAACACTGAAAGATGACATTGCGGAATGTTTGAAAAATGGAAAAGACAATGAGATAAGTGAATGAGATTAAGGAGAATGTGTTGAGATTCTTGATGGCAATACAGAAAGCGGGCTTTGCAAACTGTTTTGAAAACTGTGAACGGGATTAAGGAGAATTTGTTGAGGCACTTGGTAGCAATCCAGAAAGAGGACGTTGCAGATAATTTGAAAACTGTAAGAGACACTGGGATATGTGTATGAGATTAAGGAGAATGTTTTAATGCACTTTATGTGAATCTAAAAAGAGGGCTTTGAAGGCTGTTTTGAAAACTGGAAGGGTCACCGGAATATATGAATAAGATTAACAAGACCATGATTACGCATCTGATGGCAATCCTAAAAAAGGACTTTGCAGTTTGTTTTGAAAAATTGAAAGAGATAATGGGATAAGAGAATGAATTAAGGATAATGAGTTGGTAGTAATCCAGAAAGAAGGCTTTGCAGATGTTTTGAAAACAAGAAGGAACACTGGGATATGTGTATGAGATTAACAGGACCATGATGATGCACCTGATGGCAATGATAAAAGAGGACTTTTGCTGATTGTTTTGGAAAGTGGAAGAAATACTGAGATAAGTGAATGAGATTAATGTGACCAGGATGAGGCACCCGATGGTAATCTTGAAAGTGTCATTTGTTGATGGTTTTGGAAATTGTAAGAGACACTGGGATAAGTGAATGAGATTATTGAGATTTGATGACGTTGATGAAAGTGGACTTTGCTGATTATTTTGGAATAAAGGTATGGATACTGGGAGAAGTGAATTAGATTAAAGAAAAAATGATATGGTATGAGGGTCATTCAATAAATAAGGTGAATTTTTTGGTATAAGAAATTCTAATACAGATAGAAGCTTACTTTTTTAAATTTTTTTCCTTTACTTCTTTTTCAAAGGGATTTACTTTTTTTGCAGATTGAAAAAAAAACTTTGAGAGTTTTGAAGATTAACAAAGATGGCTGACCAAGAAGCATACTCCAGGATTGAACAGAGGTTAGTTATCAAGTTTTTGGTTGCTGAAAGGTGCAAACCAGTTGAAATTTATAGGAGAATGTCAACTGTATATGGTGCCACACATTTCATCCAAAGAAATGTCTACAAGTGGGCTAAATTGTTTAAAGAAGGATGAAGCAGTGTTGAGGATGAAGACAGACCTGGGAGGCCTATAGAAGTGATGTCTCCTGAGGTGATTGAATCAGTCAATGACCTCATTCAGTCTGACAGAAGGGTGACAGTGGATGACATTGCAAGGACTTTTGAGCCTATCTGTTGGGACAGCACAGAAAATTGTCCATGATGACCTTGCCAACTCATCAAGACAACACAAGGCCTCACACAGCAGCCCAAACAGTGCAGACCATCAATGAGAAGATCTGGGAACTGCCCTCTCATCCCCCTTACAGTCCAGACCTTGCCACTTCAGACTTTCACTTGTTTGGTCCCTTGAAAGCGTTCACGAGAGGCACAAAGTTTGAAAGTGACGACGAAGTCAAAAGTGCCATGTGCGATTGGCTGAGACATCAGCACAATGATTTTTATGCTGAGGGAATACGCAATCTTGGGCACAGATGGGAAAAGTGTGTGACGCTGTTGGGAGACTATGGTGAAAAATAAAATAATATGCAAGCTTCTATCTGTATTAAAAGCCCTTATATCGAAAAATTCACCTTATTTATTGAATGACCCTCATAGCTGTTGGTAATCCTGAAAATCATCTTTGCAACTCCTTTAAAAGATGTTAGAGACACTGGGTTAACAATATTTCTCTAACAATATTTTGAAGAGGATAAAGTTCTATTGCCCAAGTTGAGATAGTTTCATCTTCTCCTAATGTTAAATGGCTGAATTATTTCTTGAAAGAGGACATCAATTAAATACAATAAGAAAATAACAATTCACTCAAGACATATGACTAATATGAAGATTAGTATGATATCGAATACAAAAATATAGAGCTCTAATAATGAGGAAGAAAAGATAGATTTTGATTGGAGAGGGCAGGGTAATTAATTCAAAATGATTAACATTGTCAGCTAACAATAAAATAGGTCTGTAGAGAGAGCTTAATGGATGTTATCCAGAGCAATATGATATCTATAAATAAAACCCAGCACATCATCTAAAGTGGTTATAAATTATAATATATTCAAAATAATCTATTTTCTTTTATAATTCATTTCAATGAAATGAATTCTTTTTTTATAACCATTTTATATGATGTGTAAAGTTTTCCTTTATATATATATATATATATATATATATATATTTTTTTTTTTTTAAATCATATCACTCTGAGCAAGGCGGTAATGCCACTGATGTGCAGGGGGCTACATAAAAGTGAAAAGATTGGGAAAGAGAAAGCCGGAGACCACATCCTAAACAGGGAACAAGGGATGAGCCTCTTCACCTGTTCAATAGATGTGGGTGGAGTGTGAACCAGGTGATAGTTTAGTCTATCTACTCCAATTGTGTTTTTGTGTACCAATATGTCACTCAAGTACATAGAACCCAATCTATTCTACTATTTATGCATAGTTGGGGGAGAAGTGATAGATTTATACCTTTCCCGAGATTATAGCATATACGTGAATCTAATGAATTTGCCCCAAACTCGATCTCAGCTCTCATATTCATCAATCCAATCCAAAAATACAGAGTTCTGATAATGAGGAAGAAAAGATAGATTTTGATTGGAGAGGGCAGGATAATCCATTCAAAGTGCTTAACATTGTCAGCTAACAGCAAAACAGAAACAGATTAGTGTTATGACAGAAATGGGAAATAATTTGAAAATGATAAAATAGAAAATGCCTCAAAGTTTTTTTATTTCATAATAATTTTTAGTGATAAAATTATAGGATAACGCAAAAAGTTTAGAGAGAAACTCTAGATAAACAAAAAAAGAGGGGAAATCCAAGTTCCCTGAATATCAAAAACAAAGAAAGAAATTGGTTCAATTTTGAGTAAAAGAAAAAAAATTTAATGATTGGAAGGAATTACTAAGAAGATAATTACATGTAATTCGAAGTTTTAGTAAGTTCAGTTGGGATAGATAAATGTAAGAACTGACAAATTTGGAGGGCGGGCACTATATTTATTAGCTATGAGTCAGAAGCTGAAAGAAAAAATATCATCTGGAATAATTGACGTAGGATTCAAAATCTGCTCACCCTCCCTTGATGATAAAAAAAAAATGTATCTGTACTCTCATCCATAAATATCAGTTGTCAGTATAAAGCTGACACATATCATAATGAAGGAGACATGGAATTTTGATTGTGCGACACAAATAAGGCAATGATAGCCATTAAGAATAAAGAAGACATTTGCAAAAGGTCATGGACAAATAAAGCCAGAGAGATCTACTTCCTTGAATGACACATTATAATATATGTCTATCTATCTATCTATTGATTTGTATTTTTTAATGGTATATATACATGTAATTTTATATATAATTATTAATATATATATACTATAGATATATATAAAGCCAGAGAAATCTACTTCCTTGGAATAAACATTATAATATCTATCTATCTATATATATATATATATATATATATATATATATATATATATATATTGATATTTAAATGTATATATATTGATATTTAAGTAACACACACACACATATATATATATGTATATATATATATATATATATACGTATATATATAATTGTATTTATATATTTATATGTATATATTGATATTTAAATATATCTACATATATATATTTATATATATATATGTATATATATATTGATATTTAAATATCTATATACATGTATATATATATATACTGATATTTAAATATATATATATATATATATATATGCATATATAAATACTATACTTATATACATATATTGATATTTAAATATATATATATTTTAGTTAAATAGCCAAAATTCATTAGGGGTTTTGAGTATTTCAACATCATACCACCACTCCATGGTGTCACAGTTGATACTAATTGGGTATTGACTATATATATATACAACACGTTAAAATTTCTCTTCTCTGACTTCATGCGACTATGGCTTGTGGGTAGCAACTCCGACTGACATCAAATTGGTTGAGTTTTGTTCCCGGCCAGAAGCAAGTGGATGTGTCTAGCCACACTGCAGAGCTGTGATACAGCAAAACAAGCTTGTATGTGGATGATTAATATATATATATATATATACACACACAGGTTCTGATGAGTAAATTACACCCATTTTATATTTTTAATTTAACACATATGAATTGTTTGCTTGTGATTTTGTTGACTGCACAGTATAGTAGGGTCAGTTGGGAACTATCTGTGAGGAAAAGTACACCATGATGCAAATCAGTTCCCAAGGAATTTAAAAATGACATGATGTACTACTTGTTGCTTGCACTGAGGCTTCAATATGAACATGTCAGAGTGTTTGCGTGTCAATCAGCAAACAGTGCAGAGGATTTGGAAAGACTTCAATGAGTCTAATAGAGATTGTGAAGGTAGTTATGGCAGCTTGTAAAAGTTACTCTGTTTGTTCTGATAACAAAACTCTAATTTATTGTTATAAACTATAGACATAACATAGAGACCTACCTCAAGTGCCTTGAAAAGGTAGGGCTGTCCTGGGTCAAAAGAGTGGTTGATAAAAGAACCATTGTCTGGCAACATGACTCTGCAGCATGCAGTCATTAATAAATTTTCCTTGTATATCATATTTAACAAAAGATATTTAAAACGAAGGTTGCTGCTCAAATATTCATTTTACCAGCTACATTTACCAAAATTTATATATATAACGTAGAACACTTGGTATATTATCCAAGTAAATTCCAATAGAGACGAACTCAAAAGAATTCAATGTTAAATTTATTTATTTAATTTGATAGAGTAATAGAATTTAGAAAAAATTTTAGATATTCTACAATTTCATGGGTAATAAAGATTTCACAGCCAAATTATGACCTTGCGGCATTATTTGGGTCTGATGAGCCACAAGGTCAGCATTTGGCAGCAAAATATTTATTACCCATGAAATTGTAGTATATCTAAAGATTTTTCTAAAATATACACATATATATATATATATATTAATTATATATATGTATATATTAATTGTGTATATATATATACATTGTGTGTGTGTATATATCTAAACTTATTGATAAATGGAACTTTGTCTGTGTGTGTGTCCATTACCTATAGACTCCGAAACTGCTGAACCAATTTTCTTGAAAATTTACACAGTTGTATTATAAGCATCTGCAAGTCTTCTTAGCTAGGTTTTGTGTTGAGGTACCCCCGATAAATATCAAAAATCGATAATTGAAAAAATCGGGTTATAGAAGGAGTGATCCGATTTTAATCAAATTTAATACACTCAGAGACAAAGACATAAGAAATGATATTCAGAAGTTTCAAGGTTGTAGTTCTTACAATAGTGCAGAAAATCGATAATATATACATATAAAAGGCAAGATGTTTGTGTGTGTGTCTGTTTATCTGCCTGTATGCCTGTATTTTTTCAGCCCTTTTATTTTAGTTTTTGCTTCGGGTTTGGCTCTAAGTAGGTATAATTGTAGTTCTTAGTCTCAGCCATGATACCATTTACTCAGAGGACTTATGTAGCCTTCAAAATTCAGTTTATGATAAAAAAACTAATTTGATATCGATACCGGGAAATCAAAATTTGACTTACACCCATTCATTTTTCTTTCAGTCTATGGTTTTGCTTTAACTGGAAGCAACTATTGCTTTTTAGTCTTCCGTGCCAACATCCAAAGAGTCTGAGCTTCAGGACCATGGATTAGTTTTAAAGCTTTCAGTACGCCTGAGCAACGTCAGGCTATACTGCTAGTATATATATATATATATATATATATATATATATATATATGATTAAAAGAAAAATATATATATATATATATATATATATATATATTTTTAATCACTTCCGGGCAAGGCGTAAATGCCACTGATGTGCGGGGGGATACATAACTGAAAGAAATTAATTAGAGGAGGGAGAAGAGAATTACAACCCAATTAGGAAGAAGTAATAGAAAGATAAAAATGCTGGTGTGATGACAGTTGCAAGGGGGGAGAGAAAGGGAAGGATATACAGGGTGGGGGAAGCGCTAGAGTCAAGTGGTTAGTAGATGAGTATTGACATTGCATTTAAATTTCTGGGGGTTGTAGCCGTCAGGAAAGCAAGAATATGGGAGCGAGTTCCACAGGCGGGAAGTGTGAGAGAAGAAGCTGCAGGAGTAGAATTGTCGTATGCATTTAGCTAAACTAACTGTGAATGGGCGGGACCCAGTTGCCATTCTGGTTGCATGAGTAAACACCTGTTGAGAAGACACCAGTGACTTAAGTTCATCTGAGCAGAAGCCATGAAAGTATTTATAGAACAGACAAATAGAGGCCACATCTCGTCGGTGGGGAAATGACTGTAATCGAGTCGCCAAGTCAGCACCTATCACGTTACTAACTCTCCTTTGGAGCCTGTCGAGAACACTGAGGTGAGCAGCAGGGGTGCCCGACCATAAATGGCAGCAGTACTCCAAGCAGAGTTGAATGGTAGACTTGTATATATGCAGGATGGATTCAGGCAAAAAGAACATCCTGGATCAACACAGTGACCCAACCTTCTTAGCAGTAGATTTAGCTATGGATTCGATGTTCCATTTGAGATCAGAAGAGAGGGTAAGGCCGAGGAGGCGCAGTGATATATATATATATATATATATATATATATACACACACTAAGTGCGACTGGTAAATTGTCACAATTATTTTATTATTTCAAATATTCTTTAGGCTGAGTCTGAGCTCCAGGACCATGGATTAGTTTTAAAGCTTTCATTACACCCAAGCAATGCCGGACTATGCTGCTAGTATATATATACATATATATAAATATAAATGTACATTATATATATATATATATATATATATATATATATACATTGTGTGTGGGTATATATATATATATATATATATATATATATATATATATATATACATTAATTTTGTGTGTTATATATATATATTAATATACATTAATTTTGTGTGTTTATATATATATATATATATATATTAATAGACATTAATTGTGTGTGTATATATATATATATATATATATATATGTATATGGTCATCCACAGACAGATCTGTTTCACTGTATCACAGCTCATCTGTACGGTTAGACAGCTGATTGCCTTTTACCCAGGATTGAAACCCAACTGTATTGGCATCAGTCGGTGATTCTACCTCTGAGCTATGGGCGCTTGGTAGAAGGAGGCAGACTTTTTAGCATGTATTTTATCATTATACATGCCCAATAGCTGAGAGTGTTCTTATTCAATGTGTAACAATGAACAATTAACAATGCATAAATGCCAGAGTTGCTACTGTTTTTCAAAGTCTACCATTCTTCTAGAGTGCTCAATCGGGGTGTGAGAGCGTATATATATATATATATATATATATATACACACAAAAATCTTTGCCCTGACGATCCGTAGTGTGAAACCGCGGTAGGTTTTGGCTCACTCTAGATTTTTGTGTGTTTTTGCTCTACTATTGTATCTTTTCTTTCGTACTTTGTATTGAGCACTTTTTCTTGTGTTTGGTTCCGTTTGGGGTTTTTTCTTTACAGCGGAGTATTGAATGTTTTGTTCTTGTTCCGCGGGTTTCTTTTTTTTCTCCCCATTTATCCGACGTCTTAGTACACCGGATTGTAACAGATTTAGGTTCTGTTTGTTAATGGTTTTTTTGGAGGTTTATTTTAGTATAAATTTACGGCCGGCATACTTACAGAGTCTATGTAGTTATTATTATATATATATATATTATTTATATTCATATATATATTAATATAAATTAGTTGTGTGTGTGTATATTTCTACATATATATATATATATTAATATGCATTAATTACACAAATATATATATTAATATACATTAATTGTGTGTGTATATATAAAGGGTATGATGAATGAATTGCCATCTAAATTATGCAAAAATAAAAATGTAAGACTGACATCTTATTTTAATAGATATA